>MPNW01000006.1:14148-43998 GCA_011800805.1 Hirudo medicinalis
TCATCATCATCATCATCATCATCATCATCATCATCATCATCATCATCATCATCATCATCATCATCATCATCATCATCATCATCATCATCATCATCATCATCATCATCATCATCATCATCATTGTTATTATTATTATTGTTGTTGTTATTATTATTATATCAACAGCAGCGTCGTCATCGTCACAACCACCACCACCATCACCACCATCATCGTCATCATCACCACCATCACCATCATCATCATCATCATCATTATTATTATTATTATTATTATTATTCATTAATTCATGTTCAGTCTCGCTCATAAACTTTTAAATCGGTTTTTGGATGTTTCTTTGAATCCATTTAAAAATTTATTGGTGCTGATTTGAGCGTCTTGTTTCCCTTCAACAACACTACATTCACATGTCATATTTCATGTCATATTTCACAGGAAATCCTCTTCGACAAATTATAAATTGCAATACTAAATTCGATTTGAGCACGACTGAACACAATGAATCAATATCACAACAATATACACATCATCATTACTATCACCACAACATCATCATTACTATCATCCACTATATGTATCCCTTTGACACCATCTGCCAGAGTTGAAAATCATGATGCAACAGATCAAGCAGAAGAGTTTCAGTCACAAATGAGATTTCAATCACTTTTAAAAGGCTGCCACCAAGCAACATATTTTTAAGATTTTGATTCAAGTCCACTTTATTTCAGTTTAAATGTACTTCAACTTTATGTTTAATTTTAATTACTGAACTTTTCCTCAGTTAACGGATTTCCTATATGCTATTAAATTTAAAGCTTCGGTAAAACATTCATGACATGATAGATATTAATAATTATGCTAGTTAATGTTAATTTATTATTGTCCTTACAGGAAAGCCGTCGCCGGGCAAGTTTGGCAGCAGTGCCAAGGAGTTTTAAACCAAATCAAGTGAGTTTCATTTGAAATCACTCCAGAAACAAAGGTGTGTTCACAAAATGAACTTAGTTTCAACCCAATTCATCTTGTTGCGGACGTTAATTCTTTAATACATCTCCAAAAATCCATTCATTCGATGTTGTTCAAAGGGCATGCAAAGGAAATTGCTTCAAACTAGGTTGGTAACACAAAGTAAAACAAAATCTGCATCTTAAAAACATTAATTTTGATATTCTTGTATTGCAGAGTCCTGCTGACAAGGATATGAAAGACTGCAATCTAAAATAACTCCGCAGTTGTTTGGACGGAGATTAATTCTTGAAATATTAAATTAACTTCCATTTTCACAGTTTAAGTAAACCGAAGTCTGTGTAATAACACATCATCGAAGTTGTACAAATAACACAAAACTTGAAGATTTTTTAAATTCCATTCCAGAGTTTTGCAGAGATTTGGAGGGAGGAGCCATTTGCTAGTCACCCACCAAAACTTATTCTCGGCGGGTAAATACGAATAAAGCAATCGCAGAAATTTTAAAAGTTAGCTTAAGTAAGCAAATAATTCATAGGAAATCAACCAGCAACTCAGGGGATAAGAATCATTATGATGAAAGTCCAGAGAAATCTTTTAAGAGAGGAATTAGTCTGCCTAGTAGAAGGTAAATACATTGTTTCCCATGTTTGTCCTAACTTTATTTATTAAAAATAATATAAAAATTGTTATGACACACTCGCGGGCAACTCGACCAACTCACGGGCAAACTGGTCAACTCGCGGAAAACCATGGAGAAGTGACGGGTGCCGAAGTTGGCTTTCCGTCACTTCTCCAATTCCAGCCACCGTTAAAATCACATTTCCTCATCCTGAGCTAATTCTCTGGAATCACATGTAACGCCTCTCCAAATAAATTTTTATCAATCAATTATTAATTCGACTTATTTCCACATTTATTGTTACTAGCTACCGTTTAATTTGTTTAATAACGAACCATTTGAAGCGAACCGCCATCCTACAAGAAACGATCGAAAGCACAAGAAGCGAGCAGACTGGAGGCCTTCAGAGAGCAGCTGACAAGCATTTCGAAGAATATTGATTCGAGTGACGCAGGAGTCGGCCTCCTCCTCCTCGCCAGCACCATCCTCATTGTGGTTCTAACTCTACTTAGCTTAAAGTATCTTTTCACGATCGAATAGCTCTGAATATCTGACCGCATAAATATCGCCAAACCCAACTACCACTTCTTAGTAATAGTTGTCTTATCAACATCTGGAGTCAAAGATATTGGAGCACTAGTCATAAGTGGAACAACTCGTGCCTTCCAAAGAATATTTTGTACGCCAATCGAATTGCTGTCAAAGTACAATTACATTATGGGTCAACCTGTCAATTTTAAATTGAAATAATAAATTTTGAATAAACCAGTCTTTTGATTTAAATCTAATTAATTATCTTTATAATGAGGTGAAATACTCCGGATGTAGATCGATAAAGATTAAAGCATGGGTGATTGAGACAAAAGAAAGTATGTGAATATTGATTTCCTTGGGGGAGATCGTCAACATGTGGAGATGTGCTGAGGATAATGCTGGTTTGGAGACCAGACACAAAATTTGATTTAAATTTTTAGGCAAGAATTGTAGATGTCCAGGGAAATTAGGAAACGGTTCAGCTGAGAAGTTCAGAACAAATACAATTTTGAACGAAGAAATGGTCGGATGTACAATATGCAAACGCAAGACAACGTACAAAAAGTACTTTTAAAGACTGGCAGACTTAGGCAATCATTTTATTTACAATGTACATCATTTAATTACAAAATGACAATTATATAGGCAATTGTTAAAATTTTGATCAATCAGAAGAGAAGCAGGTTTAAATAAATAAGCAGTAAAACTTAATGCCTACAGCAACAAACACATTACGAAGGCAGGACTTTGCAAGTGTCCTTCTTGATAATCAACTTCACTACTTTCTTTGGGTACAAAGAATTGTCGTCATCATCCTCATCACAGAATCTCTTCAAAGTGCAAGACCTGTAAGGAATGAACCGGATATTGTGCAGACCGGTCTTGCTGATGCCACTTGTTGATTGGAAATTTCCGGTGCTGGAGTTTAGACGAAAAAGAGGAATCTTCCTCAGACTGATGTTTACAGCTGGCAATCCTGTCACCTCTCTGCCCAAACTGCCATTCTTGCTCCCAACTTCCACTTTGGCAATGCTTTCACTCCACCTCAAATCACTTTCACACTTTCCCTCACTATTTCCATCACTGGAACATGATTCGGCCACAGATTCCAATGATCCTTGAGAGATCACACCTGAAGTAAAACAATACAATTATCACATTTTAATAACCGGTAATATGTATCAGAAAGATGCCCAACAAACCTTTCAGGGAATTTCTGGCAGCAGATGCTGCTTCACAAATCTGATCAAAAGAAAGACATTTCTGGAGACTTCTAGAGCATTTCATTTCTTTTGCTTGCAGGTTCATATCTGATCCATTGAATTATTATTATTATTATTATTATTATTATTATTATTACTATCATTAAATGAATGTGCATCTTTCACATCCAAATATGTCAACTGAGATCAGAGATGTCAACTGACCACAAGTCGAGGTACTCAGATCATCAGAGAGAGGACCAATGTACTTGTAGAAAGGTTTCCGATGCTTCACCTCGTTTGTTTGAATTTTCGTTATTAACTCGAGAGTTGTCATGATGTTGGCTATGTCGTAAAGTCTTCTTATCATTGCTGATGTAACAATAATTTATTATATTAATAATTTAGAATGATTAAATTGAAAATTGAAATAAACAATCGAGATGTACTTTTGAATTTTGATGTGTCATTCTTCTCCACATAAGGATCATCCAAGAGAACTTTTGCTCCCATTTCCAAGTGAAGAATATGGTTCTGAAAAATGTAACTTTAAAAATCAAAAACCTAAATAATTGAATCCATTTCGTGGTCATTGTAACTGAGAATCAAGATGCTATGATGGTGTTGTGTGTGTGCATATTTCAGTTAAACAAAAAATATGTTTCAATTTTATTTTAAATTAATTAAGTTTTATCAAAATACCTTGGAAACCAGGAACATCATGAGAAATTTCTGACTCAAAGCGCTGAGTGACTTACGAGTGTCATCTAAAAATAATCATCTTCGATATTCTTCAAGGTTGCATCATCAGTGATACTTAGAATGTGGAGACTCAAAAAGGCAAAAAACTAATGAAACAAATTCCACTTTCTGACCTGCTCCAAAATTCAGGGGAAGGTTATTAGCTGGATCTGTTTCACTTTCTGTTTTCAAGTCAAACACTTTTTCCACACTCCAAAATTTTTCAAGCTTCTTATCAAGGCCTTCATCCAGAGCCTGTTTCTGAAAATGTAACAACCAATGAAGTGGAGACAGAAAGCAGAGAGCAAAACTTACTTTGAGTTTTTTTATTGCACTACTTAAATGATTTTTTCCAAGCCATAAATATTTATTCTTTGCCATGCGAGTGGTGAGTTCAATGGATTCCATAACGTTGATGATGTCATAAACTCTTCTCCTCCCAACACCTGCAAATTAAAGACATTAAACAACTTGCAACCAAAAGATTTCTATTTGAACATTTTTTACCAGTGCCTCTCACTATTTATAATAATTCTTAACAAAGATGTTTACAGAAGACAGGTTTATAAATTTATTACAATGAAACATTGTCGTGCAAAAGATAAATTAGCAGTACACTATGACACACAAATTGTGTCTGATTACTTATCAGAAACTATTTACATCATTCTAACTGTGTTAACTGTGTTAACTGTATTAACTGAGCGTAGATCTAAAATGAAACATTAACTCACCGAGACGATCCGCTGCATCTTTCAAACAGATTTCAGTGTTTGCAGGTGGAAAGGGTGGATAAATGGAGAGGAATCTAAATGTAGATTGATATAATCAATCAAATAATATAAACAGAGATCACATTAACAAAGGTCCTCTCAATCCAAAGCAAGTAAAAACTAAATCTAACAAGATTTGTTCATCCTTTCCATAATAATGCTTAATACAACGTGCATGTAAACTACACAGTTAACAGCTAAGAAAAAATAAACCGATGTTTGCCAACACGATGACAAACAACCAAGTCACTATCCCATGAGAAGTGTTTTACCACAATGTAAATCAATCTGAAGAATCAAAGCTTTAATAGGAATTCAAGTCAAAAATAAATTAAGATTGATAATCCCGTAAATAAAAAATATGATTGATAATTCATCCACAAAATGAACAAGCCAGAAAAAATTACAGCCTAAAAACAATTGTATATTGAACTACATGCACAACACAGATGTTTAATTTTATGCATTCAAGCACATCTGTGGATAAAAATATTGTTCAATCACGTTATTGATAATGTTGCTCAACAAATGAATCTCAAGAATAAACCATTTTAATCAAAATTGCCAAAACTTTACTTTTGACATAAAACTCCTAGTGATTTCTCCTTTCTTCCATAAACTTCCAACTTTGTCTTTTTATCTTGCGATACTCCATGATCACCACTGAGTGACTTTCCATTCGTGAGGTCTTTATCAAAAATATCCCGGTTTTTCAAATCGGGACTGATGGCCTTTAGGAGCAACTTGAAATTAGAAGTTGGAGTCCATGGTGGCAAGGTCTCGTTGCTTTCATCTGATTTTGTGGGGCTACAAGGTTCGCACAAGATTTTCTCAGACTCATTAGTACACTCCTTCATCTAAAGAGAAGTCGAAGGTAAATTGATTACTTCGAAACAATTACATACTACATACACGTCTAGAAACAATAACACTTACGTCTGTGAATTGAAATTCAATCGCATAAAGACCGAAACTATTAGATCTTATTCCAAATAATGATAGTTGTTAATATTTGCGAAATAAAACCCACTCCTTGACAACCTGGGTACAATATACCACCACCCGCAACAATTTCAAAAAAGCCGCGCTCGTTACTTGAAAATTCTTTTTTAAACACACTCCTCTGAAGGATGCGTGCTATCTAGCAACTATTTTAATAAACATTTTTGTTAAAAATTGTTTTTTTACGTTTTATTCTTGTTTGTAAACTGTTAAAACTTCAAAGTCATTAAACAAAAGCTTTTATGAATGTGGCCCATTAGTCCATTAACTCTCACAACGGTCATATAATAAAATCATTATCCTTATTGATGACTCGGTACGATTTGGCTGTTCCTATGCACCTGGGTTTTGATAAAATTTGGGTAGGTCTACAGAGGAGTGAGTCTCAAAGGCTTAAACTTTTAAATTAAATTTGTTGGATAATTAGTTGATTGTGAATATAAGATCGTGATTTTATAGTTGTTGATGACCAGTTGGCGTGATACGTAGAGAATTTACTAAGCCGTGTGAATGTTTTGATTGAGTTGCTTGACTTTCTCTCTGATGGCATTGGCCAAAGCCCTTT
Organism: Hirudo medicinalis; assembly: GCA_011800805.1. NCBI lineage: Eukaryota > Metazoa > Annelida > Clitellata > Hirudinida > Hirudinidae > Hirudo > Hirudo medicinalis. Next base: position 20,551 of record MPNW01000006.1, read on the forward strand.
AGTCTTCCTATTTTCATTTTCCTTATTCGTTTGCTAATCTCAACTCTGAATCTTAAAATAATTTGTTCGCCTGGTAAGTTCTCAAATTAAATTTCTTCAAATTCTTTCTTTTGGGGAGTCCTTTGTTCAATCTTTTTATTGATATTTCTTTAAATATTATGACATTTTCGTTATATTTCAGTTATTTTTCAAGCGAAGTCATCCGCTCCTTTTGAGGTCTCCACTTGAATTAACAAATAGCGAATTACCTTCGTTAACCATAACGACTTTTATTTTAAAGATATAGAACAAATTAAAATAAATGTATTCAAGTTTAATCCAAGTTTAAGTTTCTTCGAATACGTTAAATCAATTGGTTGACATTTTTTTACGTTTATCTCCATAGTATGAATAAGGAAAATTACTGTTTTATTTATTTTTTAAATTAAAACATTTTAGAAATGTATAACTTCATTCGAAATGAAAGCCAGTACCATAAGTTATCAAATATAATGGTAAAACTTCCAGATTAAATCGAGTGACAATTTCACTTATTTGCATATCTAATTTAATTATGTGATATTTGCGGGTCATTTGTTTTGTAGTGGCTAGGGATTAACACAGACCATAAAAGCATGAAAAACTAATTAACTCTACAGGGCCGTAAAAACCGATTAGATTTCAATCAAAGGTCTCTGAGTCAGTCTCTGAAACGTGGAACTGAAGGCTACATGTGGACTAGTACTGGTGAAAATAGCAAGATTCCATCGCAACAGCAACGAGTTTCTCAAAAAAAAATTGGACTCCTATGTACTTGTTTAATTACAGGCAACCGTTAATGTCCAACATTTTAAAGCATACATTGTGTTACTTCCTCATTCCAGAGACACTATTTTAAATTAGGCGCCTATATGCCAATAAGATATTCACATATTTAAGAAAACATTAAATCAGTAATCATATTATAACTAGTATTTCATTGAAATATGTTATGGTTACTTGCCCTGCTCAATCATTCAATAGAAATTAAAAAATTTCAGCACGAGTGTAGTAATCAATAGCGCACTGTTACTAGCCCGTAAATAAGAGGAGCCCATATGTGTTGAGGTGGATTTTTAAAACGTCAGCGTATGTTCTAAAAAGTTGCAAAATGTGTGGTAAGTTGACTTCGCCAAGTTCTGGTACACCACTGCTTGTATTTTTAGAATGATTTATTGTGATTTTAGGCATTTTTGCATACCTAAACTTCTTGACGCCAAAGCTAAGGGAAGAAATAATACAAATTTTAATTTCTGGTCTTAGATCTCTTGAATACCGCGGTTACGATTCAGCAGGTTGTTTGATAAAGAAGCAATTAGCGCATGTGAAGGTTAATATATTTGATAAATGCTTAAAACAGGAATTGCCATTGATGGAGAGGCTCCAGACCAAGTTGAGCTGGTTAAGTTAGCTGGAAAAGTAGATTTGCTAGAGAAAAAAGTGAATGGTAAGATCATATGCTTTTGAATCTGAAGTATTCAGAATTTTTTTTACATATATTTTATAGAATTTCTCAGTGATTTACATTACAATAATTTTTGCATTGCTTTGTTTTTGGACTGACATTTTAATTCACTCTTATTATTCAGAATTAGAAAAGTTAAACTTCAAAAAATCTTTTCTGACTCATGCTGGCCTGGCACACACCAGATGGGCTTCACATGGTGAACCCAATGATGTGAATGCTCATCCACAAAAATCAGATCCTAATGGAGGTTTTTCACTTCATTTTTTGTCTGAAATACACATGGATGCATTCATTCATAGGCAAATTCAGCAGAATTAAATTTTTCAGACATAATGTTATTAAGGCAAAAATTGTTTAGGAAGTATATGTATTTGGTTCCTATAAAAATATAACAAATATTCGATATACTTTCAGAATTTTTAGTGATTCATAATGGCATCATCACCAACTTTAAGGATCTGAAAATATTTCTGGTTGGTGCCTTATGTTATGCTGAATTAAGTTAATTTCAATTTAGTGTTTCTCTCAATTAAATTAATTAATTAAAGAGATTCTTTCCATTAATTTTCTTCATTTAAAGGTGTCAAAAGGATTTCAGTTTGAATCTGAAACTGATACTGAAGCAATCCCAAAACTTTTGAAGCATTTATACGATTCCTTTAAAGACGCAAAACCATCATTTCCTGAACTTGTAGAATATGTCGTGTCACAGCTGGTCGGTAAATTTTATTCTGTCTTAGAGAAATTTTGTTATTTATAAAGTTACTAATTTTATTTCTCAATTACAATGTCAGTTGATTGAAACAAATTCTATTTATTAAATATTTATCCACGAATACATTCGTCGATAAGGAAGGTGCCTTTGCCGTGGTCGTCAAAAGTTTTCACTATCCAAACGAAGTCGTGGCTTGCAGGTCAACGAAACTTTGAACACATCTTTGCAGTTGCTGGGGCAAAATGCTTTGACTCGTTTCGTTGATATTTCAGAAGAGGCAGCCCGTTGGTTATCGGATTGAAAAGCAAAAGCAAATTAACTACCGATAGGTTTCCTTTTATCTGCAGTAAAGGTCGGTTTTATATTATGTTTCAGCTTCATGTAATTCTTCCAAGAATAACAATTATTTTGTTGTTATTATGAATTATTTACGAAGGTGATGAAATTCTGGATGAAGGTATATGTTATGTTAATAAATCTGTTACTCACATATTTTCATCCCAATTTTTATGACTCATTATTTTCCTTTAATTAAGCTTCAAATTCTTCCTAAGTTACCTAACATTTTCAAAGTTATTTTTGAAATTTAAGGATTTATCTTATTTAATTGTTAAAATCAATTTTTCAGAATTGAGAGGTTCCGAGAGTTACGCCATCCCTTGTTACAGACGACAGAGTTCGGACGTCTCTACATTTTCACCGAGAGGCGATGCCAAAGGAATTGAATATTTCATTTCTTCTGACACAAGGTATTTATTTATTCAAAATGTTCAATTTGGCATCCACCATATGGCTTCGATGTAACATCAAATGCAGTGCAATTATGCCTCACACAAATCAAGTGATTTATTTGGAAGACAATGATGTGGCCAGCATGAAGGATGGAAGGCTGACCATTCACAGTCACATAACCAGTGGATGTGATTCCACAGTGAACAATGTAAGGGAAGTATCTTGTCTCAAGATGGAAATTCAACAGATCTGCAAAGGTATGAATGTGTGATTCAAAGTTCTTTTGAAAGGCATTCATTTCTATAGGCCGGTTTCATTTCATGTCACGCTTCACAACCCATTGTAAGGACAACTTAAATTCTTGTCTGACTTTCTTCAAAGTGCTGCTATTTCTTTACAGATAATTTCTATTAAATAATAAAAGTTTACAGAGACCAAAAAGTATATTAATGATTAAAATCTTAATAATAAGGCTTCAATGACATTACAAGTTATTGTAAATAAATTGGCTAAGCTGGATGAGTGCACTTGCAACAATTAGTTGGTTGTTTTAATTGAGCAACATTTGTAAATAATTTGAGTCCAAAATATGACTGTTACCTGCGACACCTCGACTGCATCTGTCATTCAACATTTTAAAATTAATATGTTATTTCAATACATAGAAAGTGTTTCTCAAATTTGAATATTTTTTACTTCTTTATTCAGAATAACTTTTCTTCTTTTCTTGTTATTCAAAAATTTACAACTTTGATTACCTGCATCTCTTTTGATGTTTCAATTTCCAATTTGTATCTACTAATAATATCTGATAAATTTCGTGGGTATGATCACGGAAATTCAAATTCACGACAGGACGATTCAGCTCATTCATGGAGAAGGAGATTTATGAACAACCAGAATCGGTGATGAACACGATGAGAGGCCGAGTCAATTTTGAAATGAATGAGGTGGTGCTGGGAGGCATCAAGCTTACCTGCCTGAGATCAGTCGATGTCGACGACTTTTGATAATCGCTTGCGGCACTAGTTTCCACAGCGCTGTGGCTGTGAGATTTCTTTTGTGAAGTTTATATCTTTTATTATTGGTGATGTTTTCATTAAAAATGAATGAAATATACAGATTAACAAATGCCATGAAAAAAAAATATTGTTACAATTGTGCTTCAATTTTTTGATAGATTTATCAAATGAGATAATATCAAAATAAAGTAAAACTGAAGAGCACAAAGTAGAGCTTAAACTTTTTCAGACCAGGCAACTCATCGAGGAATTGACTGAACTTTCAGTGATGGTGGACTTAGCCAGTGACTTTCTTGACAGAAATACTCCAATATTTAGGGATGATGTGTGCATTTTCCTCAGTCAATCGGGTATTTCTATTTGTCATTTTATTTTAATTGTTGTCTCTAAAGTATGTTGCACACATAGAGTTGAACTTACTTTTCAAAGACAACTTTTATGAAGACATAAAAATATCCAACTTCTGCAATCCATTGTTATGTCCTGATTCTTATTTGATGGCGACACATAACAACTACTCTCCGTTTCAGGAGAGACGGCCGATACGCTTCTCGCTCTGAGATATTGCAAACAGCGTGGTGCCTTGATACTGGGAGTGACAAATACTGTTGGTAGCAGCATTTGCAGGGAATCGCACAGTGGCATTCACATCAATGCAGGTCCTGAAATTGGTGTGGCCAGTACAAAGGTCTTGCTGTCATTTTCGAACAATTGCTTAATGTTAATCATGCTTGAATATTTTTTTTTTTATTTACTGAAGTCTTTCTGTAAATTTCATGCTTTGAAGGCATATACCAGTCAATATATATCTCTGGTGATGTTTGCTCTTGTGATGTGCCAAGATCGCATCTCAATGAAAGAAAGAAGGGTTGAAATAATTCAAGGAATGAAAAAGTTGCCAGGTTTAACATTTATTTTGGGAAATATTTTTATTGTTTAACACATTAAAATTCAATGGGTGCTTAATATCGTATCTTGTTTCTGTGCTGGAAATCCATTTTTAAATTAATTTTTAAACACTTTTTAATTATTTCTTCGTACATCTCCAATTTTAATTTTAACTCAACAGAAGGGTGCCAGATAATATTTGCAATCTTTTGATTTCCCTTAGAACAAATCAGAGAAATCCTGAAAATGGATCATCAAATAATGGAACTGGCTAAGCAGTTGCAAGACAAGAAAAGTCTCTTAGTTATGGGCAGGGGATATAACTATGCCACATGTATGGAGGGAGCTTTGGTGCGTCTGTACACATGTCGTTTCGAAATGCAATTGTACATAATTGTTGCATTAGCTTGGTTAATAACTCTCTCCAACTGTGACTTCTTCACAGAAAATCAAGGAGTTGACATACATGCATTCAGAAGGCATTTTGGCAGGAGAGTTGAAACATGGTCCATTGGCTCTTGTGGACGAAGCGATGCCTATGATCGTCATTGCCACGAGGGATCCCGTGTACCCAGTCAACTCAACAAACTTTTTATCTATTTATGTCCACTAGCTTAATCATTTTACTTAAAATTTCAGAAATGCATGAATGCATTGCAGCAAATCACAGCTCGACAGGCAAATGATTTAATTTTTTTCAATTTTGAGCTCTTGCGATGCCACAAATTAAATTCTCATCCAGGGCAGCCCGATCGTCATCTGTAACGCTGGAGATGAAGAAACAAAAATGTTCTCAAGGAGAGCCCTTGAAGTGCCTTCTCAAGTTGACTGCTTGCAGGGCGTACTCACCATAATCCCCATGCAACTTCTTGCTCTCCGCATTGCTGAACTGAAGAAGTTTGACGTAAGCGTTCGAGTTACCGTTTTCAAATCGAGCTTGTTTTAACCAGCTATCGGCATTTATGAAAACTGTCAACGACAAGCCTTAAAGCAAACAATAGGCAACACTTCGCGTAAATGGTCGCCTCATTTTGCGGATCCGGACGACGCTAACGATTATTTTTTCAACCTTGAAATCTCTTCTTCAGGTGGATCAACCACGGAGCTTACTGAAGCACTACAGTGAATGCGATTAAACAGAATATTTTGAATCAAGGAAACTCAAATTTAATATTTATAAAACTTTTAGTGAAAGTGAAACATTAAAATTGTAAAACATCATATTGACAATAGTTGGTTGTAAAGAATTTGTCTGTCCATTATTTGGTCTCTTCAAATGAAGCACATTCCTCCCTTGCAATTCAGTTTTCAGGAGCATAATAAAGTTCCATTGGCTTGGTGGAATGCCAGTACTTCTCGCATGTTTGAGAGAGGGAGAAGTTTTCGGGCAGGAGAAGCAGATCCTCCCCCGTCGAGATGAAAATGTGGTACTTGTCGTTCGGTGGGCTTTCCATCATCCTGAGTCGAGGATTAATTTACATGATGGAACATAAAAAGCAGCAGCATTACAAATAATGTGGGTCCTTAAAATTTAAAATCTATGCTGCAAACACAGCCAAAAACAACCGTGGAACTTGTGAGGATAGAAATTATTTTGTGGCTCAGTTGTGACGAGATAAGGAAATAATAAGTGTGTGCATCTACCTGCATCTGAGGTTATTTTCTGCTTGTCCAGTGCAATCCTCATTGCCAGGTACTTTGACAAGTGTTCAACTGTTGAAAAATGTTTTGTGAAAACACCTTGATGAAAAATGAATGAGCTTGCATATACAGATGAATATCAAAATGAACAACATCAGAGTGAATCAAACTTGAAGCAATGTGTAATGGATCTGCTTTGCAGAACCTATTACAGTGGCCTAATGAGCAATTTCATAAATAAGAAAATGTGCCACTCACTGGATGCATTGGATGTGGTCTTGATGAAGCGAGTTTGAACAGAATCGGCATTGGGTTGCGACGGGTGGGGCTTAAAGACCAACTCAATCTCCGGGGTCGACCGTTGAATGTTTCTTCCGGAGGTTCCCTCAGACACTCCATCCCCGATCGAGTTTTCTCCAGCAGATTCGTCGGACGTCATCTGATTGTGTTTCCTGGAAGTGTCAGTTGCCTCTTGGTCTGCAAATTTCCTTCTCTGATTTCTATTCAAAGCCTGCTGTCTCAAGCCTTCCTCAATGTTCTGGGTCAAAGCAGCTGGATTCATGGATTGCTTCAGTTTTGCAAGAACCCTCTCCTGATGAGCCTCATACTCATCACGACTTGGATAGATTTTTGAGATTAAGGCATCAAAGTTTGGATCTGGCCTTAGGGATCTTTTTGATACCAACTTCTTCCTGCATGTTGGACACTCCTTGTTGCCACTTCGCAGTGCTGTTATGATGCATTCCTGACAAAACCTGTCAATTAACAATTGATAGGTAAGTCATATCCTGCCACTAACATCTTATTTATCATAGAAATTAAACTCTTCTTTGGCATTGGCAGAAAGAAGTAAATATGAAAGTTAAGAGATATCAATGATATCAAGTTTTTAAAACTTCAAATTTCAATTGGAATTTTAACCTTTTCAGTGAAAATATAAAGCTAGCTTAAGCTACCTTCATAAACAGTTTATTCATCTGGCTTACAATTGAATTTGATTCAATGCCTGGTTTTGGCTCTTAGATAATTTATATTTTTCATTATGTTTTAAAAGTCAAATTATGAAATCTAATCGTGCACACATGAAAAAGCAGTCTGTCAAGACATGTCACTCTGTATTACGCTCTGTGTAGTTAAATTTATATCATAGCGAAGCCGATCTTAGAACAAACCTATGAAGACATTCTTTTGTGGTCATAGTATTTTTCAACATGTCCAGACAAATAGGACACATCAATTCATTGTGGAGGCTCCTCGGCGAGACAGCGATTTCGGTGTTATCCGTGATGGCTTCTTGCGGAGTGCGATGCATTTCATAGGGACTGAGACCCCAGCTTTGCTTTGAACAGGAGGTTGTTCCATTATTCTAATTTGCAGGTAGCAACAAGATTTCACAAGCCGACACGGATCCAACGAAGTAAACAAAACAAGATGCAGAACGACGTTCAAATCTCAACAGAAGAACATTATTTCTTAATTCACACTTCCTTTGGCTTAACACAATAAATAAATTAAATTTAAGTTCACAAATGTTAAGATTATTGTCTAAATAATTTCACGCATTTTAAAATAAATTTATTACATAAGCTTTAACCAAATGTAACACAGTTTTTTAAAAGCTAAAGCTCAGTATGAATCACCATTTATTAGCGTTAAAGATAAAAACCTCGATTGACCTATTTTCAAATTGCATAAAACACCGGCAATATTTGTACTGGGTTTAGTCAGTCGAGGGAGTGAATTATGTTTTTGTCAATGAGTCAATGAGTTAAGTTCTTCACGTAAGACTATTTAATAATAATAATTTACGATAATAATATTTTTTAAGTAACAATAATAATAATAATAATAATAATAATAATAATAAACAGCAAGGAAACATTCTCAAAAGAGCATTTTGTCTTATGTGAGACCCATTCTCGAATACTGCTCTTCGGTATGGGATTCCCCATAAAAAGTATCTTATCGACAGGATTGAACGTATCCAGAGGAGATTTACCAAGGCCATACCCTCCGTGGCTTCTCATCCGTACATGGATAGACTCAGATACTTAATCTACCAACTCTTGAAAAGCGTCGATTATGGGCTGACCTATCACTTTGCTTCAAGTTAAGAAAGGGACTGCTTAATTCCTCAACTCCTTCTCTCTCCCACCCTCAACATATTCTAGGACACGAGGTCATAATTTTAGACTAAGAACTAGTAAAATCAGATGTGAAACTACTAAGAATTTCTTCTGTAACCGAGATCATGGAACTCTCTGCCTGCCGATATTGCAAATTCATCATCTGTTTCTCGTTTTGACTCGGCTATTCGTGAACTTAGCTTAAATCAATATCTCACCTACAAATAATTTATTTCTTTTCTGTGTGTCCACAAACAACTGTATTTCATTTTTATTTTTAAGCTACGGGAGCTTAGTTTAGTTTTTTGCTGCCATTGATGCTCAAATTTGTGCATTTCTGTTTTCTTAAGTTCACTTGGTCACATAAGAGGCCGAATGACTTTTTGACCAAAGTTGATAATAAATAAATAAAAATTAAAAAAATAAATATTAATAGCAGCATTTAGTAATGTTTGTTTTTTTTTTTATATTTTTTACTTAACCCCATTTCACTCAGGACCATCAAATTAATAATGCTATTCAATTTATTTGGCTAAAACTGAAGAAAATTGGACCCCAAATTCCATTCTATTACGTCGAGGGAGACTCTAGATTCTAGATCAGTACGTGTTTCCGAACCTTTTTTGGCCGATGCCCCATTAAATCATTTTCATAAAATCCAGCGTCCCCTTCTCCAAATCATGCAACAATCACTTTAATTATTTGAACAATAGAGTAATACAATTGGAGCCCGCTTAAAATAAGTAAATGTTAGCTTGTCACTGTTAGTGGTATCCTTGATCTTGACAGTTGATGTGAGCTGCTTCTTAAGCACGAATCATAAAGAATCTTAGATTTTTTTCTGTCAACAATTCCAATTAACCCATCTTAATTTCGAAACTTTCTTTTGTTGGAAAGATGCCCGATGATGCTGATGATGATGATGACGATGATGATGAGAAAACAAAATCGAGAAAAGATTTCGAGAAACAAAAACAACCTTTGCCCTTTTGGTAGTATCGCCCAAGAGAATCTAAGCTCCTAAAGTTTAAATGTTTTAATTTTAGATTTATAACTTAATCTTATTCCAAAACCATTAATTGTTCGCATAGAAATCGAAATATCAATAAAGAAAAGCCAACTGTCAAGCAAAGAAGTCAAAGCTGAGTTAGGAACTAACAGAGCAAGGATTCAATTTGTTTGAGTTGTCTGCGTGTCCTAAGTGGGGGATGTGCAGTCACTCCTTAATCTTTGCTAGAACATTTTAGTTGCATCTTATTAGTTAAGATTATTGTTTAACTGAAGTAATTAATGCAATTGCTTCACACTTAACCACATATTTTAATAGTTTTAAACATTTTAGAACAGTTTAGAAACGAAGGAAGTATGTCTGTAACTAATGTAAATATGAAAATATGGTGAAAAGGTTGAGAATGTGAAAGGTTAAAGCGAGCGTTTACATGAAGTTCGAACGGTTTCAGTCTTATAACTTTTAGAAGAATTTAAAGAGAGTTCACTGATTGCGTCCTCTCGCGTGCAATTTTCAGATTCGAAGAGTGAAAAGAGAAGGTTCGCATAATAGCGAGGAAGGAGCGCTGGAGTTGGTTTCAAGTTCATCAGGACTTCAGTGCGACGATATTTTAAGTCTGAGAACGAAATATCATGTTGTTTAGCAAACCTCTCCAGGCTTGGATACTGTTCATTGTGCTTCAATTTCATTCAACCAGCGAACGTAAAGATTATCAATTGGAGACAGCAACCACGGAAGGTGCTCAAAGGGAAGGAATTTCGGGGAGTGATGTTTACGTCTCAACCTCACTTGGAAAACTTCGTGGGAAGAGAAGGTCTGGTGCAATTGGAAGTGGTGAGATAGATTGAGAGATTTTTATACATAACACAAATTAATATCATTTTCAATGTTTCTTCTCGACTTCTGTTTGTAACTCTAAGAAATGAACGCCGGGCAACTTGAGAGTCCGAAGTTCGAGACTCAGAAAAATGTAAAAAATTCCTTTTAAGCTCAGTTTCGTAGTTGATGAGATGTGCTTCCAGATGTTGATGCGGATGTGTTTCCACTCGTCGATTGTTTCCTTGGAGTTCCTTACGCCACCCCACCAACGACAAAACTGCGCTTCCAGGCAAGAAATTTTCGGAATTTTGTGACTTACAATCCGAAATTGTTGATTCATAATCTATAGAACCTATTTTATTCATGTTCCAATATTTATTGGTAAACCTTGTTACAAAATTCATTCTTTGAATTAAATTCAACTGCATAGTTGAGGACGATGGCTTATTCGTACGATAAATGTATTTATTGTAAAACATCGATTTCCATAAGAAAACCAAATCTGCCCAACCTTGGGCGGGCACAAGAGACGCCTCACAATTTCAAGCCACGTGTCCGCAGAGGTTCGTTGGAAATCGATTCGAAGATGAAGACTGTCTCTACCTGAACATCTACACTCCTGTCAAGGTCACGTAGTTGTATTCTAACATCGTAATGCATTTTCTGACCTTATGGTATATATATATATATATATATATATATATATATACCTGCAATAAGTGGCTATTTGCAATTTCTTAGAATTATTTTAAGAGTAATTAATGCAAGCAAATTAAATACGATAAATGGAATATCAAGTAATACTAGTAAATAAGAAATAATTATAAAAAACATTAAATAATCACAATAAACATTGAGCGAAAACTAAGCAACGAAAACATGCCGAAGAAGCGAAACTGCCTCTAAATCTCGAGCAGGTCACGTGGTCCAGCTCGGTGTTATCTCCTTCGTTAATCCCCTGTCATCATCGATCCAGACGAAATTTTCCTTTAATCCTCTCAGTAAATAGAAGTTCAACCGACCTGAATTACTGGATGAGAGGAACCTCATCAAATGACAACGATAACATCGTTATGCTGGAATTAACAGCTGTTATCAATATTATTATTATTATTATTATTATTATTATTATTATTATTATTATTATTATCTTATTAACCTTATGATAAACCTCAATTCAAAGCCCGAAAACTCGAGTCTATCCCCGGTGATGATGTACATTCACGGAGGTTCCTACCTGGAAGGAAGTGGAAATGATTTCATTGGAGACACCTTGGCACAACTTGGAGTCGTTGTCGTCACCATCAACTACAGATTAGGAATTCTAGGTTCTATTCACTTTCTTAGTGAATATCCGCAATTAATGAGAAAATAATGCTTGCAATTAATTAGTTCTATACTTTAACATTTTTGAAAAGTATGAAATTTTTACAAAAATTGACGAATTCCGTTGTCGTGTTGAAACCAGGTTTTCTGTCATCACGCACGGCTGCACTCAAAGGTAACTGGGGTTTGTTCGATCAAATAGAAGCACTGAAGTGGATCCAGAAAAACATCAAGTTTTTCGATGGTGATGCAAACAGGGTGACAATATTTGGCAACAGTGCAGGAGCTGCAAGTGTCGGAATTTTAGCAGCTTCACCCGCCACAAAAGGTCAGTAAATTGACAGCTGTTTAGAGAACCCAGTCATTGGTTAGGTAATTAATTGACTGATTATGGGATCAACTTAAAACTGTCTAGAATAGAATATCATCAAAACATTGAATGTACATTTCTAATTACAACAATTCGAAGATTCTAATTTGAAACGTTAACAAAGGCCTGATTCAACGAGCCATCATGCAAAGCGGATCCCCGTTTTCCTTCTGGGCAGCCCATTCCAACTTGTCTGTCGATTACGAAAACTACGTGAGAAATTTGGCGCAAAAAAGTGGTTGCAAACGAAGTTCATCGGAAGAAGTCGCAGAATGTCTGCGTTTTGTTGATGTGGAAAAGTTGGACATTCGTTTGCTGCAAGGAGATGGTGTAAGATTTGAATGACTCCCTTATGATTTATATGACTACATTTGTTTCAGAACCAATTGTGATTTTGGTTTATTTAATGGTATATCTCCTACTTAGAATGCAGTCACCATCGATATCATTTATGCTAATTGTGTATTTCTCTTAAAAATGTCCATTCATCCACATTTCAGCTGGAAGCACTCAAACCAACGAAGCACGACCTCCTCCCGATAGTTGATGATGAAATCATACCTGAAAATTTCTTCCAGTCTTCCATCAAGTTACATGTCGACAGTTTCATGAGTGGAGTTGCTGCTAATGAGTGGTCTCGTCATATTTTTCTCTATTTTGAACTCTATGCCGAAGAATTTGGATTGACAGGTTGTAACTAAATTCATTTTAATATATGATACATTGTTCACTTAATGCAAGCAGGTTGGCCCAATGGGATGCGTTCCTGCATGCGGCGATAATAACAACAGTCATAATGTGTCGTGTTTGCCACCCAGACCGCAACGCCAGGGTGTCCGGAAATTCACCGTGGGAAAATTCATCTTTTAAAACATTCTTAGGATTCCAGCTGCCCTCCCTGAGTTTCTGTTGCCCTCCTTCCTTGCCTGAAAGTTGCACATTTAATGTAGCTTATCGATTGATGTGCAGCATATTGCTAGGCCACACAAAGAGAATCATCTTACCTGACCCTCATCAAGACACGCCGGTTCCTCCGATCGTCCAATTTCTTTTGATCCCGCCCTGAATTTCTGTCACCCTCCTCCTCGGACTTTTCGAAATGAGTTCGTTGAAGAGTTAGATTTCAAGTTGGCTTTTAATATCGATTGACATGCAACATATGCGAACCTCACGACGGGAATCATCTTACCAGATACTCATCACGCCTGTTCCTCAAATAGTCTAATGATTTCTTTTATTAAAGTCCCTTGCATAAACTTGCATAAACATGGTTTCTTCTGATCCGAAGAGTATATATATATTACTCCAACACCATGCCTACTGTTCGTGTATCCTGTTAACTTTCATTAACTTGCTGGTGTTAGTTCATTCGTGGTTGTTGTTGCTCCAGACTCTGAGTAATGCATGCAATAAGTTAATTAATTTAATTTTTTCATTTATATTATTCCCATAAACTATTAATGCTACATGTACATGCACTTTATTTGGAAAGCCTTATTCTTAGGGGCCATCGCATTTATATCAATTTATTTTCTCTCTTAAGAATTTTCCCGCGATGACTTTTCCGTGATCCCACGCCCACCAGGGATCGCCCTCGAGTAGGGGCGCTACATAAATGGTAGAACGATTAAAAAGTGCCTTCACATCCTGTTCGGATGCATAAGGTACTCAAAAGATCGGATAAATACAAAACATTTAGAATTTAGGCTGATAAAATATAAATATTGATTCATTTGATCTATCACTTAAATCCAGGGTGTGTTAAAAGTCTCCAAAACACATCGTTTTGTTAGGTTGCGAACACGACATTTTCGACCCTCGAAGGGATCCAAACACATGAGACATTCGTTCATCCAGTTTAACATTAAATTTAAAGCCAATTAACACATAAAATTCTGAAACTTTTTGGAGCCACTGCGTTAGAGAATTTGTGTTGTGATTTGGACATGAGAATGTTCAAAGAGAATGTGAAATATGTCATGGAGAAACTGCATGGTTACGGGGAGATGACATCGGACCTTGTTGTTTATCGCTACACAAACTTTTCTGCTTTAAACGACGTGGAAGAAATACGCCAACAGTACATGGACGTGAGCGTTCTTGTGCTTTATTTTATGCTAATTAAGCAATTCTAAAAGATTTCATAAATAATGTTATATTTTCTTTTTTATATCTTCGTTTACAAAAAGTTTGGCTCTGACGTGGCTTTCGTCGTCCCGAGTATCAAGTATGCACGTGAAGCGGCGGAGGGCGATGTGCCAACATATTTCTATGTTTTCAACCATAAAAAACCCTCCAACCAGTTCAAATCCTGGCAGCAAAACTACCACGAAATAGAGCTGATCTACATCTTTGGCTTCCCATTCAGAGATGATGATACAGCTTATCGCCACAGCGAATCAAGCTACACTCCAGAAGATAAAGAAGTCAGTATGCACGTCATGAAGCTCTGGACAAACTTTGCCAAGACAGGGTGAGAACCAGGATAGCAAGGAAGATATGGTCATCTTGTGGGATTTTAATACATCAACGGCTTGTCATCAGCTATGGCGTGCAGGTTTACGCTCTAAGAAAGCAATATCCAATAGGATGAGTGGTTTAAAGGTTTCACGTTTAATAAGAATAGGTCCTTAAATTAAACATTTTTTCTCCTAATTATTAATTCATCATTCTTTTTAATTTATTTCCGAACGAAGAGAATATCCTTATTATTCCAGCGATCCGAACGGCAGAGCAGCCAATGAAAGTGGTCCGTGGAAAACATTTGACGGCAGCAGACTCAATTATTACCTGATCGATCGTCCAAGTAATTCTTCGATGAAATCGAGCTTAAGATCAGAGTACGTGGCGTTTTGGAACGACATAATTCCTCAGATGAACCAACAGCAAGAAAAACTGAGCAAAACCACCAAAAGGAGCTGTCTCAACGTTGTTGTTATATCCATTCTAGCATGCTTATTTTCCGTTTTATTACTTGAAGCACTAATCTTTCTCATTCTTAAACAATCCAAGCATTTCAGACTTGGTGACCAAAAGAGCGAACCAGCAGTCACCTATAAGTCAAGCTCTCCGAACTAAACTTGTGTTTAGCTTCCCACGAAATTCCTTTTGAGAATGTTTTCATCAATCACAAACTTAGCATGATATTTTGTAAAGGGGTTCAAAATCTCTGATTATTCAAGAACTTTTGTAATTATGATCACGTTTCGAAAAGCAAAGCGTATTCATAATTTCCCTACAGAGTAACAGTGATAATCATGAATTGGTGTGGACAACCTAACATTTCATTCTAACTGAACAAAGTTTCAGTTCTTTCACAAATTCATTCATGGAGTTTATTACTCTACAGTCAATTAGTACAGCTTGTATACATTAACAACCCAAACTGCTATCAAAAGGCAAGCAAACTATGGATTGCATCTTATATTAATAGTAATCTCGTTCAATAGGTGGAATAGTGTTGTAGCCTGAAATAGAATTGGAACTAATTAGCACAATGAAAGTTTTGCAAAACAAGAGGTGCACGTGGAAATCAACTACCTGTGCAGGTGTGCCCTTCCTTTATGAGTGCCGACCGCAAAGTATCCACTGTTTGGGGAGAAGCCTATTGAATAAGGCACTCCAATATTCTTTGTGACCGAAGGAAAGTTGGCATAAACGGTCATAGATCTGGTGTGCAGCTAAAATGTTTTAAAGGTTATCGTAACAAAGTAGGGGAACGCATTAATAATCGCGACATACCATCTTTAAGGCATTGTCTGCATAGTTAGAGGCCATGGCCAGGAGTTCGCTCGTGTGATTGAACACCAAACTCGTGCAAGCAGATACAAGATTTTCTACTGCCTTCAAGGGCTTAGGTTGCGGAATCTGATACTTTGCCGCCGTGGCTCTGGCCGACGACAGCGCAGACTTGTCGTAGATGTTCACTATTCCAGTTGATGACCTAACAATTAATTCAGTATCATTAGATTTTTCATTGGCATTACAAGACAACTTTCAAATACCCTGTGGCGAGAAATTTTCCATCTGGCGAGATGGCAATTGCAGTGCCAAGAATGCATCCCTCATCCTGAAAACTCAGTGAGCATTTGAATGATTTCATATCCCAGACATGGACGACACCATCAGCTGCAGTATCAACAGTTATCGTGCTTGACATATTTGAATAAGATAAAAAAAAAGCAATACATCAACATAACATATCACATCAACACCCAAACAGGAGTCATTTTGGGCAGTAAATATTTTAAAAATTATTCTGAAAATAAAAGCAGTGAAATTCCTAACCTCCGTGAGTGTACAATTCATTGCCGTCAGGCGAGAAAGCAAGAGCTTCTATGCTTTCACTTTCAGCTTTTAGAAGTTGAATGCACTTTTTGGACTAAATAAGAAAATAAACTTATTTATTTAACCTAACTGCAAGCATAGAAATTAAAATCGTAAAAACCTTTGCAGATAGGATGTGAGTGTGACCAAAACTTCCGACGACGGCGAGGTATTTGCCGTCGGGAGACACGGCAAACAACTTCGTGTTTTTGACGAGCTCGTTTCCTTCGAAGATTAATTCACATGTTGCTTGTGAAAACCAATTTCTAATCAATTTATATATATTGTGGTTTGATAATTCTACAAAAATAGAATATTGCTTCAAAAATAACAAATATATCTTGATAATCAGAACCTTTTAGTTGGAATTTAGTCGTCCTTCCAGTATTCATGTTGTACGAAAGTAGAGATGGATAGAGCGAACCAACCAATATCTCACTTCCATCTGCATTAAAATGAGCTCGAAACACAGGGAAGTTCTCAAAGAGGACTGTCTGCACCTTCAAGTTGGTCTTCCCATCAACCTGAACAATTCAAAGTGTCAACAAGCTACAGCTATCATTAACAAAGCACACTTAAGAAACATCAAAAGTTTATCTCAATTGCATCAATCTGACTCATCAATGAACTCACCTGAAACAATGTCAGTGATTGGTCAGCTCCAGCAACAATTGCAACCGCCGCTTTCGACAAGAATTCTAAAACCCGAACTTTGCCCTACGATCAAACAAATACGTATAAAAATAAGTGCAAAGCAAAATGTTACCGACAAAAGTTTTTACTTTGGCAGGGCATTCCTTGTTGACATCGATGCACCTCAGAAAACTCAGGTGGTTATGAGAGATGAACTTGCTCTTTGTTATGTAATCTCCAGTTCTCCAATTGATTTTGTCTTAAATGTTTCATTTATAAACAATTTAACTCCACTACATTCATTAGGTTATTTAAATTTTCATGCAATCATATCCAAATGAAAAAATCATTAAAGTGTTGCAAAGGAATTAAAGCCTAAATATTATTTAAGCCAAGCTGTAAAGATACCTTCATCGTCAGAACTATCATCGTCACCATCACCATCATCCTCCTCTTCCGGTTTTTTTTGTGCCCAAGCAGGCTTCAGATCATCATTTGATCTAATGAATAAAATCAAAACAATAAGTTATTAATACATAATAAGCTTAAATGATCACTACATGTCTTGAGCATTACAATCAGAAATGATGCAGACATTAATTTGACAATATAGAATCTCACATCTCAATTATATCATCCTCATCATGCCACTTTGGTTTTTTTTGAACATTTTCAATGTCATCACCTTTCCTCTAAAAACGTAAAATTTGTATAAATTTAAGAAATATAAATTGAAAATAAATTGTTCTTACTTTTCGTGTCACAATGAATTCATCAAAGTCTCCTTCAATGTCATCTTCACCTCCAAACACAAATTTCTCAAGATCATCATCACTTTCAACACTATCTTCCTCCTCATTGAAATTTTCATCATTATCTGAATCTTCAGAATCTTGGACATTGCCTTAAAAATAAACAAATTCATGTAGTTATGAAAGTTAAGTAATAGTTAGTTATCAAAATAGCTACATAAATGTTTGGTTCACAAAAGTTAATTATTATGAATGTTTAATAAATTTAATTAGTGCAAATTATAGCTTAAAACATATGTAATATGGACATACAGAATGAAAAAAAAAATCAGGACAACTAAAGTATATGATATACCTAAATCTGGATTGATGGCAAAGTCATCATCTTCCAAATTTATGTCTTCTTGTTTATCCATTATGTGCAGACGCTAGACATTAAAAATTTAATTTGGCTGTAAACACTTTAAATTATTCTTGAAACAGCTTCTAAACAAAAACTCATGGTAAGGCATTTCTGGTTTCAACAAATTCATATTGGAGCGTGAGTTGAAATTGTCAATTAATTATTAGTTTATTATTAATTATTTATTAGTTTTTTTTGCATTTTCGAGCTTTGCAATTGTTTATTCAAGACTTCATTAACGATATTTATAGTAAATGAAAAGAATCCAAGCATGTTCGCCTTTAAATAAGTCGATCGCTTCATTTTATAAATATAAAACTTATTTTTAAATTTTAAAAAGAACTTGGAACTCACTTGGAACCGCTTTTAACAAAATATATTCAATAGAAGATGATGACAAGTGAGAAGCGATGTATATATTCTTTTATCGTTAGATCAATGCTCAGAAAATAAAACGTAAATTTATCAACTCCATTTGAATTTGTCGAATTTTTGTAAAAAAAAACTCTTATATAGTTTTATAAAAATTATTAAATTATGAAAAACTTAATTACAATTTTGTGTTTCACAAAAAAAAAAACTTAGCTGTTCATAAATCGCCAAGATGGAAAAATTTAGTTATGTAATATAACGATTAAGTATGAGATATTGAAAATTTTCCACTTACTTTAAATTGGAATGAATCTTACCTTTGCTAACTGGAATTTGGTCTTCATCTCAATCAAGAATCAGAGGAGTAGATCGGCGCCCGGGACGAAACTGATAATTTGGTGCCCCACCGGTGTCGGACCGGGGGATAAATCTTTACCGGAAATTGTCAGTATGAGGCGGCACTCATAAATTGAAGCCATACTTTTTGTTAGTTATTCTACATACTGCTTACTAATATAAATGTATTTTGATTTACAATGTAATTGTGCAATAAAAAAAGCACAAAATTTCATATTGCTAATAATTAAGTTCGTGTTATAGTATTACTATAAATTGATAGGCTTTAGAATATTGAATACAGTTTCTATAAATTCTATAAATAAAGCATTTAGCATTAGGGGCCGTCCATAAATTATGTCAACAAAAAAAGGAGGGGGGGGGGGAGTGTTTAAAAAGTTTGACAATTCTTGACAAGGGGAGGGGGGAGTTTAAGATTTATTGACATCAACAGTGTTATTTTTTTATGATATAAAATGATGTAAAATCTAAATTTTTACAGATGGATTTACAATATTACTAATAATCTTTCAGTCGTCACTGCTTCAACGGATTTGCAAATTTGTAACCTCAATGCTGCTTCACAGGCCGCTGTGAGGGAGTCAAGTGCCCAAGGGACCCTGGTAATTTTTAGGGGCCCGCCCGAGTTTTAAAATATTAAAATTTTTCTATCATGACCCTTTTTTTGCTTTTCAATTGCCAAATTAACATAACATACGGGCCCGTGGTCGCTATGCCTATTAGCAGCCAGAAATTTCTGTCGGCAGCCCTGTTCACAAGTCATGTTAACGAAACATGTTCAACGCCGACAATGCGATCTTGGGCATAACAAATTAACACCTTGTTTATCAACAAAAAAATCTTCAGCCAATTCGAGTGACTTCCAAAGAACAGAAAGAGCTGATGGCAATGATTGAACACAAGGAACATTCTTTTATTTTATGAGCTGAATGGTTAGATGAGGATGATGTTGATTTTGTCTGGCTTATCAGTTCAATAAAATGATGATGAATCCGATACTATGTCTATTGTTATAATTGAGGGATCATTTGACTTTCCCGTGGGAAGATGATAGAAGCTGACATTAAAAAATGTACAATAATATTCAGTTTAACAATTATTTTATTTAGTTTCATAATAAAATTGTCGCAAATTCAAAGTGTTACAAGGTACAAATTAAAAATTGTGTAAAACATTTTTATGGGTGTTGACACAATTTTGATAATTTTGACACAACTTTAAAAGTTTGACAATTGTTGGTAAGGGGGAGGGAGGGGGTAAACCTTAAATTTGTTGACATAAACAATGGACGACCCCTTAGTATACAAATAATTTGCGGTATCTATTTATTTATATCTATATACTATAGATATATATAGTGGAATCTTTTTGCGAGATTCTCAATAATGTCATCTGGTGAAATTTTATTACTTAGGTATTTCTCACAAGATATCAACATGAGTGTTTCCGACAAGTCATCCGACATTGTGAATCTCAGCCTTTTCTTGATAAGTTTCATTTTAATGAAGACCCTTTCACAAATGAATTGAGAGAAACACAATGCAAGTAAAAATTCATAAGCCAAGAACAACTTTGTGTATGCGGTATTATGCAAGGAATATTCATGTAAGATATTGTAGAAATAAGAAATGCATTTTTGACATTTGAGTTTGATATCATCTGAAAATGGATCTTTCTCATAAAAATAATCAGGTGCTTCAGATACAAAAGCAGTGTCAACGTCTGAGCCGGATTTATCTGGATGCCCCGGTATAGTGTGAGGATGGAGTCTCACAGGCCACCGTGCCGGTCCCATGCAACGGCTAGTCGTCATGGCCTATTGGCAGTTGCCCTAGAGTTACAGGGGCAGAACAAGAGCAGAGACCAATAAATATAGAAACGAGTTCAGGGAACATTTCCGAATTTGGAAATAGCTCTCCGCTTGTATTTGGTGCTGATGGTCAGCAACTATGCGGAGCGTTCGTTCTCAAGGATGAATTTCATAAAGAACAGACTTCGCACATCAATGCGCAATAATCGGTTCTCACATAGATCCGATGAGTAGAGTCCGACGTTGAGATCAACTTTGAGGACCTGGCAACCGAATTTGTGAAGATGAAAGCGCTGACAGTTTCACTAATGTAACACTATACGTTCAAAAGAGAAGACCACTGAATTGTAGGCTGGTTCAAACGTATCACAAAGATAATGCTTTATACAAAGCATAGTAATATCTGATTGTGCATTTGCGACATTTGTGATCATCTAAAATTTCTTCACTTATAAATCTTGAAAGCTTTTCAAAGTTTTTTTTTATGAAGTCTTCTAATTCCACTCTCGGATCATTATGATCAATGCCAATAAGACCAACAATTTTCAATGGTCAATATAAAATGCTCCCGCACAGTTAAGACTTCCGCCTCTCACGATGACAGCGCGGATTCGAATCCTGTTGCGGAGCACCGTCCTAATCATCTAGCCGTGCAACGGACGTTAGTAAACAATTATGATGATCAATATAACTATTTCATTGTGACCAGTATTCTTCAATGATGGGTCACAGATGTTTTGTCATCTATTAATAAAACTTTAATCGAAGCGTTTCTTCATAATTTAAAAAAATGAGATAAATTTGAAAATCAAATACAGTAAAAATGTGCTTTAATTCCTAAATAGAGAGTTAAGACTAAGATTTAAATTAACGTGTTGTTAGAACTAGATTTGTTAATAACTAGGAAATCTTTAAGCGAAATATTGTAAATATTTAAAATCAAAGGATCCAACAGACAATGAAAATTAAAAAGTAAATTTAGTCAAATTGGTGGAATTTTTATTAGCAAGTAATCCCTATACAAATAACCTAAGTTTACATTCCAACATTAGTTTGACCTAGAACATTCCCAAACTAGGGTCTGAGAAACCCTGAGAATAACAAATCTCTTTTGACTCGTTTGAAGCACCAATTCAATGTTCGCTGACGACTTCTTTAGGCAAATCCTCCTCTTTCGTGACTTCGTAGGTGAATGTCATGTTCTTCATGATGAGCTTATTAGATAAATCACAGATTGTCTCCAACTCGTTGTTGAATTGAATGTTATTCTCTTCTACCATTCGTCGGCTGATCCTCTTCCACCTAAGAAAACAAAACAACAAAGCTATTCAAAGGAACTTCAACTCACAAATGCATCAGTTTCTTCTTGGATCTAATTTTCTCGTTTTACTTTATTATTTGATGTTCATTTTCTTTTAAATTATTAATAAATGAAGTGTTACTCCGGAAAGAAAAGGGGAAAAATGTAATGATTGCAAAGCGTACCTTTTCCATATAAATAAACCTCCTATGGCCACAAGAATCAAGAAAAGAAACGATCCCACACAAACGCCTACGATAATCTTTACTGAGTTGTTGGATGGACCTGTTTAACAAATTGCTAATAATATAATATTCAAATTTTCCTTATTAATGCTAAACCAATAGATCGCTATCAGAACCTCCTGCTAAATGGGCATATTTCTCATCCGTGTGGTTATGCGCTACTTGGGAAGAAGTTACTTCTGATAAAACATTTGTTGTCTCATGTTCTCCATTTACTTCAGTGTACGGATTAGTTGATAAAATGGTGAAGAACGTGGTGGAGGTCGAATCCACTGAAAGTTCAGGTATTGAATCAGAGGTCCAGCTAGGTGGTTGACTGTTTGTCGAAACTGAGGCTGATTCTGATCCAGTCGAATAATTAATAGATTGATGAGTGGTCATTATTTTAATAGATGGAACAGTCGACATTTGAGTAATCTTTAGTTCAGTAGTTGAATTTTGGGGAGTAGTTGGTTCAGTGTTTGAAGTTAAATCTGTCGTTGGAGGCTCTGCTGTTGTTACTTCAGTGGTTGAAGAAATAGTTGTTGGTTTAGTGGTTGAAGGCTCTTTTGTTGTTGGTGTTGCTGTTGTTGATTTGGTAGTTAAAGGTCGCTTGATCATTGATTTTGTTGTTAGAGGCTGAGTGGTCGAAGGTTCCGTTGTTGAAGGAATAGTTGTTGTTGCTTCAATGGTTGAAGGTTCCGTTGTTGTTGTAGTTGCTTCAGTGGTTGAAGGCTCTGTTGCTGTCGTACCCGCAATAGTTGAAGGCCGCTTTTTCTTTGATCTTGTTGTTGAAGGCTCGGTGGTTGAAGACTCTGTTGTTGCTTCAGTGGTTGAAAGTTCTGTTGCTGTTGTTGGTTCAGTGGTTGAAGGTTCAGTTGTTGATGGTTCTGTGGTTGAAGGTTCAGTTGTTGATGGTTCTGTGGTTACAGAAATAGTTGTTGTTGGTTCTGTGGTTACAGAAATAGTTGTTGTTGGTTCTGTGGTTACAGAAATAGTTGCTGTTGGTTCAGTGGTTGAAGGCACTTTTGTTGTTGGTGTTACTGTTGTTGATTTGATAATTAAAGGTCGCTTGATCATTGATTTTGTTGTTGGAGGCTCAGTGGTCGAAGGTTCTGTTGTTGAAAGAATAGTTGT
>MPNW01000006.1:54040-69297 GCA_011800805.1 Hirudo medicinalis
TTTAATCATTACTTTTTACTCAGACTCACTCAATGATTGAACTTAATTGCTGGTGATGTTTGTCATAGTGCCTGCACATCCCATTGGGATAACTTGTGCACTCAAAATATGGGCTAAATAAATGTAAGTGTAAATAGAGTTTTAATGACATTCAGTTATTGTGGGAGGCTTTTGTAAGATGGGATGAATGGTTTTTCATGTGGATTGTGCGATAACTGCTAAAAATGCCCGAATTCTTAAGAAATAGAGCAGGTTAATTGTGCAATTTGTCTTAGAACTGTGAATCTTTTTATAAAATCATGGTTTAATTAGTAAGTTCATCGCTAAAGTTGTAAGGTTTGTAAACAATTTAGGTATAGGTCGAGGTCATTTTAAAAGGCCCGAATTCTTAAAGTTTTGTGCTCATGTTTTCGATGAGTTTCAGATACACGGACAAACTTTTGAGAACTTCAGTTAAATCTTTTGCTAGTTTATGTTGTCGTAAAATGTCTGATGGTGCAGTAGCCTCAAAAATAAGGAGTGTAAAAATAAGAGAGGACGCTTTTGATCTCTTTAATGACTCCGTAAAAGCTGTCACTCCGCAGACTATGGTATTCAATGCATTGAAAGTCAGGGGAGATGTTTTGACTGTTGATGGCCATTGCTATGTTCTGAATAACAACGTTCACATAGTGGCTTTTGGTAAAGCCGTCATTGGGATGGTAAAAACAGCAGAAGATATTCTGGGAAACCATGTAGTTGATGGCATAGCAAGTGTTCCTTATGGCATTCAAGACGTTTTGAAATCTCTTGGGAAATGGTTTGGTGCTTATCCCTTTTTGTTTGAGGTTTATCATAACTTGGCTTGTAATTAATCAAGGGATTTTCTGCCATCTGTAACCAGTAAAGTAAAAATTATTGAGGGTAGCAGAAACAATATCCCTGATGATCATGCTTTAGAGGCTTCAAATCTCATAACTGAGCTTATGAAGAAATGCAGCAAAGATGACATTGTGTTAGTTCTCATGTCAGGTCAGACAAATAATCACATATCTTATGTTTTTAATATCCACTACTAATGAATTCTGTTGGTCATTCAATTAAGTGATGAGCCATGACAAAAGCTTTTACCTTAGTTAATTGCCAAGATGAAAATATTTTAGAATGGAGTAAGGAGTAAGGTGAATGGAATTAGTAAGAAAGGTCTCCAACAATTCAGTTAGCTTCTGGCTACAGAACTATGTTTTAGCAAATTTGTTAGCCTGATAAGGAAGAGCCATGCTAATCATCTATGGAATTTATGAAATGTTAATTTAGGTGTTTGGATGCATATTAAAATATTATTGGAATGAAGGCTCCTTGTAAAAAATTTCAATGGATGGTCAATTCATTAAATTAATTTAATCTTGTTTCACATTAAATAAAAGGATTTTCATTGTTGAAATTGTATTTCCTAGGTGGTGGATCTGCTCTTCTTCCTTCTCCAATTCCACCAATCACATTACAGGAACTTTCTTTACTTACTCAAATGCTTTCCAAGAAGGGGGCAACAATACACCAACTGAACATGATAAGAAAACACATTGAGACATTGAAAGGTGGAGGTCTTGCAGAATTTGCTTATCCTGCAAAGGTGAAATGGGTGTCCATCCTCTTTTAGTATTTTCCTCAAATCCATGACATGATTCTCTTTCCAGTTGATTTCTTTGATCCTCTCTGACGTGGTTGGCAATGACATCAACTTCATTGCCAGTGGGCCGACCGCTCCTGACTACTCTACTCCGCATCAATGTATGGACCTTTTGGAAGCTCTCAATGTAAAGGATGAGGTACCTCCATCCATACTTTCTGTTCTTGAAGTAAAACTTCAATCTGAAGTCTATAGAAAGGACATTGATTTTGGTCATGCTGTGAGCAAACCAGTTGCACGATTCCACTGCCAAAATGTTCAGAATGTAATCATAGGAAGCAATGTTATCGCCTTGAATTCAGCCATAAGATCGGCAGAGGCTCTCGGTTATGGCACGTACTTACTCTCATCTTCTATTGTTGGAGATTCTGGTGAAATTGGACAGATGTATGCTCTGATCATTGATTACATTTGCAGAGCCATGTTGATGAAGAAGAAGCCTGATCCACTCCTGACTGGAATTGAGTTGAAATTGCTGAAAATGGGACTTGAAAAATCACAACTGAATGATTTGTTCAGGACAGTCATTGACTTCGATCAATGTAACAAACCTGTTTGTGTGCTTGCAGCTGGAGAAACAACTGTCAATGTATCTGGTAAGGGCTTGGGAGGTCGCAGCCAGCATATGGTTTTGTCAACAGCTCTGGCCTTGGAGAAGCAGTTGGAAAGTGACATCTTAAAGAAGTTTGCCATTGTTTTTCTCAGTGGTGGAACAGATGGTCAGGATGGTCCGACTGATGCTGCAGGAGCTGTTTGTGACCCTCACCTTACAAAACAAGCTAGGAAATTGAATATAAAGGCTGAAGAATATTTGCAAAACAGTGATTCCTACAATTTCTTTTCCAGTATTGATGCAGGCAGAAATCTTATAAAAACTGGTTTGACAGGGACCAATGTCATGGATTTACAAATTATTCTCATTGCATCAATTGCCTGAAGCTTCGGTATTAGGCAATTGAATATGCATTATTGTTGATTTATTATAGTATTTCATTTTGATTACGTTTCATGGTTTGGATGGTGTATAAACCTTGGAGTGAATACAAATGCTATTTATTGCTGTTTCGTGTTCGCATAAAATGTTTTTAAATGGGCTAACCTCTTTTTGACCACTTGATATATTAAAGTAAGTTAGATATCACGTAAAAATTTATTAGTTAAGTTAAGATATCAAGTGTTAATTTTATGTTTGATACTTGGAGGTGATCATACATCTTATTATATTATAGCATATTACTCGATTATTTATCTGACTAAATAAGTTGATTGAGTAGGAAGATCGATCTGATGAACAAGTCAATTGTGAAATAACCAAGTGATGTATTTCTTTGATGTGTTTAGTGAAAATGACTCCGAATGTGATTATAGTGGTGTTTAATCCAATGGAGCTAAGGGAAACTTTAGTCGAAGGAAAGTTTTCAAAGCGGTACAAAACACTTCTGGATCGCACGCAGCGTTCCCGCTATTGGCTTTCGCCAGTCAAGACGGCCATGACCTAAGAGAAACTTATGAACTATTATTGATATCATGTGGTTTATCGGTCGCCGAATATGTACGCAATGGAGAAGTGGTGTGACGTATTGTGATATTTTCTCTCTTTTTTAAATTATCTTTACAGCTGCATTGATATGACGTTGAAGCTTCTTGAGGCGACAAGAATTCAAACCATCCAGGGTTGAAATGTCTCAAAAATTGAGAGGACCAAGGACTGTTATAAGATACACTCCAATTTCAGAAGAATGGTGGTCTCATTGAACAGACACTTGGGAGGATGATGGTTGTGCTCTTGTCATGATGTACTCTTGTTGTGTCTTTGTCGTGATGTCGGTTGGAAACTCCGGTGACATCGGATGTGTTGAGTAATAAGTCTGGATGGAAAGATTGTATTTGTGGAGGGAAGAAAGACTCCATCGAATGTTGAATATTGAAAGGAGAATTTAAAAATAGTAAATAAAATTAATATTGGAAATATCTAAATAATATAACATTTCGACATTGCACCTTACACAGCAGCTGTGATTTAGTTAGCAATTCTGTAATGAAGTCAAAAAAAAAGGTAGTGTTATCAAACTGAGGAAACCATCGAAGACCTGAATGGATGGTCAATTAGAAGTCTCCTATTGACAATTCTATCACTCTTAATTCCTCAGTGATGCTGATAAGAGTTCCTTTCAACTTCCTTCGCCTATTCTGACCCCCGAAGTGAGCCGAAAGTATGGTGTTACCGGCATGTTGTCACTTGGAGTCATAATTAATGTCATTATGTCGCAGCAGAAGATCTTGGACTTTGTTGCATCATAATTGCCCCTCCCATCCACGGGTGAGAAAATGATGACAATGATCATCAGATGTTTTCGATTAACACTTCATCTGGTCACAAAGGAATAAATGCCGGGAATGTATTTTGTATACTTTATTGGTTTAACCTCGAACTCTAACCCTATTTAATTTGAATGGCACACCACGGGGCAAATATCTTGCACTCGGGGCTTATGAGAGTATAATAATCCCATGGACATGACAGCAGAATCATCACAAGAGTTTGCAACACCTTTCCACGTTTGAGACGTCAATTCGAAGCACCCAAGCATGTCTAAGCTGGGATTAATTGCAGCATTTAGATGCGCTGACTAGATGCGTAGTTTTACTTAGAGCACTTGAAATGTGGACTTCCTGTCATAATTCCCAAGAAATTTGAGGAACAGTGGTGCAGAGAACACGCTGTTAGGTAATAGAATGGTATTCACTTGACAGATCTTGAGTGTCAAAATCTTAGAGCTCAGTAGGAAATGTGATATTTGAGAAAATAAATCAACAGTAACAAAAATCTAACAGGAATACAAAATTATAAAATACTAACAAATAACAAAAAAGAAAATTGACAAGGTCAATGAAAAGTTGTTTTGTTGGTATTGACAAGTGAATCTATGGTGAAGCTCTTGAAAATCTTCGATTGTTTTTCTTGTTGAGGAGCTTTGAAGTTTTTACGACTCTTTTGAGACCACTTTTGTTCTTCAACTGGAAACGAAAAACACGGTTCTTTCACGGTTGATTTCAAAGTTCTCAACGAAAACCAACCTCCATGCACCAACAAGTGGTTCTTCAGGTTGGCGATCTTACTGAAGCCTTTGCCACAAATTTCACATTTAAACGGCCACGATCCACTGTGGGTGTATTGGTGGCTCTTTAAGTCACCGGGAGTCGGAAAGGATTTCAGACAAATTGTGCACTTGTGAGGTTTCTCCTGTTCCATCCACATTTTAAACTCTTATTTAATTGCTATACGAATTATTATTATTAGTTATAAGTAGTGTGTTATTAATACAATCATGGCTGTTACTAACAATTATTATTTTAATATAATAATAGTATTTGCATAATATATAATAGTATCTGTAAAGGCCAATCATAAATTTAAAAAATATTAGTCAAAACGTTGAACTCATGCCAATCTCCATTGTATCTTAAAATGAAATACTTTTTTGTGCGTCATTCTGTGGTAGTAAAGGTTGGAACTGGCAGTGAATCTTTTCCCACAAACTAAACATTCATGAGGTCTTTCTCCAGAATGAATCCGTTTGTGGGTGTTCAACGAGGATGACGTGGAAAAAGCCTTTCCGCAAACATCGCAGGAATGAGGTTTTTCTCCTGTTAAATTTTAATATATCAGATTATTGGTTTTGACAAATGCTTACTGAAATATCTGAAATAGTTTGAAGTTACGTTAATATTTCATAGAAATGTTTGTTTAAAATGCATGTATCTGTTTCCTGGCATAAAGTAAGCAAACAATTCCTCAAAGCCCCATTAGGCATCCTTATAAGTTTGTGTGAAGTCAACCGAAGCAGATGATCTAACACTCAACCTTTTTTTTTACAAACATTCTTTGGGAGGTTAAAGGGGACATTTAAATAGAACCACACGATATTTTACATTTAAATAAAATTATACGATATATTACATTTACATAGAACTACACTGTCCCACCTGTGTGTGTTCTTATGTGCCTTTTCAACAGTGACGGTCTGTCGAATTTTTTACCGCAAGATTCGCAAGGCAACCAAGTTTTGATTTTCCTCTTTTTCGGCAAATTGTTAATTAATGGTGATTCGGTGATTGGTGCCTCCTTCCATGTGCTCCTGTTCATGTCTGATTCATTTCCGCTCGTCTCTTCGTCCCCACGATACCTCAAGTCGAGAGGCTGCCAAGTATGAAATATGATGTTTGAAACGAAAATTTCCAGTCTTCAACTTTAAGATCTAATTAATACTAAACTTAATATTAATGGTAAAAAATAGTAAAATCAAAAACTTTAAAAACATTTAAATTGGAAATTATAAGTTTGACAAATAATTATACAAAAACTGAACTTTGAAATCGCTGTCGTCACTTGACGGAGCATCTGGACGTCGACTCATCGGAGACTCAAAAAAACCCGAACTTTGTGAAAGGAAGGACTTAATGTTGGAGGAAACATTGGAATGTTCGTGAGGAGATGATTCAACTGTCGATGGTCTCATTGACTTCACTTCCGTCGTCTCCAGGGAATCGCTTTCGAACGCGAAGAAAGCTTTGATCTCATCGTTTGGTCGGATGCATCTTACCACTTGGAACGTGGGATGTTTGCCTGTCAGTCGAGCCACCATGTTCACCTGCTTGAAGTCGTACGACGGCCTCAAGAATCGGATCCAGTTGCAGTGGCGAACTCTCTGATTCTCGATCAATATGATTTCATCGAATGCTCCAAACCTCCTCCTGATCTGGGGTGTGAATGGCAGTGAAATTAATAATTAACGAAACGCATGACAACACGCAGTTAGGTTATTATTGAACACGGATACCAACAACTGACAATATCAGCTGCTGGAACATTATATCTGCCTAATTAATAAGTCTCCTCTTTGATCTCAAACTTCAGGGATGCTTAGTGCTGCTTCTGCTGAGAGTGATACTCGCATCACTTGGTTATGCAAAAGCATTTCACTTGAAAACAACTGCTTGAGTGCAGCTATATCTTTCATCCGAGATTTACATTAAACACGCCTTCATTATTCCAAGAGAATCCATTAATTAGCTCCCTGATGACTTGTACATAAACAAGGAAGCATATTAACGCCTTGCCACTTCAACTTTCAATCGATTTCGATGTCACTTGGGTTTTCGTTTGTATCCACAGTTGTTCTTCATTCTTTTAGCAAGATCAAATATGCTGTATTTATTGTATTGATATCTTATTTTAAATTCTATTTATACTATACGAATATAGAATTGAGGAGAAATGCGATATGTTTTAAGTTATGTATTACGGATGTTGAAGACAATTCTTGATAATTCTATTACAAAATATTAACATTGAGAAAAATCAAGATTTTATCAAGAACAAAGTAAAACCAAACAAATTGCAATATAAGCAATGCATGATGATATACAAATCTTACATCATTTGGGTGAAGACTCGAGTAAACCTCCAATCTATCCAGGATGGCTTCTCCATAATCTGCCCTAAACTCCCTACCCGGGTGTAGGTGCTGTTTGGCCCAGAGAGTGACTTCCATGTCCAATATGCTTCTTCCAATTGTGGGCAACAACATGAGACTCAACTCTTTCGGCATCAAGATGCAGGTATTCATTCTTCATTCTGCGCAAGAAATCCAATCCATGAAACTTGACCAAATGGAAAACTGTAGAGGTTATACATGGAAAGATCACATGGATGCTTTCATTAAGGGCGGAGTTTCATGGACTCGACCAATGAACGAGCGAGTAACTCATGGCACCCAGGGGCTGACAAATGATGAGCCTTGCAAATGCTTCTTTTTAACGATCGTTGCTAATCGCCTTTTCATCGTTACGTTGCTGCAATTTTAAGCTTTATTAACATGTTACAATGTTACATTGTGTGTAAGTGTTTTCATCCATAAAATTTATTTTTATAAAAAATCTTTCACTGAAAAGTTAGCAGAAACATTTATATCTATTCTATTTCATGAATTTATAAATAAAATTACAAAATAAAATTGATACCACCCGAATAGAAACCGAAGTGGGAGGCATTGAAACAATCTCCAGAAAAATAAGCTTTGAAACACCAACAAGATTCAATTGAGAGTCCGTTACGAAATAAAGACAACTTTGGTCTCAAAAACTAACAATCGAAAGACAACAATACTATTCTTACGCAACAACTCCACATCCGCACAGTTGTCAGACAATCATTCAATCGAGGTCGATTCAATCCATCGTTTGACTACTCATTCTCCTTAATTGGCTCATTGACTCATCGCTACTGGGTTCACTTCCCATGAAGGGTGCTTTTCGTGCCCATGTAGATGTGGTAGGACGTGGTTAGATGTGCTGGACGTGAGTTTAATGGGGGACAATTTATCCGTCACATGAGTTCTGAACTCCTGTGGAGAAAGTGATTTGTAAGATGAAATATGCATGCGTAACATCCGCTCAGCACAAAGAAGCAGATTATTGAACCATCTTTCAAGTTACATGCAAGTTGTAATTTTCTCAATCATTGAGATTGTTTCAGTCGTTTCTGTTTCTGACCAATTCCCTTGTTGTGCTGGAAGTTGTACTGGCGTCAAAATTATTAAATTAAAATTTTTTCTTTTTATTACTCTATTAAGTCTGACTATTAAGTAGAATTATTAATAAGAATAACATTTTCTATTGAATATGCTTAATGTACTTCTTTTTATACTTTATGTTCACGTAAATTATTACATTCTTGCGTGAGGAATATTATTTTGTAAAATATGTTTCCTTCAATGGAGTAGCCAGGATTTTAAAATTGGTCGATGTAGGGGGTGGACAAATGTTTGTGTTGTAAATGTTACAACAGTAACGTGTAGTACTGGTGGATTAGCAGCAAACAATTTCACACTAAATACGCATAAGGAAAGCAAAGGCACTTGTAATTTAGTTAATGAATTAAACAGAGTTTGATTACAGTGGCTTATGTCCAAAATAGAACTTCCACACCACTTCAATATTGGGGTAGCTTTCCCTGAATAGGAAAGTTTTGAGGGCAGAATGAAAACTGACTGGATCGGTGTTAATAATAAAAGGGGGGTCTATTCAAGATCTGCGGGCCTTCTCGAAACTTATTACCTAAAATCGAATTAATCGAAACTTATTAATTAAAATCGAATTAATCTAAACTTATAATACGCAATAAATATTGATGTCGAAAGCTTTCCTGATTTACTGAAGCTGCATTATGATCAACAAATTATCTACGAATTATATGGTTTTAGAAATCATCAAGTGAGAAACTGACAGGAGTGGGGAAAATTAACTAGAAAATATTCTATGTTCGAATAATATACGTCATAATTTTATTTATTTCATTAAACATCTCAGCCATAACATCGGTTTGAACACAGAAAAAAATGTTTCAATGTCTGAACAAGAAGAAGTTACAAAAGAAACAAAATGTTGTTACAAATGTGAAATCGAAATGTCGAAATACAATTCGATGATTCACCACGGCTAATTAATTTTACTTATTTATGTTAATTATGTTGATAAAAGTTTCAAAGCTGAAGATGTTGCTGGTTTACTACTTTAGTAATGTCGCTTTCATGCAAACCAGGCGGAAGTATGAAATCCATTGTGTGATATTGTACAATTAGCATAAATCCTGTAAAAGGTATTTTATAATTTGAATCATTAAGCCTTAAACTTAAAAGCTCATACGGATGAAACTAAATTGTCGAGTGGCATTAATAAATACATTATCAAAGACATTACCAATTGCGTAATATGCTATAATAATAATGATTGTAATATCTAACTTTTAAAAGTAACCATCTGTTTGCTTAACCTGGTGATAGACGAAATTATCATAAATTTTCCATGTTTTTAATTAGATACTTATTTAGAATAAACAAATAACATTTATTCATCACATGCAATTCAGGTTTCCCTTAACTTCACTTTTGAAAAAAATCATGAATGATTGGCAATTCTTTATGTGCATTGAAACACTCAAAATATTTTGCTTAGGAAGCCTAATTTATCTCAAATAAATGTTTGCGACCGTTAAGTAGAAATACATATGATTGCAATCAGTATTTAATTATTCAGTATTAATAATTTATTGTATAAAAATAATTACATTCGTTTTTCTGAGACGTTTTGAATTTTTTGGCAGCAGCGAAACAGTAGTTCTTAAAGGATTTGTAACGATTACCTCAGTGTGATATCACATTATGCATGTGATCCTATCATCTGATCGGGGTTTAGACAGAAATTTGTCAATGGGGGTGCGGCTGTTAACCATGGTCCTAGACCCAGGATGTCCTAGATCTTATTTTGCGTGCTCAAGCACAACCGGCATATAAAAATATAATAATATGCATATAAAACTAGCAAGTAACAATATAAATACAAACAACATCCTGACAATGTAACTTTCACAAAGAAAGAAAAAAAAAATCAAAATTTAGCTTTGGCTCAGCGTGATCGGCCACAAGTTGACAAGAATGATGGCGTGCTTTTGAACTTTTACTGAAATTTTGAAATATTGCGTAAGCTAAAATGCAAAGACCTTTTCGTTTAATTTCTTTTACAAAAATTGCATTTTCAAAAGTTTACGATTAATGTGTGTAAGTTGATCTCAAATCAATACTGATGTTGTAAGACTAGGAATGTAGTTTTCATCTTGCTTGCTTGGTTGCAGCTACTGGGGAGTGTCCTCAAAATTTGGAGGGTGGTGAACATTTGTACTGTTTGAATTTATTTTTTTATTAATTTAGAAGGTTGAAGATAAATCAACCGACCCGTGTAGATATGTTTATGGCTTGTTAATATTTCACAGTTCTAATAAACAATAATTTGTGAAACCAAGTTATCTGCAGTGGACGTTCACAACATTTCAATGACGAAATTGTGATCCAACTGCACATTCCATGTTAAAATCGATTTTTAATTGGATATAAATGTTCACTTTGACGTTTTATGCTGCATAATGTTAGATTCCTCCAATGATTAATTACAATTAAGGATGGCTTATGTTACTTTAAAAGAAGGATTCTGGAAAATTGAAAGTAGAATAATCAGAAGATTTTAACAAATAATTTAGGAGAACCTGGGATAAAACGGAATACTTAAGTGAGATCCTTTATTACACTAACAATTTCATTCACAATGATTACAAATGGTTTTGTAAATGGTATGAAGAACAAAATGACGGGATAAAAGTCCTATAAATTTTATTTGAATAACTTTAATTATGGTTTAAAAAATGTCCTAAATTTGGAGAAATTATTTTTGCGTGTGTGAATCCACAACCACAAATAACGAGGAGTTGCTGGATGTGAAATTGTTTCTTGAAATGAGAAGCATTCGACTGACTATTTGTAACAAAATTACTTTATTAACAATATATTTTAATAACAGAATTAATTTTAAATTAATTAAAGTATTAATAAATTGTTCAAGGTAATGGCTTCAGCAGAGCATATATTTAATAAGGTGATGCAAAACCTACAATAAAAACAATAATTTAGCAGAAATTACCTAGAGCATAATTTTTAAGCAAATAACGAGTTGAATCAGTTACAACAATTACATACAATTACAACTCATGATTCGTCACTATGTTGCAACAACTTTTTATAAAAATTATTAAAATTATGAGCTCACTTTTTGATGATGTAAATATAATTTATCCTCTAATTAGAACATTTAAATGTTTTTATTTTGTTTATTTTTTAATAATAATCATAACCACCATTTCATTTCTTTAAAAGCAAACATTAAATATTTGCAATTTTTTCAATCAAATAAATCAATGTTTAAACTTGGTTCAACTAACTGGAACCAAGTTAGTTGGTGCAAAGTGACTTAAATTTGAAATTCAGAATATTTAATTCCATTCATAGAATTTAAAAAATATAATATTCAAATGGTTTCATGATATTTTTAATTCACACAAACTTTTTATGTTTTACACATTTAAACTCATCAGATAGTAATTTCTTCATCCTTTATTTCTGGATTGTCCTCCTCCAAGAATCACCAAAGTTTAACCTTAGGGAACCCCATCTTCACAGAGTTTTTAAATAAATTCTATCGATTCCTGTGTCTTGGACATCTTCGAAAAATAATTTGCTCTATTTTGCGTTCAAATAGGATCAACCCTGGTTCTGCTCTCTAAAGTGATCAGTTTGCAATATTTCACTTTAAAATATAAATTCTTGAATTCATGTTTTGTTCAATGCAATCTCAACGAATACAATGAATGAGTCCACAAGTATTTCGCTTCACGTTTATTTATTGCATTAATTTCACCTTCAGAGATAAATTGAACGACTAAAGCAACCATCACATTTTGATCAGTTGGTATGATTTTCAGCACTTATTTTGTACAACTATTCCTCGCCAAATCGGAAAATATTTTGAAAGCCTTTAATTAATTGCTTTAGCAGATTTAAGTCACCGACCCTGTACTTCACCACTGATGTATTCTGCAGTGGATTGCTTTTTACACCGATGTTCTGTCTTTTGTTTAACAGCATTTAATGGTCTTGGAATCTGAAAGTTGTCAGAGCATCGAGGAAGCCAAATATTTAAATATCACACCGCAGTTCTCTTCGATGGCAATGTTTCTCAGGAAAGGTGGTCGCCTAGCGATCGCATGAGAATTACTCACGACTGCAGACAACACTCTTCCTTCTTCATGTGTACCTGTTGTTCACCGTGTCAACAATTCAATCCAGGTAGCCTGTAAGACAGTGTTTGCTTATCGTTGCACGCTGCATTTCAACTTTTGAAAAGCAGATTAAATCTATTTTCTGCAAGTGCAATTCAGTCCTGAAATCACGCTTCCTTGAAGGATTCCGAATACGTGCTGGTTGCGCGTATTCTCGGCGTTCAATTTGTTTGCCAAGTGAGTGCATGTCAACAAGGACCACAGGCATCGTCTCCTGCTCTGAACAATGCCCTGCTGCCATGCGGCATGTTGTTCGACTACTCGGGTGGTCTGAAGAAATACACTGGAACATCTCCAACAGCATTCTTTCCACAATTCTTCTTCTCTTTTTCTGATTTCAGGGTCTGGCACAAGAACATCCCTCGAAAGTCTCCATGTTTTGTTCGGAGATGTTCGTACAACACGATAACCGTACGTGCAGAATGAGTGCTTGAGTTTCGATCAGACGAGTGTAAACAGAATTTTATTTGAACAACTTGAGAGCTTTCGGATATAAGGCTGGCAGGCGAATTCGTTGCACATCTTGTTAGCGTTCCTGGCAGTTTGTGGATGTCAAAACTAGGCAAGATGTTGGCAAAGCCGATGCTTCTTAATTGCTCAGCTTTGCTTCTTTTTGCCATATTTTCGACATCTTCGTCGTCACTTGCTCGTCAACTTTCAACAATTTATTCAACTATTCACCGTTAAATTCGTGAAAAAAAGATTTAAAAGCTTGCAGTTTTTCTCGCTTCGTGGATCGAATGAGATTTGAAGTTTACTTTTCTGTGCAACAAGTTGACATCTGAACAATAATTGTCTTCAACATTTCAATTGGAAGTCATCAGATGTGAGTCGTTATCATCCTTATCGTCATGATTATTATCTTTAATTATTGCTATTACTACCATTGCTTTGTTGTCAGTCTATTTCAAGGAAATTTGCAGGCAAGCATGAAGAATTTGATTGGCTGAGTTTTTTAATGAGTTTTCGCGAGGACTCAACCCTCATTAAGGATCGTTATCATAGTCATTATTTTTATTTTATCATTTCACTTTTAAGCTTGAAGCAAGTTGATGGGATTTGTTTTGTAAAAACTTGTAAAACTTTTCAAATTGTTCTTTATTCACTAGACTGATTTAAGATCAATTTATTTGCTAATTTTCTTTACGTAACATAAAAATAAATAAAAAAAACTCAAATTTTCCGGGAAGGAATATAATAAACTTATTGGTTACCACGCAAAGTTCATAAATTTATTTGAAATTCATCACATTAGTTTCTAAATAAGCTTTATTTTCATCGATTTGAATTTTTACCTCAGTTAATGATTGCTTTTAAGGATTGAGACTTTCGAAATCTTCGATTTATGATGAAGAATTAACGACAATGTTTTGTTGCGCAGTTTCATCCTGGATCACCCGCTTAAAAATTCCATAATTTTCATGGATAAAAAAAATTAATATTTTTAATCATATTCTGGTTCTAAAAAGAAAATGTGATTCAGTAACATTAATTAAATGTGTTTTAATAGAACATCAGATTTCAATATATATTTTTGAAATTGCAGGGCGTACCCTCCAAGGACAAAGATGTTTCAGAGATGCATTAAAAGACTTTAAGTTTCCTACTGAAATGAGGAACCTTTAGTTTATCAATATTCTATTTTCGGAGGTGGTCTTATCCCCCATTGTGCATTATGTCTAACAATGAATGGATCATACATTGACTTCTTTCAACAAGCACAACTTAAAACCCTATAAAGGATTCTTTGGCGAGGAAACGAAATCTAATTTGTCATAAGTGTCAAATGGTCAACATGAATTTTAATTTCATTTAATTTTACGAAAATGTTTTAAATGCATAATTAGTATCACTTTTTTTTTATAAGTAATGTTTATTTTATGCATATATTTAGAATTAATTGTTATTATGCTTAAATATTTTGCAAATTCCACGAATTGAGTTTATTCTTAAGTGACTGAGGTTTGTTATTCTTTGGATCAAAAACATCAGAAGCCCTAAATGGGCTAAGAATTTCGATGTACCACAAATTTTAGTTGCAAGCTGGGTAATAAATGAATTATGAAGCACAAAAATATTTTATGTTTTTGAAACTTCAGACAAAAAAGGACTCGTGTTCTTTGACGAGTTAAACATGTTGTAATTCAGATTGAAAGCATCGAAATGGATAATCGGATAATATAATATAATATGGGTTTAAGTGCTTCTTAAATAATGCTTTGATTCGTTGACAGGCATTTATTTCATGGAAACAATCTGTGAACTAGTCGTTTGTTACTCACATACAAGACGCAGCACAAATAAAATGGAATGTTTTAATGTAATTTTATTAGTAACGAATGAAAACCGAATTTGACATTATTTTAAATTGCAGATCCTCTCTTGCATTGCACTTCAGACCCGAAGCCTTAGGAATATGTATTTCATCGTTGAGAACTGCAATGAAAATATATAAACATTGCTTTTTTAACATAAATTACTTTTAAACCATAAAAAAAACTGTTTGAATTTAAACTTTTCATCGTTTTGTGCGATCCTCGTTAAGGATGGGTCGATTTGGAGGGTATTACCAAGGATTCGGGGAATGTCACATGTGCTGAAATAATTAGATTTGTACAGTGGACAAACTGCCGATAAATTGTGACCGATTGTAATATGCTTATGGAGATGTCACTCTATTTAAAGCTCAGATTTTACTTCAGAGCTTCTTAAAGGATCTTTGTCGTTCTGTGAATGTACCTTAAGATACAATTTTGAATAATAAAATAAACCGGGATCTGTTAACCAGCTAGTTAACCAGTAAGTTTATTAAACAGTGAATAGTTTAGGGAATAGAAGTGAATATCAGAGTTAAGTGTTTTA
>MPNW01000006.1:69333-98857 GCA_011800805.1 Hirudo medicinalis
GGCTTCTTGGCTAATCTTTGCACTACTACGTTACTGACGCCTATTATTTACATTTTATTAATTAAATACAAAGTTAACTACTTTGTGCCACTGTTACAAGATTTCACCCACCTCAGATCTGTTCGTCCCGAACAGACATTTCTTCTTTTCCGCTAGTCGCTGAGGATTATGAGCCAGACTTGTTCGCCCTCTTTGAAACTCACGGCATTAGCTTGTATGGCATACGTACCTTGACTTGATCGTTATTAACGTCAATATTTTTATGAGATGTCCGGTGTATGTCAGCCACCTTCATTCCGAGACTTTTTACTTAGTCACAACCACATAGCACAAGATTTTATTTAGGTTCCTCCGGCTTCCCGAATACCATATCGACTGGAAGTCGAATCTCCCTAACAAAAGTCATCTTCGCAGGGCTGATCCCCGTCGTACTGCTCGGTAAGCCATTCTTTAGTGGCAGATATCTGTCCAAATCGCTTTGCTGCTCGCTCACTATTTTCGATAAGTGTTGCTCCATGGTCCTGTTAAATCTTAACACCAATCCGTCAGATTGGGGATGCAGTGCCATTGTTCTGGTATTGCGAATTCCTAGGTTTCGGCACAATTGTCATGAAAATTTTTTATTCAAAATTACTTCCTTGAGACGAGTGTTCTAACTGAATCTGAGGCACTCTGAGGTACTCCCACGTTATAATGTTGCATCAACCCTTTCGTCTTTCTTTTAGGTCCCTTACTTGCCGCACAAACATTACACTTTCTGCACCATTCTTCGCGCTTGTGATGCTAATTTGCTGGCATATTTCATTGTCCTATTTCCTTTCTGCGTTATTGCAATGCTTGCATTTAGGTTGGCAAGAGCGTCGGGATGCTTATGCATTGCTACCTCTTCTATGTTCGATATGGAATTGATAGGTCTGTAGTCTTTCAATCCACCTCTCCATCTGACCTTCCATATTTTTGATTTCTGAAAGTCATCTTAAAGAAGCGTGATAGGTTCTTAATAAAAATGGTTGGCCGAAAAGATATTTTTGGAAACCAATTCCAACAGTTGCTGGCGTCAGTGTCAATGATAAATGGGGCCCTGGAATTGGGTATGCCATAATTAGTGCTTTTATCATCTTTTCTTTTAGAGCAGGGGTCGGAAAATTTTTCGGGCTACCAGGCTATTTCAGGAGGTCAAGAATGCACACTAGGTGTCCTTGCTTGGACATTTATTCAAAAATAAAGTACGATCAATGGGAAACATGAGGTTGCATGTTCTTAGAGACAGATGCAATATCAGGTTCCAATGATGAAGAGTTCAGCAACAGAATGTCATTAAGGTGATCGTCAGTGAGCTGAGAGCGCAATTTGTTCTTACATCTTGGAGAACAGCTGCTTGCACGAGTAAGTGCTTCCAAACATTGCAATCACACGGGCTAAACAGCATAGGAATCTAAGCATATGGCAGTTGCCGGTAGAAGTCGACAAGATTGGTGGAAGAAGTAAATTTGGACAAGAGAACGTCCGAAGTCTGAAGATCAATCGACTTGATTGAGCTTCTGATTGAGACTCTAATTGCACATCAAGAAGGGGCACCATCGTAAGGAAAGTCAAAAGGGGTGTTGTGGTTGACATGCGCACTGAACTAGCTATGCTAATTAGGAGCTAGGAGCGGCAACTTTCCTTTGTTCGTTCTAGCCCTAGTTGTTGTGTTGGTAGCGAGGAGACTTGGTGATAAAGTGGTTGTCCATTACTTCATTGGTCTAATCGATCAATTGCGAGTTACAACAAGGACTGCTGACGATCTTGAACTCTTGCGAATGTGAACGCACATAAGTGAACGCTTAATAGACCTTTACAAATCTATGTTCATTTCACGAATATTGGGTCAAATATCTATTGAGTCGAAGCTCTCTCTCACGACAGTACAACTAGGCCGGATTCAATAAGAAATAACTAGGGGGCGCTGGGCCGGACATAAATGGTTTGCCCTTTTCAGTAAGCCCTTGAAGAGTTCATGGAATGCTTGAAAAGTTTGCGACACACCGTCGATAGTAAGTACAAAGTCCCAAGAAACTTCTTAGCTCCTGTATGTTTTTCGGAACAGGCCAACTTTTTACTACCTCGACCTTTTCTGGGTCAGTGCTGACCCCACATTATTTATTTTCAGCCAGAAAAACATCCACTATATAAAATTCCATTTCGCTACCACCACAGAGGATTATGAACAAGACCTTTTCATCAACAGATTTCAATTTACTTTGTACAATGTACAATGTGTTTCTAGTACTGTAGCCGGAATTCATAACTTGCACTTCATTCGGGCAATATCAAACGAATCAGTGAAAAAATTTTGGCATAGCAATGATTCAAGAATAGAACGCATTTTATATACTTCCATCACTAATTATCGAACCATTGCAATTGTGAATAAGTAAAGGATATGTAACAGCTAAATGTGATGGTTATTGGTGGCTTGCATGTTTTTTTGGAGCTCAAAGAGGTAGAAATGAATTTTCTTCAACAAAGCGGGACAGCTCGATCGTTCCACTATCCTCATCCTGCTAGTGTATTAATGTCAAGTGATGATATTTTAACAAAAGATCTTCGACCAACAATGGCTTACAAGCTCAAGGAAATGACTAGTGCATCCAATGCTATAACTTTAAAACTATCTAAGCAAATACGTTTAAATACATTTTTACACTTTTCTTTGAGACTATTATATGTTGTACGTTGTGAAATTATTTCGCTATTTAAAAGTGTTAACAACAGTAGCTGTTTTAAAATGAAAGCTATGAGTGCCAGTTCTGAATTTTTGAATATGTCTCCTTTAAATGTTCTGAATACATAAAAAAATAATTTTGTTCAAACTGACCTTTAGCCTGATTCAAATGTTTGAAAACATCAACTTTTTAAATTTTGTGTCCAATAAAATGATGTAATGTATGAAACTGAGTAATGTTGAGCTCATATATATATCAAGTTATCATGCCATTTATGGGGTATCCTCATGGTTCTCACTGAGTTTCTAAGGCAATTACTTTCATGCCATGTGAACATTTCAAAATATCATTGATCACTGAACATAACACCTTATAGTTCTATTTTACAAAAATTCTGAAAATAAAAGCTATTTGAAAGATAAACTGGCAGAAAAACCAAGAGCAAATGCAGTGACAACATGGTATTTATTTTAGGAATAAGTTTGGGTTCATAGCAGATTGTTGAGGTGGTTGAGAAGCAATGGAAGTCTGGTTTTGAGATTGCAAAGGTGTCTGTCTGGCATTCTCAGTCTGCTCCAAATGTTCGTTTTCCAATTTTGTGCGAATGAATTGATAATGCTTCCAGTGTAGGAGTTGTTGATCCTCAATAAACTTACAACATCTGACATCAGTTAGTTCTGTCCTGAAAGACTCATATTGCAACAAGTCCAGAATATAAAGGCATTGTGGGTACCTTGAAAGATTTCCAAACATTTGGTTGCTAGTAATCAAATAATTTTCTGAGGATAAAAACTATCTTACTTTAAAAATTTAGCATATTCTGGTTCCTTCCAATATAGAAGATACTTCAGATAATTAATGAAGGCAGGTTCACGAAATGTTCCCCTCTGTGCTAAGTCTATGCAAATAAAAATAATTATGGTGCAATAAAAGAAGGACAATCAAAATATCTTCAACACCACTCACAATTCAGATATTTTGGGTTGGCTAAGCATTGAACAAACTCCAGTTCGGTTTGAAACCTTTTGTTATCATCTAAAAACAAATCGTCATTTATTTATGTGATAATAGCCTCAAAAATAAATTTAATTTTTACAAATGTTGCACATCTTTATGATTGTGATGTGTCATGTTTTTAACATTACATTCGACATGATTTTACTATCAAAAATAATATTGCTTTCAAAGTTATCAAATATTGTATAAAATTAAAAATCTGCAGAATAAGGGGTCAAGAAAATGCTTTTAATTCACTGAACATCTGAAACACTGAGATTTCATAAAATTGCTGGCAGATTATAAGAGTAGCAAAATAGGACACTTTCTATCATTACAGTTCTTTACATTGTAGGATTAAATATTTCAATGATATTCATTTTATAAGCTCATTACTTTTAGAGTAATCACTGAACCCTTTCTAAAATTTCACCATTAAACTTAATTACCGGTATGAGACGATATTCCCCTAGACGACATATTTTAGGTGTGCAGTGAATAACTTCAAACTGCGTCTATGAACGCATATTCAAGAAGTAAACACAATGAAAAGCGAACTATTTTAAAACACTCAATTGTTTATTGGTATTTAATTAAGCTTTTTATTTGTATACATTGTTAAATGACTATTACAAATTTTATAATAATTATTATCTGTATAAGTTGTGGTTACTATATTTTATGAAATTTCTTGGACCCATTATTTGACTTTAAACATTCTCTTGGTTCATGTCAACAAAGTGTTAAACAAAGTTATGAAATAGTGAGAAACTATCAAACGCCGTTTAGATACCAATATAAATCAATAAGTCAAGGAGTTATGAAGTTCGTCAAATGCAGGCAAAAATATGAGGTATTTACAAATTTCGGAGACAATTCGACAGTTTTTAAATCTAATATTAAAAAAAGATTTGTAAATAGCTTGCCAACTGTTTCACAGAAATGCTCTATTTTTGCCTTTTCATATGCCAATGCTCCGAACAATTGG
Organism: Hirudo medicinalis; assembly: GCA_011800805.1. Classification (NCBI taxonomy): domain Eukaryota; kingdom Metazoa; phylum Annelida; class Clitellata; order Hirudinida; family Hirudinidae; genus Hirudo; species Hirudo medicinalis. Next base: position 74,026 of record MPNW01000006.1, read on the forward strand.
TATAAAAGAAGGCTAAACTAAATGTTATGTTTCACACTCTTTGACTTTTGTAAACAACTTTTAAAGCGAGTCAGAAATTCGGTTAGATCTTAATAGCAATATTTTAAAAGCAGAACGTGGCAGCAGCCTTACACAAAATGCTCGGTTGTGAAACGAAAGCGATTTCTCTCGACAGGTGCATCATCATCAGCATCATTATTATTGTTATTACTATTGCTGTTATTTTTATTGTTATTGCTATTGTTGCTAGTGTGGCCTCAGAGTAATGTATTTGAATGTCGTTCGCAAGTCTTTCTTTATTGAAAAGTCCCATTAGCTTATTCATCGCACAACGCATTTATGTAAATGATATATGCTATCATTTCAGTTTCAGCAAATTTTCAGTAATTACATTTTTAAGTACCTTCAGATCCTCATGAAAATTTATTACATCACTAATAAAACACAAGTTGAAAGTCATTGATTTCCACCAACTATTCTTGCCGTAATAAGCAGGAAAAGATTACAAAATGGTTATTTAAAAGCATTTTAAATAGAGGGTTTAAACTGAATTTTTATTTGATAGGCGTCGTATGGAGTCATTCGGCATGACTTCGGTTTGAACTCAGTTTCAATAACATTAAAATCTAATTAAGATGCTGTTGAGCTGTGCAAACCATGAGATCCGTGATGGCCTGTTGCTGTCTCAAGTTTTGTAATAATATAATAACAACAAAACCCTACTTAAAACTAAACATAAATTTGTTCTCATTAAGAAATCGTCTTGATTAAAAATACGACCATCATTTCCTCACAGCATCCAATAATTGCAAATCACAATGATTATCTTAGCCATAACACACATTCATTGTAATCCTTTGTAATATATATGTGACTTGTCAGTGCATTGATGAATTCATTCACATACTTCCTGCATTATCCGTTGTTATTTGCGCAGCTACAGTAGCATGCTACCGATGGTGATGATGATGATGATGGTGATGGTGGTGGTGGTGATGGTGGTGGTGATGATGACGACGACGATGACGAAGTCGATGACGATGATGATGACAATGATGATGGTGATCTTTTAGATTTCCAAACTATCTATTTGTTCAAAATCGCCTTAAATGGATGCCAATTGATGTCATTAACCGGTTACTTGTGAGGAAAATGCTTGTCAAAGAAATAAACAAACAATGCGTAAATCCAAGTAATAACATCGAGCAATTCATTAAAAACAATCCACGGTCGCCATCTATCGAAGTTGACCTGAACATGTTTCACTCGTTAATGCTTTATAGTTTTTGCCTTTCATTTTTCTTTCAAATAAAGCAGATTTAATGACGGCATGGCTCGCATGTAGTCCTTAGAATTATTGTTATTGCGTTAGAAATTGTAATAAATTATTATTATTATTATTATTGTTATTATTATTATTATTATTATTGTTATTATTATTATTATTATTATTATCATCATCATCATTATTATTATTAGTATTATTATCATCATCATCATCATCATCATTATCATTATTATTATTATTTTATTTATTATTATTATTATTTTGGGATATTAAAATGATCATTATTATCGCCATTATATTAGAATTTTAAAGATTGGAAGCCAACGTGCATGGAAGCTAGGGAAAAAATTTCTTGGTCTACCCACCAAATGAATCACAACGAAAAGTGTGCGCTTGTGCACGTGTGTGCGAGTTGCATCCAACTGAATCAATTTCGTTTAGGTTGAAATCGCATTTCAGTATCTTTATTAATTAAAAACTAATATTCAAGCACGAAATAAATCATATCAATAAAATGATGTATTCATCGGTAACGAATGTACTTGAATATTAAGTTAGTTGTTATTGACAAATATGTCTGGTGATTATGTGATTACTCACATTCGATATGACTGCTTCTTACGAAAGCTTGATGAGTTCAAGTAAAGATAAATAAGAGTTTCCAAAAACTTGATGGAAGCAATTTTTATGACTCATAAATTCAAGGCAAGAAGTAGAGAATGTGGTAATCATGGTTTTATATTAAGACACAGCAAATTTAAAATGCTGAGGTTTTCTGCATACTCCGGAGTCTAATGTTGTTGGAATATGCCACACACCGGCCTTCTCTAATGTCTATTATACATGCTCAAAAGCGCCCAATAGGACGAAACGAGTATTTCTACAAAGCTGCTTAGTAAGTTCTGTGAAAAAATTAAAATCGTCTGCTTAATTGGCGGAAAATAATCGAATCTGATGTAAATAATAATTGGCCTCGACGAACAATTATCCACCGAGTTTATAGCTTCCGTTATTCGTTCGATCTGCTAACCGATGTTTCATAATTCTAATATTTGGACTGATGCATATTCATGCAGAGATTTTATGTTAATTAGGTTACAAAGTTAGCGCGACAGAATTGGAGCTGGTTGTGCATCTCACGTACACGGTGCACGTGCGAATAGGGGGTGCGTGTGTTTATTATAACAATTCAAGTTGAAGTCAGAAGATAGTTCATTGATCATGTCCGTGATGGACCAGAGGGGCGCAAAGGTAAACCAGTGGAGGTGTTTTTATGGCGCCCACTTTTAAAGTCATTTTATGTCAATAATTGCTCGTTGTAACTTTTTTTTTACAACTTTAAGGAGACGTTGTTTGATCAAGTGCTCCGATACGATGTTGTTTATATTTATATCGGCAACTTAGCTCAATTGACTTTTTTAAATCCAGTTTTTCGGAGAATCGTGTGGCAAACACGGCATGTACACCTTCTATCCAGGATTGGAGTACAATTCCAATGGAAGGGTTCATCACCTGATGCTGGGTAATTTTTTCAACATTTCCATCAAAACTCCAAATGAAAATGGAGCATGTCTGGACCTGGTTGGAGAACTTCAGTTGGTGTGGCATGATAAAAACCATGATGATGAAAAACTCTCAAGTCTCAAGTTGTATGCAAGACCTGAATGTTGTCCTGGAGGCAGACAAGCCCATCATGGACAGGTTGGTCGACCACCTTTGCTCACTTCTGTGAACATTTCATTGCACATTTCATTTTCATTTACCTCAATTCATTTCATGTCTCGTGGGTTTTTTTCTCTTAATTAAATCCTTATGCATTTCATGACTTGTATTATAGTTAATTGGGTCATTATGCTTGTTATGCATGTGGGTGAACATTGTGCATGTGAATGATGGATGGAGAGCATAATTCATAAAACTCAGCTGCAGAAACAATGCTATGGAGAGAAATAATTGAACAGCAATTCATGTGCACACAATAAAATTAAATCCATTTGAATTATTAAACAACTCCACTCTTTCATGTAGGAAGCAGTCTTTTTGTGATTCACTTCAGTATGGACATTCTTTTTACAATTTTAAGCAACATTTAGAAAAAGAATTTGACGTCATTTCGAGGCCTTGCAATTGTTTTAAATGTAATTCATTAATAGAGAGTTCTCAAGTACAATTAGTGTTAAATCAATAGTCGAACGAAGGGTGCATTGCAAAGTAATTTTCCTGCTTTCTGCAGCACGGACGTTCGTTGGCATGTTTAATTTTATGAGATGTCTGTTTTTGCGCACGCTAAAAACTAAATTCTATGTCTTCATAATGCTGCACGTATACTGCTCTTGAATTTCAAGCGATTTCTATTGCGATTATCGCCATGGAACGATTCTCCATTCAATGTTTTGAGCTTTAACAGTCGAACGACTGCCATGATTGGACATTCAATGTTTGCATTGTTTATTTGGCCATATTGATTTAAAAGCGTAATAATCATTTTACTGAGCTGGCTCACAGGCTCGCTGCATTCGACGACTAGCATATTATCTTTTACTTTCCCGTCATAAAACTTTCAAATTGAGAAGCCTTTCATGCACCATTTCTATTCGACGATATTTTGTAACATAGGATGCATCGTAGCTCCGTGAAAGGCAGTTCAAAAGTCGAAACAGTTTAAAGTAAATAACATTTTTTTCGAGATCAAACAATATCGATATTAATCTGGACGGGGCTTTTCTCATTAATTTTGATGGACGCTCGAAATTACAGACAAACACTTATTTTGATAAAGCAGCTATCACGTTGATTGAAAATGCAAATTCAAACAGTGTTTCTTCGACTGATCATGCGTTGTGGAGATGCTTTGCTGATTGTAGATAGCACCGAAAGAGACATTTCTCAAATCGCAAAACCTGCATTTTCAACTGCATCCGGACAGAGGCAATAATAAATTCATTTTTTTCACGAAATTTTCTTTAAACCTTCTCTGAACGTTGGCATTACGTCACGACTCTCTAATGTCTCTAATGTGACTCGAGGTCATGCATCATAACACCTCAACTATCTCCTTTCTAGCGCTCCTTCTTCCCAAAATTATGCCAACATTTATTCGCTTTGACATTGCGCTGATAATTAATTATTTCCTTTTTAAAGCCTGCGATTTCTTCGGAAACTACTTATGATTGCTTTCAAATTCTCGGCCCGGCGTTCTGCTACAAAGTTTGAATATATTTTCAAATTAGAAAAAAAGGAAACTGTGAAAACGCTCGACATTTTATGTACGAGCAATTCGCCTTGCATTTGAGCGGCATGAGTTACTCCGGCGAATCAATATTTCTTTTTGCTTTCGCGAGTTGAAAATCTCAAATTCAAGAAAAATAATGATTTCCTTATTAATCATTTACCGAGACGTTTCTTCGTTGACGATTGCATTTCAAATAGTTCTAACTTCGCCTTCGTTCGGGCGCAACTCTCAGTTTTGGTGTGGGCTTTGTTTAGACATTTTTTGCTTGGAGATGGTTTGCTTTCCAAGTCGTGATCGAATGATTCTTAATAATAATTGGGGTCGATTCGTCTACACAATTTTTGTTTCAAATCATTCGACCCTGCTCGAAATAACATTCTCCGGTGTTTGTTTGGCCAGCGATCGTCATCAACAGGATTCCAAAAGCTGAGTGTGCTTGCGTGTTCTGAAGGCAACTTTTTATTTAAACCATCATCATCCGCTTTTAGGCAGTTACGTTCGAATACGATTTCTTAAATTCTGCTGTTAAATTACATCGTTTGAAACTTTCCAATTTACAAGTCCGGTAATTATTTTTGTATTTCTTGATAAAAGTCTTCCATTAATTCTACCAGGACGAGATATTGGCGGAGGAGACAAAGGTCGTGATAAGGATTTCACAATTAGTGGAACTCGTCATCAGCTCTTCTCAAATTCAACGTTCCGGCAGCAGGAGTCGTGCCGTGCTATCGTCGCGTCAGTCTTCATTTTGTATTATTTCCCAGACAAACCGACTTTCAGATTGAAATGTGAAAGCTTAAAATGGGTTTATGTTATTATTCGATAAATCGCTTAGTTGATTTAATTATCTCCATCAACGCACGGCACCGAGGCACAATGGTTATGAGGCCGACCTTTGAACTCGCCATGTTCGCATGCGAGCCTCGCATAGAATTATTTGAAGCGATTCAACTGGTTTCAATCTATTTTAAGAGCTTACCAATAATAAAAAAGAGAATTTGTATTTCTCGAGAAAACGCAAAATGCTATTTTAAAATTTATTGCATTTCGATTGGAATTTTTGTAACGACCTTCGCGAGGAAATGTTTGACGATCGCTTGTATCCGATTTTCGAAATGTTTGTCAGCCGAGAACGGAGGAAAGTGCGTCGAGGTTCGGAGGCCTTTAATCATGAGCTACCCTCGGTACTGCCGATACAAAGCCTGCCTCAAGAGGCTGGAGAATGTGGAGCAGAAGTTGCACAATGAAATCCTCATCTATTTGCTGGGCAGATCCTTCATGCAGAACCTTCCTTGTGAGGAGAAGGACATTTACTTCTGTAGGGAAACCACCACATTGCCTGACCTGAAACACTTCAAGGATGAATTAAGCCATTTAGGTATTTTCTTTATTTTTATGCAAAAACCTTTTTAATTGCGAGCGGATTATGAGTCCTCTCGTGAAGAGAGGAGATTGTTTTATGTTCGAATTAATTATACGAACTTTCGCTTGATTAATTGACTTGAAAAACACAATCTATCGTGTTTACTACGATGAGCCCCTAACCGAGTCTCGTGTTGAGACTTCAAATGCTGACTCAGTAAGGAGAGAGTTCTTTGAGCGGAAGAATTTCATAAGAGGAATTATTGAAAATCTCTTGATTTAGTTTGTTCGGTGTTCTCGTGCTCTCGACAAATGACATTTTGTAGCAAGTCGAGATTTGTACAATTGGTATGAGACGTTCTTACATGCTCTTACGTGCCTGTTGCAACCTTCGACAGCTCCCAGACTTAAGGGCAGGAAGCGAAAGAAGAAACGATCGCTTAAATCGTTCGACTCCGACGATTCTAACGAGTCCGAGATCTGCTCGGACCACGTCGTCCTGAGGAAGAACCACAGATCCTCCATCGACTTTGCAGTTCTGGTAAATTACCGATTGTTCGACGAAATCCGTTCCTTTGCTTGTCGGAACTTTTTCGAACTTCTCCGTCAGAACGGCAGATCGCTTTCCTACAAGAGGAGGAAGGTCGTTGCCGAGGACGATTTTACAAAAGACAAGGAGTCCTTCATGAAGATGCTTCACCATTTCATGGAAGAAAATCACTCTCCGATTTACAGGAGCCCCACGCTCGGCTTTAAGGAAGGTAAGCGAAACTGGGAGATTCGGATGAAATTATTATATCGTTACCGATTACTGACGGTCGTTACCGTTCTTTTTACCAGTGGATCTGCATCAGTTTTACGTGAGCACCAAGAAGCGTGGAGGATATAAAGAGGTTTGTTGCTCATGAGACTATTTATTAACAATTTGTCATCATCATCAATTCAATTGTTAATACTGTAACTCTTCGTGGATGTTATTACCGTCATTATCATAAATATTATTTTTTGGTTACAGTTTGATTGCCATCCTTGTCGCGATTGTTGAATTTAAATGCAAGGTCGTGAATTAATTTTGCGAACAATTCGAACATTTTTATCGGACATGAGTATGTTTGCAAAAAGACATAAGTTACGAGAAAGTTTCTTTTCATTGTGAAAGATTATTAGGAAGGGAAACGTCGACGAAGCAGAATAAATGCGACGACTTGCCGTTCGTCGTCGAAGCTACATTTTGAGCGTCCTCGTGTCGTACGAACGAACGCATTCGAATGCATTATTTTTTAACAAACAAATCCACTGAGTTCTAAAACCATCTCAAATGCAAATGTTACGAGGAAGTAGTTTGAGAAATGTTAACCTTTCAAATTTCCTTATTCGTGTCTAAAATATGCTCCGATTTAACTTTTCGTCGGCGAGCGGTTTCTCGATGGAAATATCGAATGTTTACTGCCGATCGTGAATATCGTCATTGACGATTATCAAGCGTTCGAGGGGTCTCGGTGGCTGGGAACCCGTGCAGGAGCCTCCTTGCAATGAAAATGAGAAAACATTCTTAATAAGATGAACTTGAAGTCTGTAACTTGTTTCTCAGAACAGCCAAATGGATATCATCATCCACATTGAAGCTTTTTTTATGTTTTTCACAAAAGTAGATCAATTGAAATGCAAATTGAAATATTTTCTCCTTTCACTGAAGATTTCGATGGGTTGCTTAAACATGCTTTGAACGTACTGCTGGATGTAATCTATTACATTAATGTCATCATCACCATTATTATTATTATTATTATTATTATTATTATTATTATTATCATCATCATCATCATCATTATCATTATCATTATTATTATTATTATTATTATTATTATTATTATTATCATCATTATCATCATCATTATTATTATTACTATCATTATAATAATTATTATTACTATTGTTATTGTTACTATTATTATTTGTTGTTATTGTTGTTTGTGAATTGGGGCTATAAAATTTAATGATTACCTAATTATTCTTCTGAACATAATGAATTATTCTTACATTTACTCTGAACTCAGAAATGATATTTCGACCTGTTCGAATACACGAGGACCGCATGAGATTTTTTTAATGCAAGAATTTCTGCTACTTCTATTTTTAGCCTCACACTTTTGGCATTTTCCAAAAATGTTATAGTTGATTGTGATCTCATGATATTCATAATTGATGTCCATCGGTTATTAGCGATTGTATTTTATGAAAACATCTCGTTTGTATTTTATGAAAACATCTCGTTTGTATTTTATGAAAACATCTCGTTTGTATTTTATGAAAACATCTCGTTTGTATTTTATGAAAACATCTCGTTTGTATTTTATGAAAACATCTCGTTAAGTCGTCACTTTACGCATTCGAGAGTGACCACCTTTTCCCGCGAATGAATTTTTAAACTCGTGTCCGTCGAGAATGTGCTGCACGATCGGCATCTGCGATACGTCTTCGAAATTTATCATCCCGAAGGAATTTTTTTAGGTCTTTCATATTGGCTCAGAAATATATCTGCCTCAGTTTAATACATAAATCATGAAATCTCACATGAATGGAAGGAAATTAAATGTTACATTTTTTGAGATTTAAGAAGGTACATTGGGAGGTATTTTGGATTGAATGACTCAATTATTGCATACAATTATTATTTCTGCAGAGTATAATTGATTAGCTTCTAAGCACTCCTTAATCAAGCCTGCTTAACTACTGCATCTCTGCAATAAATTCATTATCATAATAATAACAATGAATGTAGTGCTCATCATCGTCGTCATTAATATCATCATCATCATCGTCGTCGTCATTGTTGTCATCATCGTCGTCGTTATTATCATCATCACCTTCGTCGTGATTATCACCATCTTCATCATCATCATTATCATCATCACCATCATCATAGTCATTATCATCATCAAAGCCATTGCCAGCAGCAGCATTGAATATTAACGATCTTCACTTTACATCAATTACAGTACAAAAAGTGTCTCAAAATTGGTCGATAAATTTCAATTGCTAGATGTCTCCATTATTAATAATAATGATGATGATGATGATAATAATAATGACTAACTTTGCTAATGCCTATAACATTGGCCGATGATGTCGGTGATGTAGCGGTGATGGTGACAGCGATAGATTGTAAGTGGTATTCAATTTGAACGATCAGGTGACGAAGAAGAAACTTTGGAAGGAAATATACGACGAACTCGGAGGAAGTTCCTGCAACACGAGCGCTGCAACGGGGACGAGAAAGAATTACGAGAAGTCGATTGCGTTCTTGATTTTCTGAAGATTTACTTTTAATGTCCAATTTTAAGACAAACCGTTTCGGTCAGATTCCTCCAACCGTTTGAAAATTTCCTCGACGGCAGGGAGTCCAGAACTTCGTCCCAGAAATGCTACAAGTCCAAAAAATCTCCGTCGTCGAGCAAGTCGTCTGCGAAACAAAATCCGCAGTCGACCGCGGTAAGCAAACGTCGCTCCGAGTTTTTAAATGTTTCCGCAGAACTTTCAGTTTTTGTCGTTTGTCGCAAATTCAGAAGTCGGGGTCCGATGCCAATGCAGATCCTCTCGTCGTCATAAAACCCGTCGAAGGTTCGATCGTGCAAAAGTCCGGCAAGGCTTCTCCGACAATCCCTAACCCGAGAAGCGAAGTTTCGGTTCCGATCTCTCGCGAACTTACTTTGCCCTCGAATTCCGTCGGGATATGCTCGAGTTCGGAAGAAGCGCAAGATCTCTTGGTGCCCTTGAGCTCAGACTTCGAGCCAGAAATTCCACCTTGTTTCGCATTTAGTGCTGCCTCTAATCTTTCCACAGTGTCACAAAAGCTATTGGCAGGTGGTCAAGCTGTGTTAAACGTAAAAGACGAAGCGGCCGAGCGGAAAGTGACAGACTCGTCCGACCGGCCGTTGCTTCCTTCGACGAGAGACGACAAAACATTGAAAACCATGTTTGCTCTCACGTCTTCACCCATGGTTCCAAAAGATTTCCTCTCGACAGTATTATCCTCCTCTTCCTCTTTGAGTCTTCTACCGGGTCGGGTCGGTTCCTTCGGAAGCAGAAGCTCGAGAGGAACGTCCAACTCGAGGAGTCGTTTTGAAAGATTTTGCGTCGAAGATTTGTGCACGAGAGGCAAAATGAAAAACCTTTCGTCTGTTACAAAAACAATCAAAAATGAATTCGAGCAGCTTGATGACGTTCCATTAGATTACTCTATGAAAACTCTCAGACTTTATGAAGCATCCTCGACAAGGTGTAAACTCGAGCAACCTCTGGATCTTTCCATGAAGAAATTCAACGAGTCGCATTCTGAAAATTCTCGCACGAAAAGTTGTTGCTCGGAGTCACAAACCCCGCTCGACCTGTCCAAGTCGTCGATGCATCGAAAAGTATGCACTCGTTTGATTAACATTTGCTCATCTTACTCAAGCAATTCTAAGTACAATTAACATTTCAGGACGACGGGCAGCACGCGTCACTCCCGATAAATTTGGCTCAGCTCTTACCTTTAGCCTTCGCCATGCCTTTGAGTTCAACGCTCCAAGCTCTGCCTCGAGTCCTGTCTCCAATCCAGCAGAACATCAACATGATCTACAATCCCGGATCCGTCAATTTCCCTATAATCTCCTTTCCACCTCCTTCTACGGACATATTATCGTCTTTCAGATGATATTTTCTCAATTCATACTTCTCAATCACCTGGGAGTTTGGACGACTTATCAGTATGATCGATCTACGCGTATACATTTCGTTTTCTGTGTCTTTGGTTAAACTCATCATAATGACTTATTTTGATCGCGAGCAATAGAAAGCGTTTAGAATGATTTATGGTGTTATGCCGAGATATGGATATATCAATCAAAATATCGACATATCGAGATATGGATATATCAATCAAAATATCGACATATCGAGATATGGATATATCAATCAAAATATCGAGATATGGATATATCAATCAAAATATCGACATATCGAGATATCGGTATGCATTGTTAGAGCTAAGAACTCGTGTTGTTAACCACGTATTATGAGTCGAGCACCCGAGAAAAAATGGTAAGAGAACTCGTCATGGCTTTGGGAGGATTTCCCGCCCAGAAATAAGATTTGAAATAATATGACTTCCTCTGTACGAAGTATTGAACTAAACATTCTTTCCCTCGAACTTCGACGAGCAAGCTTCCTTCGTCACCTACTTCTGTTATTCTATAATAAAATATTGATTCACACTTTTACCTGCACAACTACCATCGTATTGTCACCATCTCGTGCAAGTCCTGATAACTTGATAAGTTGTTTCAGTTTTTAAAGCTAGGTTAAGTACTCAAAAGTTTATCTTGAAATATTTCAAATGTTTATGCCGTGAGATGCGTCACTCAAATAATGCATGTGGCGATGATGTATCTAAAATAGTTAAAAATAAAAATCAACATCTGACCTGCAAGCAGATGAAGCTTTACATCTTACAAACTGATAAAGTTTTGGTGGGCGCGAAAAGGCTTGTGAAACTCAATTCGCTTGCAGGCTGATCTACGCTGTTTCGTTATCCACCAGATAAATGACATGTATCTAAGGAGATGTACTTAGTTATTTTGCTAATTCTAACTCGGATCACAACCATCGAACAGTTAAGAAGCTAAACTAATGTCGTCTTGGTTTGAATCTCGTTTTGAAAAGTTCAATAGGCAAATCTGATCATAACTTGGTAAAGGTTCTCTAACATGGAAAAGTTAAATTAGGGTAAAAGAGTTGTGTCCTGAAAAAAGTATTGTAACTCATCTCGATATCAGACAAACATTGAGGTCATCTATACTGGAGAACTATCTTCGAAAACAAGAATATCGAGAAAAAAAAGCTCACATATTTAAATAACTTCTAATTTCTGTCTTAAAAACGGAATCTAAAAAGGTTCAAGACAAGGGGTGATGTTGGCTCCCTCCACAGCTTCAGCCATCATTTGAAGGTAGCCACGGTCTTCTCCGACGGTAAAGTTTCCCAAACATCCTGAAAATCCTTCCTTAAACTGCTGAAGAGTTCCATGCACGAGATCTTCCATTCCACCTGCAACGTTGAACAAAAACAACATTCAAAAATCATTGTCGTGGATATGTTTGCAGTGAAAATACCTAAGAATATGGATCCAGGTGAGGTTAGTTGAGTCATATCACCTGGAGACATTCCACGTGTCACATTCTTGCCATCCACATGCAGCTCACCGATTTTTGCACGCCTTCAACAATTTGAATAAAAAAATTAAACATTTAGTTGTGTAATCTTAATTTATCAGTAAATGTAAATGTTTAATCTAGACATATTTATTTTATTACGATCAGTAATATTAATCGAATCAATAACGATAAATCACTAATTGTATAAAACTTAATAATAATAAATGCAAACGAACTAAACTCAATTCTCCGTTGAAAATATGATACGAGAAAGTAGGAGAAAGATCGCTGAAGTTATTTTTAAAAAATTGAAAAAAAAATGCAGCTGACACAAACACCTGGAAGCTGAAACCATGTGCCACCTGTCGTCGTCAACCCTGCTGTGATTGAAAAGGATGGTGGCATCGCCACTGCCCAAGTTGAAGGACATTTGGAGGAATCCATCTCTCAGACCGATGCTCAAATAATCACCATGGGGACCATTTTCCTCCTCGCTCACAAAAAATATCAACCCGTTTGAACTTTTCGCCTTCATTGCGAATCTTAGTTTGAACTCTCTCCCACTGGTTCTACAAAATGTTGCAATGATTCGCTGAATTATGTTTTTAACAGCTAACAAATATTTCACACTTTATAACTCAGTTAGAATTGGCAATACTGCATTATTACAATTATTTACAAATGTTGCAATTATTAATATATTATTTAAAAGTTCCTTAACGCTTACAAAAAGCAATTCAATCATGAGTTTACGGATTTTTTTCTAGTCCTAAGTTCTTTTATCATCTCGTTTAATTACGAATGCTCCTCAGTGTCTCCTCTAAATTTGTCCCATTTGGGCTCCTACACCCACAATTACATTAATTGTATTATTTGAGATAGTGATTCAAAATTAAAACTAACCTCCGGAGGATGAGTGGGTTCAAATACAAGAGGAAACTGTTCTCATTGAAACATGCCACTGATTCTGAGCCCATTTTTAGAGCTTTGAATACAAGTAAATGGCCCTTTAAACTTATGAAAGACAAACACCTTTTGTTGCTCTGCCATTCAACGAGTAAGTAACACGGAGTAAGAAAACACGGCAACTAATTTATTAATGTATTTCATAAAATTCAATTTCCGCTCCACAAATCGCACAACGACATCGACTCGCTGAGGATTTATCGACAGCACATTTACCTGTCTCGCAGTTGTCTCCAACAAATCCAAGCTTACAACTGCAGAAGTAAGAATCCCTGTCAGGAATGCACTTTCCATTTTCTTGGCATGGTTGCTCCACGCATTGATGGTCGCAGTTCTTGACGTTTGAGCCTGTTATTGCTTCATCAATGAGCTTCATGGGTCTGTTGTTTATAACCACCTGTCGTTCGAAATGGAAGCCCATTTCAATCGCAAACCTTAGCAATTCGTGCTTCCATTCAAATGACTGCTTAAATAGTCGTTGTTTTCGTTGAAAACCTTTTGAATGCATCCCTGGAAGGCCCTGTTTACGTTCGCTGCCGATGCGATTTCGTCGAAGTTTCTGTGACCTCCCAAGTAGAGATCTAAGGTCAATGTCAGTTGGGTGAAAGCTCCACTGGCCATGCCCTCCACCAGTTGCTGGTCGTCGACCTTCAGGAAGCCACTTCTGCCTGTTCTTGACAGTCGAACAAAGTGCCAATCACCGAGTGTTATGCGATGCAGACTCCTTATGAAAATTCAATTCAATTTTGTTATTCCAGAGATGATGGTAATTGCGATGTGATAATGGTTTTTCACGTTATGAAGCATAAGAACTTAAACAATTATTGATTTGTTATGAGATTACTGTTGAACAATAAAATTATTTTCCGAATGATAGTTTTGTTTTCAGTAAGTTGACAAATTTTGACGATGTTAATATTCGTTTTTACCTTAATAACGCCGGGCCAGTTCCCAAGTCAAATCTGAATTCGACGAAGCCATCTGACAGAACAAGAGAAATGAAATCACCGGTTCTATCTTTTGCATATCCGTTGTAGAGAATCAATCCATATCCGTGGACGGGCTTGAAGTAAATTTCGATTTCGGTGTAAGAAAGAACGTTTCTCTGCAAACCAACATATTGCAGAAAGGAGGATCCACTGAACATGGGCACGAGTAATTTGATTTCTGAATAAATTTTAAACGCATTTCAATGTGCTGCTTTGAAAGAAACGGAAGCAATACTTCTTTGACATCTGCTCCCAGCAGTTCCAAGGGGACAAACACAGATGGGAAGTTCAGCATTTTCTGCGATGCATTGACCTCCATTGAGACATTGGAGGTCTCTGCAAACTCCTGCACTGCACTCCTCTGCAGCCGAGTGCTTTGATCAGCTCTTAAAAGATTCCGAGTTCTAAAAATAATGACTAACCTACGTCAAGTCCTCTTATGGCGTCGCCGACAAAAGCACCCTTCCTCATGTCATAAAATTTGTCGTTGATTTGCATCGACCGAACGCACCCATGGAAGCCCAGGTTGGTTCCTGCTCTATCGCTGACTTCGCTCAAGTTGCTGTGTCCTCCCAAGTACAAGTCGTTTTGGAAGTTGATCCTGCTGAACTTTCCCTAATGGTGTTTTTAAGGATGGAATTAGTAGAACATGTTGAAGATGCAATCCTTTTTTATTAATTTATTTTTAACCTTCGATTTGCCTCTGACTTGGGTTTCGTTGTTCAACTGGAGCCAACCGTGCCACTCATTTCTGCTGACAGTTACTTGGTTCCATTTGTCGATGAGAACGAAATTTGGACTTTTAATTACAGCCATCCCTGAACCGCAATCGTATCTGCGGAAAAATTAACCAAGAATTTGGATTACCTATTACTGTTACGAACGCTGGCCCTTGCCTAAAACGAATTAACTAAGTCAAATGTTCAAAAAATAAACTTAATTTATTTGAACGATGATGGATTTAACGTTAATTTATTATTAATGTAATTGGAGTCACCTAAATTCTACTCGAGCAAAAACAAGCGATATTGAAAAGAAATCAAATTTGGCGTCAGGTTGATCAGCACTGAAGAGCAAAACTCCACTTTCAGACTCCGGTTTGAATTCCATTTTTATGACAAAACTTCGTTCAGCCTTTCGAAGGACTGGAAAAACGATGAAACCAACTCCGTTGAACTTTGGGAATTTCACGCTCATCTCTGAAAACAAGTTTTTCGTGAAATGAAATACATTTTCAATTGTTCATTGATGAGTAAATATCAGAGTACATTTGCATGAGCATTATTACATTATAATAAATTATGTTATTATGAGATCGTGTTAGTATCTCTGCATGAGTAATTTCTGCCAGTTGGTAACTTGTTTCTTGTATCGTACAAGATAGCAATTTATCATTAAAGTTGTTAGCTGTAAATGAATGGATAATTGCAATCGATAAGTTTCAACGTATTAAGGAAGTAATTTAAAAGATTTATTTTTAACTTAATTTTTATTTTTCATTTCTTAAACATCTTCATAAAAGTCCTCACCCTGTTCGCAGTATTTGCCTGTTGTTCCCATCTGACACAAACACTTGCCGTTCGAATCTCCGATCTCGGTGCACACTCCACCGGCCAAGCAAATTATATTCTGACAATTCACCGTGGAAAACGATCGGTAGAGGTCACCAAGAGACGGCGAAGAATTGATAGAATAAAAAGTTCTTCCTTGGACCGCCTGCTCAAAATCGATCTCAGGATTTTTGGGAATTTCCATTCCAAGTGGTTTCGAAACGTCATTGTGACGTGGAAGGTGGTCTTTGATCGACAGATTTGAACTTTCGTGACGAGGGTTGGTTGCTGCGGATGAAGTCAATTTTAGCCCTTAATTCTTTTTAATTCGAACAAATAAATGAAATATATGAAATTGATCCGATCAAAGCTGAGAGTTCATTGCCAAGTTGCTCACGCTGTGTTATAATTCAGCAAAATTGCTTGTGTGTCCTGTAATTTTCAGACCCTCTGAGTATTAGTTTGTTGAGAAGCAGAATGTTGTTTACTCTTAAAACATTCATTCATTATTGAAGGATTATTCACTTATTTACCTGTTTAATTGGAAAGAAATTTAATGCAATGAAATCACTATCATGACGTCATTGTATCTCAAAATAAGGAAATTACTCCCTTATTGCCTATTATAATGCATAATAAAAATAATGATAATGATAATGACAATAATAATGTCGATGACGATGAAAATGACGGTTATATTATTATATTATTGTTGTTATTACAATTTATAAAAATTTGTAATGAAATTTATTAATGAAGCCCTTTGAAATATCGTAAAAGATGGACAAGCATCACAACAGGAGAGCAGAAGCAGAGAGATGGTGATACCAATTGGAAGGAACCTGCCTGGAAAGTTAGGCTAAGGAGTAAGATTGAGCAATACAGGAAGGATCTATCTATAATTTGGTACTCCATAAGGAATGAAGGCTACAACGAATACAAACTTTTCCAAGAGGATGCGAAGAAGTTTTACCGCCAGTTATGTAAGCAGTCAATTACTGTCCAATAAGTCGTTTGCCTACTTTACATAAAATATTAACTGCTGCGATATCAAACCATCTGTATATTCATTTAGATTAAAAACAACATATTACCAGTAGGTCAAAAAGGCCGTCGAAGAGGGTCAAGGATCAACTGCTTATCAACAAGATGAATGTAAGCACTGCCAAAAAAATGAAGAAGAATCTGACCATGGCAGGGACTGATTACAAGAAAGCCTTTGATAGTGTGCCTCATTCCTGGATTTTGGCATCACTCAATATGCCACAATTACCTGATTTATGAAATATTTGATGAGAGATTGGAAAACTGAGCTCATGCTATATCATCGGTCGGGTTGCACAAAAACTGATAAAATAATGCTAAAGAGAGGGATCTTCCAAGGTGACCCTCTCTCGCCCCTCCTTTTTCTACCCAACGTGCCCAATAAACTAAACATATGATATAAAATAGAATCAAATCAATAAATATCACACTTACTTTACATGTACGACTTAAAAATATTTACCAGAACTAAGACCCATCTCAGTAAAGAGTTATCCACAGTAAAAACCTTCGCTGATGATATTAGCATGGAGTTAGGCTTAGACAAGTGTGCCATTGCTATAGTGAAGGATGGCAAACAAATCAAAAGCCAAAACATGCCATCATTGCTGATAAGAATTCATTTCAAAGTCTCAACGAAGGAGAGGCATACAAATAACTCGGTACTGATGAGAATGGTGGCATTCAACTCTCTGCGATAAAGGAGAAAATAGCAGAAGAATATTATTGCAGAATGCGTCTCATTTTCATACCACAATTTAATTCTAAAAACAAATTTTGGAAATAAATGCGACCGATAAAATGGACCGAAAGACTCGGAAACTTCTTACAATGATGTTATTCGGTTGTACATTAAGAGGCGCAAGTCGAAGACTTGTTCAGTTGATGTCTGTCTGCAGCTGCTCCATGGTCAATTTGAGTGATTATATTGAGCAAGGCAAAGACATGTTTTGCAGGCTTGTAAAAAGGCATGAGGCCGTGAAGGCAAAATCTCTTGAAGGAAGCAAAGACAATAAAGAAGAAATATTTACTCTTGTCAACAGTTCAACACCAGCGAAAATTTAGTGGTGCTAAAGGACAGCTTAGAGAAGGAGAGAATAGAAGAACTGCGGGAGAAACCAATGCATGGACAATTTTTTGCAGCCTTGAAAAACCTTTTGTTGACAAAGAAGCAAGTAGTGCTTGGTTAAGAAGGGCTGGGCTCAAAGGAGAAACTGAAAACTTGATCGTGGCAGCTCAGGACCAGAAACTCAATACAAGATATCACCAATGTAAGATCTTAAAGAAGCAGATCGAGGTCAATTGCGGAGTCTGTGGCAAGGCCCAAGAAACCTTAAGCCACATATTGGCAGGTGGAACGGCATCAACTGAATATTTTCAGCGACATAATAGGGTAGCCAGCAATGTTCATTGGGTAATATGCCGTGAGCTTCGTTGTGAAGTTTCCAACAAATGGTATGAACATACCAAGGTATGGCAAATATAAACGAGAATAAAATCTTGTGGACTATGCAATAATCACGGCCAAAAATCTTAGCCAACAGTTTTGTATGCTAACCGATGTTTCCGTCCCTGACGATAAAAACATCGCTCTTAAAGAAGCTGAAAAAATTAGCAAGTACAAGGATTTGGAGATCGAAATTATCCGGATGTGGAATGAGAAAAACCAGGGTCGACCCGGTAGTCGTAGGAGCACTCGGCATGTTGAGAAGACTTCGTGAAAGGAATGGAGTTGATACCAGGACGTCCCAAGGTTTCGGGGAATCAAAAAATCTCCTTGCTGGGCACTGCCCACATTTTGCGGAAAGTGCTTGGATTAATCGCTGAGAGCACTAGTAGTGCCCCGGAATAATTGATATTTATTTTATTATTTGTAATTAATATTAATTTATTATTTACCGTTATTTAATAAATATTATCATTAATATTAATAATAAATTATTCTTTATTTTTTAAATATTATTATTATTATTAATATATTATGCTTTATAATAACTAACAACACTTTACCTTTTATTTTATTAAACGAAGCCAATGAATGCAAGGACACCAAAAACTAGATTGTTTGAAAGGAGTGAATTCGTTAACAGGTAGTTTTATTTGAAACCGGTTGGAGAGAAAATTTCGATCAGAATCCAACAGACACAATTTTGAACGAACTTGGCCCAAAAATAAGAAAATAATCACTGTTTTCAAAGCTATCAAATCCTGCGCGGTTGTAAGGAAAGGAAGAAGTTACGAATGACTGAAATGCGTTTCACTGACATGTGGAAGACCTCAGCAGTTGGAGCAGAATTAACCCCGAAATCAGCCGGTCTCCCACGGGTGCGCTATGTTTTAGGAGCACTCAATGCCAAGAAAGGTTTTTATTCACTGGCGCATGTGTCGGCATTGTTGGACAATTGGAGCTGCCTGGAAAATTAGTTTCACTCCTGGAGCGACACCTCGAGATGTTCTCAGGGAATCGTATTCTTCCGCTATGTCATAATTCCGCTATCTCCGAGAAAAAGATGGAGCCAGTTGATCTCGCATGATTCGATTTTGTTTGAGATCAGCTGATTATTGAAGCGTCTCAGACTCAACAATGGAGCCAATCACAACATCACGAAAGTGGAAATTTGTGGCCATCTTTGCAACCAGCTTTGATAAATCTCTACCGGACAGTCATTATGCAAATTATCGACGTGGCTTGCTGGGGAGAGGGAGGAATGTTTTAATTGAAAACAACTTGAGAATAACAAGAAGGCATCAACATACGACGCATGCACAATCAAAATCCACCCAGCATTTCACGAAAACAAATAACATCGCACTGACATGTGAAATGCTACAATTTACAAAGACACAAAGACTTGGAGGATGGAAAATGACTTGAGCCTAATGCCAGATGTTTATCCTGGCGCGGTCAGCGACTTGCATTTATTACGAATAATAGGCACCCATTTTGTTCACTTCCTCGTCGTAAAATTCACACCCCTTTCTTTTTGATAAATCCGCAGAAATACGTAATCGATACATTATTCATTAATTAATAATATTCTATTTTAACGGCCAATAACAAGCAATTGAACCGTAAGTTTAACCGTAAAATATAAATTAATACCTTGAATACTATTCAATAAAGATTTAAATATTAGAACATTTAAATAAAACAATTTTCGATAATCACTCACCACGGCAAAACTGCAGGAAGACAACGGTTGACCAACTAAGAAAAGTCTCCATGGAGAAGGTGGTCAGTCACCGACGGAGGTTCACGGCGATATGAAGAAGCCCGACGCACGATTTTTCATTTTTAGGGCGGCCATGTGGAATCAATTGAACAAGCAGAGAATGGAGAGAAAATAAAACAAAACACTGTTTTCCTTTCAAACGGTATTAAAACCTCATAAACATCAATCCTGTTTTTCTTATTTTCATTCGAAACATTCCGAGGAAACACTTTTACAGGTCACATTAACGGCGTGAATATCATGAGAAATTATTACCAATGTTACTTTAATTCGACATTAATTGTTACTACTATTGCAATATAACAGCAGAGAGACATAAATTCAATTTTGGGTTAAATTTTCAAAGTGAACACGACACCCTCACCGACAAAATGTTCTGAAATGTAGCCCATTTGTTATCATACCGATTTACTATTCTTCTTATTATTTATTAATTAATTGCCAGCACGCAACTAACCCTCGCCGGATCACACAATTAATTATTATCTCAATAAACTCTTATTTATTGAATCGTTAAAATTTAAAATTAAAACTAACAATTTTATAGCAAGAAATAAATGATATGCAAAATAACGTTACAAACTATTACATTTTACAAGATGCGAAATGGTTTTAACATTTGCGTAATCTCTAGGCATGTACCGGATATCCGTCCGGATAGACGCCACCTAAAATATGAGGTATCCGGTAACCCACTACCCTGCATTAATAAATATCTTTATAATTCATCTTACTTATTATGTAAATCTAGATAAATTTCTCCATGCTTCCTTATTTTATTATCCATACAAATGTTTACTTTTAAATTAATTTAATCGTGGCTGCTTCTCATGATCGCTTTAGAAGTTTTATTTGGAAGTATCTTTCAGTATTTCTGTAACCTGCAGTACCAGTAATCCTAAGTCAAAAGTGGACGTTGAAATGGTATTTCTACTCGTGATCCTTCTCAACTGACGCAGAAGCCTATTTGCGCCACCTCACAAATAATTTGGTATGCTTACAGAGTTTTGTTGTTCTATAGTGGCATTTCCATTCATTGCTATATTTCACCACCATTAATAGTGGCATAGCATGTCACGTGATATATCTCTATTTCGAGAAATAGAAGTCCATTTAAATACATGCTGAAGTGGACTCCATGCTGACTCAGCCCTCAATAGATTCAGGCATTTTTACCTTGCATAAAATATAAACAGCATGCACGTTTTTTTCCAGAGTAAGATGCAGCAAGATATGGAAATAAAGTTCAGCACAGTACAAGAATTGCAAAAATCGTGATATTGAAATTGTTATCATTATTAAGCAAACATCCAATTCTTTTAAGCATTGAATAATTCCTTAACATTTTAGAACATTTACTCATTCAAAATAAAAGTTATCTGGCCAATTGAGACACTGGAGCCAGCAGAACGCTTCAGTTTCTTGCATCTACTTGTTGACTCATAACTTTTTGTTGTAGCTCAGCAGATAACAGCATACAGTACAGATGGGCCATTTCTGCTTCGTTGGTGGAAGAATCGATGGCTCGCTTGATCACTTCCGTGGCACGAGCCTCGTTTCCCCTGTTACAGAAGTTCATCGCGTTTACAAACGTTCGTCAAACAAAACGAGCAGTACAACCTTTGGAGATCGATGGATCCGAGCGCCTGCAGAGCAAACGAACACTTCTCGTCTGCCTCGAGAGCTTTATCCAGGAGGTCGTAACCTCCTTCAAAGTCATCATTTGTTGCCAACACCTTGAACCTGACAATTCAATAAAAATAAATTATCAATTAGGTCCTCAGTTGGATTCCTTGCTTCGACGACATACGCTTTGTGGACGTATGGAGTGGGATTCTTGGGGTCCAATGATATGGCTTTATCTAGGTACTTGTCAGCTTCATTAAATTCTCCAATCTCTAAAAGGCTCTGTAAGAAAGCTTCTTAATTTACGGTATATTATTAAGAATACATAGAATGCTTCACAGTTTATTTGAATTCATTAAAATGCATGGTTTTGTAGATGTTCAACAAAACAACCTAATATGATTATAATGCCGACCTGTGTATAATATTGTTGAAACAAATAAAAACCAAAATGACAACCTGTCCGTAGAAGGAGTACACGTCAGAACACGACGGAAACTTCTCAACAAGGGCATCGAAGTTATTTCTGACATCGTCCGCATGGGCGCTCAATCCATCGTTCTGCTTTTTTATTACTGCAATATGTTTTATTATTAATAAAAATTAAAGAACTGTAGCCACATAAACTTAGCAGACATTCAAGAGACACAAACCTGCAAGACATTTGTGAATGTGAGGAGTGGGCAGGTTGTCATCGAGCAATATGCTCTTTTCAAAGTCAATTATCGCCAGATCCACTTTCTCAGAAATCAGATGCAACTGGAGAAGAGTGTGGCATTGTGAGGGAGATTTGCATCATGGATATCATTGTACTTACCTGTCCTCTGTGCATGTAGATGTCTGGATTATTTGGCTCAACCTCTTCTGCTTTCTGTAAGTTTTCAAGGGCTTCCATCATCTTACCCTTTTGTATTTTCAATTTTGCTGATTTTATCAGGGCATTAACTGCAATCTGAAGCAGCAAACAAATTGATTAATCCTGATATGAACAGTTTACAAATCATGATCAGAGATGGTGCTAACCTTGCTATCAACATTTTCTCTGTCCAAAATAGTCTGAAAGTCCTTGAGTGCCAAATCAAACTGACCACTCAAATAATAGAAGGTTCCTCTCATGAGAAGGGCTTCCAATTTGTGCTCGGAATCCTCCAAATTCATTTCTTCTGTACAAAGTCTGACAGTGTTGCTAAAGTCATTGGAATAAAACTCCTTCAATGCTCTTTTGAAGGAACTGAAAAACAGAAATGTTTAATTAATATTTCAAGCCAAATAATGATAAATCTATTAATTTAGTGTGTCGTGTTTGAAACCCAGCCCACACTGCTGCAAGCACCCTTGGGAAGGAGCGCTATATAAATGGTTAACAAAAAGTGCCTTTGATGCTATGCAAATGGCGCTATATAAATGAATTACATTTACATATTATTGTGTGTCATCATGAAATGTTGGATTGTTAGTTGTAACTAATCAACCTCTCAACTTCATCTTCTATTTTGGTGGATTCATTGCCTTCAAAATCTGCCTTCTTGTATTTGAAGACTGGGTCCTGAGAGAAGGAGTTGAGGACGGTCCAAACATAAGTTGGTGAAGGAACATAGGCAGCCCTGTTCTGCAAAACACAAAACGTTAAGCATTTATGTAGACATTTGCGAACAAGGATTAAATCAGATGTACGATGAAACACACAAGATGCGATAGAAATCTGTCCGCAAAGATTGCACTTTCATATAATTTACATGCAATTTCATAAAAACATCAAATTACAGTCTATTTGCTTAAAACATAAATTCTCCAAAACTTTTGACATTATATAATAACAAAAGTTATCACTCCTCTAGAATTGTTTGAATCACTAAAACTAATTTAACATACCATCATGTTCTCAGCTGCTTTCTTTTGACCATACTCTTTCATAACTTCATCAGCCAGTGAAAGATTGGCTGGATTATTGAAGTTGTCCATGGCACAAGCCATTGTTATATCTGATAACCATGAATTACATCAATTATAGAGAGCAAGTTAATAAAACTCAGTTAACCAATCAATGTTTTGTTGACAGTAACAATGCAATAATACCTTCAATGCACTCTGACAAGAATCCTGTGTTCCTATAGGCTTTTGCTCTCCTGCTCAAAGCCTTGACATACTTTGGATTTAATTCTAAAGCTCTTGTACAGTCAGAGATAACTTGCAAGTAATTGTCCTAGAAATTCAAACCTTAATTGTAAATGTGAAATGGATGTGGCTGTTAATCTCACCATGTGCTCCTCAGCAGCTGCTCTATTTTGATGGAATGTAGACAGTTCCTCAGCTTTCACTTCAGAACCCAACTCAATGGCTTTGCTGTAACAGTCAATTGCTTCAGCATACTGACCTGCCATGAAATGCTTATTGCCTCTTTTCTTATAAGTTTGTGCATTGACTTCGTTTTGAACCTAAGCAACAATAAGGTTAGTAAATATTTAAATGCCCACTTGTAACCTTAAATATCTTTAAATCATTTAGCAGCAAAATCACCCATCGCAACGAATTTGATTTCATTCAATCAATGAATGGCATGACTCAAAATCGCAATAACGTTGACCTTATCAAGCTAATCAAGTCTCATTTTCTAATAATTTTGCCGATAACTTTACGAACCTTTCCTGCGGGAGCTTCAGCAATCGGCGTGATTTTTTTAGAATATTTTCTATAAGCATAAGCTCCAACAACTACTGCGGGCACTCCGATAGCTAGAGCTATCTGCCAGTTTTTCCAACCTTCAGAATTCAGTTGAGCTACAGCAACTTTAGACATGGTCGTAGAAGCGAGATCTAAGAAGCAATTATAGAATTTGTTAAAAAATCCACGAAATTACGCCAGCGACCTTTCAGACCAAAACAATCTGGGCCAAACACGCCAAACGAACGATAATAACATCGTCATCCAAACAATTTTATTTAAAAAATTAAATTTTGCTTGGTTAATCAAACTTTTTAAAATTAAAAACAAAAATTAATCCAAATAGAAGTCGTAGCTTTAAAGTTAAGCATTACCAAAGTTTCATTCACCTTTTTCTTGTGATAGTTTAATTGCGTCGAATAATAAAAATACGCTTCTGTCCTGTTTCTAACTTAATTAGAGCACAATAACAATTGTAAACATTTCATTGAAATAATTTAAAAAACCTTTTCTCGCACCCTGTAGATTTTAGAGAAGCACTTCAAGCAGAAGCTTGAATCCCTGATAATTTGGTGCCCCTTCCCCCCCCCCCCCCCCCCCCCCCCCCCCCCCCCCCCACCTCCTCATTCTGCTACCTCTAACACAGACCCCCACCACCCCCCACCAAACCAAACCAAAAAAAAAAAA
>MPNW01000006.1:99149-183147 GCA_011800805.1 Hirudo medicinalis
CTCCCCCCCCCGCCCCGCCCCCCGCTCAACATTACTAATTTTACTAATTTGGCGCCCCTAAGCACGGCGCACGGCCCCATCATTAAGAAACAATCTATATAAATAAATTAACAAGGATAATTAACAATAATACGTACATACTCATAATTGATCTGGGCAAGGTCTGTCAGTTCAAGCTTTTTGATCAATGAAGTTCTTTGTAATGGTTGGATTCGCATGCTAATAATAGCAGTGAATCCAGCAGTTTTAGCAGTTCATCAATCCTGGGGTAAAACTCTCAACCAGCAGTACAAGGACTCTTGCTGTTCCCGGTTGCTAGAACTTCGACCTTCAAACCCTTAAGACTTGGGTGGATCAACACCCTCCTCTCAAAGAAGTTTCTGAACATGCCTGTGACAAGACTATTGATCTGTAGTTGGGCCTGAGGCAGCATTAGTACGACCCCCCTCCCTTTTCGTACTAGCAATGCAGCTTCTACTCAATGTTCCAGAGGCGCACTTCAGGTAAGGGTTTGTATATGCCTTCGTTAAAGGCGTTCTTGGATGACACCATCTTAGTGATGAATAGAAGACCGGCAGTCCAGAACACTCTGGATACGTTCAACAGCCTTTTAGGGTGATGCAGAATTACTTTTAAACCTACCAAATCTAAAAGTCTCGCTCTTAAAAGGAAAATTTGCAGCGATGTCTCGTTTGTTGTAGCAGGACAATGGGTTCCAACAGTTTCCGAGGAACCGGTTAAAAGCCTGGGTCGTGTTTTTAATGATTCCCTCACCGATAAGAGCCAAGAAAGCGACACAGTCAGGCAAGCTGTTGAGGGGTTGCAGGTAATCGGAGAGGCACCATTACAGGGAAGGTGCAAGGTATGATTGTTCCAGTTTGTGCTTCTTCCAAGGCTGCCAATGGCCATTGACAATCTGTGAGATCGGCTTGACCACAGTCGAAGGGTTATAGAAGAAAGTTAACAGATGCGTCAGATCATGACTTGGGCTACCTCCACGGATGTTGCCCTTTACAGCAAGAGCGCAGAGTTAAAGCTCTATACCTCTGAGATCCGTAGTGGAGGAGTATAAGGTCTCCAAAATAAGAACGAAGTGGATGTTAAACAACTCTGTGGACATCAGGATCCTCGAAGTTAAGCCACTGCTAATAACAAAAAGGAAGCACAGGATGAGATCGATAAGTCAGTTTCGGAACTGCCTTTTGAGGAAATGCGAGGTCCTCTGAGGAGAGACGTTCTTGCAAAGGCTAATGATTGGACCGTCGCAGCCGACCTAAAAGGATTGAGACGCTATCCCCAATTACTTAGGTATAGCTGCTGGAGGCCGGATGTTGTTCTCGCATCGTAGTCTTCAGACGCTTTCATTTTGGTAGAGTTGACGGTGCCATGGGAGGATAGGATCGAAGCGAGTAATGTGCTAAAAACGGAGAAACCTAGCGAAAGAAAGGAGGATAGCGGTTTTTGGGTAAAGTGTTTTTCGGGTAATGCCCGTTGAAGTTTGGGTGAGGGGTTTGATTAGGAAGTCGGCCTACACGTTCCTCACCCAAATCGATCTGTCGGAAAGAACTAAAGCTAAAATATATATATATATGATAAAAATGTTGAAGGCCGCGGAGGCGTCATCGTGCTGGATTTGGGAGATGAGAGGCCGTAAGCGTTGGTAATAAAGGAGAGAATGCGGTTTGGCTGTTGAAGAGGTGATGCGAGCATTCGCAAATTGACGTGAAACACGAATGAGCTTTTATTGCGATATATGCGCGCGGCGTAATTTTCAAAGTGAAGGCTTCAAAGAAATTATTACGCATTATATGGTAACGATGTGAAAAGGTCGCCGTCTTTAGTCGATAACCATATAATGGGTGATGTACTGTAGGTGGTTTGTAGGGTAATAACCGACAGGGACACCCGCCTGATCAACGGGTGTGGTCCACCCCCCCCTGAAAACGTAAAGAGTTTGGGCCGATTCGATCGATGACTCCTCCGATTCCCTGTCGGTGCGCTCCGTGGTAAGAGTTTCTTAGTACAAGGCTCATCTGACATTATTCATACTGTCCCATAAATTAACTAGTATCATTCTTCTTATTCAAGAAGTAAAAATATAAGACATAAAGTAAGTTTGGTGTATGATTAAATTAAATTGGATAAACATGATTCATGTTCTAAGTTGTGAGCATTTCAAGAGATGTCGACACTTTCTCGTTAAAACAAACAGTGCTTGCTCGACCCTATGCGGTTGGTTCCTCAAGAAAATGTCCTCACTCAGAGTACCTAATCTTACAAAGATCTTCAACAAGTGTTGTGCCGTTGCATGGTTTCGGTCGTACCTAGCCTATCGTTGCTTCTCTGCCGATTGTGGTGAACTAGCATCGTCCTTTACCTCTATATCATGCGGATTGTCCAAAGGCTCTGTTTTGACCCACTCCTTTTCACGGATGAACTTGAGAGCTTCATTGAGGCACATGGACTCCAATGCCATATGTACGCTGATGTCACTGCCGTTACCAAACTGAATGCCTTTCTGTCAGGATTTCGAACTGTGTAGAAGCCATCAGTGACTGGATGTTCAGCCCAAATTCTCCAATTGAACGCCAGTAAAACTGAGGTAATGTGGTGCTCCTCCGGCCGACGTGCACTCGACCTCTCTTCCAAATCGGACGTCATCTGCTCCGAGTTGATCCAACCAATATAATCTGTCCGCAACCTTGTGATGTGGCTGGACTCAGTCTGTTCCATGACCACTCACGTCAATAAAACAACTCTCAGGGAAATTCGCAGCATCACCGTTTCACTCTCATTTGATATGTGGAAGCTTCTCCTCACATTTTTTCATCAAAGATTGATTACGGCAATTCAACTCTGGTCGGCCTACCTGCCTATCGCTTTGAGCAACTTCAGCGTGTCATCAACGCAGCTGCTAAAATCATAAACAACAAAAGAAAACATGACCACGTCACTCCTCTTCATGATCTCCATTGGCTAGTCATTCGCCAAAGAATTGACTACAAATTCTCTTCACTTGTTTTCAAGTCTTTCCTGGGTTATGCACTGTCATACCTGCCTTTCACTAGCACCGCACACATCCCTGCTAGGCTTGGGCTCAGATCAGCAACCAAATCGACAAATCATCTGCCAGACGAAGCGACAATGGATGGCAGGTCTATAGATGTTGTTGGCTCTCAGATCTGGAATAGACCCCCCTTTCGATTACCAACACTGATCCAGCTGGATTTCACTCCGCCCTCAAAACCTTCCTCTTCAGAGAAAGCTTCCCTCTACATTAGTGGTCTTTAAGTTCTGAACATACGCCACTCTAATCAAACTAGGTACTATTATCGTTAATCATAAGGGCTTTAAAGTTTTTTAAGGTCCTTATGAATAAATTTACGATTATTTGGAAAAAAGCTAATTCGAAAGTTTGTTGATGTCTCCTGAGAACAGTAAAGTAAACAGTAAACATCCCCCCAAAACTGAAAAACATAAACTAGTAAGACTTTGAATAGCGAGTAAAGGGCATTTATTTTACAATAACGTAGTTCATGCTCAACGTCGGTGATCAAAAAGGAATTTTATTTACTCTAAATATCATTAAAAAAATTGAGAAATTAATGTTCAGCTGTAAATAAATAAAAAATAGTGAACTCACAGTTATCAATTATTAGAAGACAAAAAAAAAATACAATTTTTTGCTGTAATGAAACATAAATAAAAGCATGTAGGATATTTTGCAAACATTAATAAGGACTATTTATTGCAAATGACTGTTGAAAATGATGTTTTTGTTGTGTACCCTACAATAAAATAGAGTAATTCTGCAGACTGCACAAATAACAATTTCTAAAGAATGAGAGATACAGTTAACAATAATTGCCAATCAGGAATTTTTAGAGGCAGCTTGTACATCTTCTAGAGGTGAAGAAATATTTGCATGGTTTGGTTCATTTTGGAATGATATCAATGGAGGAGCTGTAGATCATAAGAAAGTAAGTTAAAATAATGGGATTGATTTGAAATAAGTAAATAAGAGGCAATCTTCATTATAATGGACAAGATGTTAAAAATAGATTAAAGGCTCAAAATAAAAACAGGATAAAACTTTCTTAGAAAGCAGAACATGATTCTAGAGCAAGTTCAACACCTTGTCGAGACGATGGACCTGCAGTGGTTTCTATTGTCAATTTACCAGCTGCATCTTCACCGGGTTCTAAATTGGCATGTTCCACATCCGAATCAGTCTAAAAGCAATTTCAGGTCTCAGATATACATTGCCTTCCCTAATGGGTGATCATGGTAAGTATTAACCTCATCACTTTCACCATCATCCTCCCCTTCATCATCATCTTCATCATCACCATCCTCTTCTGCACCAGTTTCCGTCGATTCCGATTGTTTGCCGGCAGCTATGTTGTCGGGCCAAAACCTCTGCGTCGACTTTTTGGTTTGACGTCTAATTTTGTATTTGTTGATAACTGGTGCTGCACTGTTGAGCATGGGTTGTAAAATTCTTCGTCTTCCATTTATGAACCTTTGAAAAAAGATTTTCATCATAGAAGATAAGAAATTAAATACTCCAAATTACTAAAAATTACTCTTCTAAATAGACTATTTACTGCATGTACAAACCAATTGTTGACTTGAAGGAGTGTAAGATTCGTTTGAGATGCAATTTGGCGTTTTTCATCTTCGGTGGGATAAGGATGCTATTGATGCAATTTCAAAGGAATGACAAGATTTTTATAATCTTTTTATAATCTTCAATTTTTATAAATCATGAGAACTTACACTTATGTGCTGAAACAACCAAGCCTTCATGACACGAGTTGCCTTTTTAGGTAAAACTCCCCTCCTAGCCTTTTTAGCTGTGGCATCTTCCTCCTGGCTGTACATGTTATCGACTGGAAGGAAAGGACTCAAAATGAAGTACTGTCACCAAATGTAATTGTTGAAATAGTCAAACCCATGGAGAGATTGCTCGTGTTAACCACCGATCCATTAAAACCCAGCATCGAAACATGCTCCTGGAGAGTTCTCGTCGGCATCTGAGAATTGGAAGAGGCTACCTGATGCATATTTTATTCATTTGAAAAATATTGATTACTTTAATATTGTTTAATTATTCTGATGTTAGTCAAAAATACCTGAATCGGTTGGGCAACCAATCCGTGGGGAGTCTGAACCATTTGGTAAACAGTGCCCCCAGATACCACCTGGCCCTGACCCAATGCCGTAATTGGTGCCACAGAAGGCATCAAATTGGTCTGCACGACAACCCCCCCGGATCCTTTCATTGGCGAAAGACCCGAAGTCGCTTCTGCAGAAGCATCGGAGTCGTCGTCGAGATCTGGAGGAACCAACTGACTGGAGTGCAGAGTGCTCTTGAGGCAGTTTATGTACCTTGTGCAGAAATCTTTGCACAACTCCTGAACCATCTCAATCTCCAGAATATGAATCTTCATAACTTTTACTGTTTCAATCATCTGATGAGCATGACATTACTATTATTCCTAGTGCATGTGTTAAGATAGTTTTCATCTGAAGATTACATTGTAGATTTTATAAACATTAACTTAGTGTCTAATTTTATGGTTTTTTTTGAAAATATTCATCTAAACTGAACAAATGATCATCAAGCTGAAAGTCCAACTTTAAATAATATTTGCTTGCCTCAACGATGAAAATTGATCTGTTACTTGTATATGTAATATATTGAAATCAAAATAAAAGTTGGTGAAACAAAGAAATACCAATTCATCAACTTCTGAATCTCCAGTGCAAATAGAAATTCCTTCATGGTGGCACCTCACCATGAAGTTCTGAATTTCTCCGTTGACGTTCTTTGACGGGTTAAAGTTCGAGGAGTTCGTCAGCTGATCGCATATCTCGAACAGAGTAGAGACTAACGGATACAAAGGGTGTCTGGAAGGTGCATCGTTTTCATTTAAAATCAAAAAGAATAGTAAATAAATAATAAAAATAACAAATTCATCATACATTTATAATACTACAAAATACAAATAAAATTCTGTTAACTGGCAAATCTTCTGTTTGTAGTTTTGCAATTGTTCTTCACTTAAATCACAAGTGGCCTGGTTCTCTTGATCTGTGTCTTCGTCCGTTTGATCCACTTGCGTCATGTTATTTCTTCGTGTCAATGAAATGAAAAATGAACACCATTTGTTCGCAGAGCAGTGAAATACAAATTTTTGTTAAGCCAGTCTCGACGACAATATGCTAATTAGCAGGGTTGTTATATCGCAGAATCGGCATCTTGGCAACACCGTCGCCGATACTTTTTTATGCCAGCATCCGAATTGTCGTTGCCAAAGCATTTCGCTACTGACGAGATACTCGTTGCTAATACTTTAAAAACCTTAGCATTATAAAAATCACTGATATCTATTGAAGCATTTAAGTTCAGTGCTGCAGTGAACAATTTTTTATATGAACAATTTTTGCCCAAGGGGAAATTTATCCGATCTTTTGAGTGCCTCGTGTATCCGAATAGGATGCAAAGGCACTTTATAATTATTCTACCATTTAAGCAGTGCCCCTACCCGAGTGCTCCCTGGCAGTGCAGGTTGGGTTGCGAACGCGACACGTTACGACCCTAGCCGTTACCGCTGCACTCAGGAACGCAACCCATTCGGCCGATCTGCATGCCAGAAATTAAGTTGGAGTCGATCATTTTATTGATCATTTTGTGAATAACAACTTATAAATTCATTCTATAGGAAACCTTATAAGCTATAAAAACTTCCCTTTAGATAGTCCCTTTTGAGAAAATGATACCTTAATTGTGTATGATTACAATTGTATTTCACATTTTTCCCTTTTTGTTCAATATTATGTGGAAAATGTTGCTATTCATGCATTAAAAAAATGTTAAATATACTTACATATTATATATGATTTTTTGAATAACAATTGCTCGTTTGTTGATTTCAATAAATTTTTTTTGCTTTCAGTTAAAATTGTCTGAGTTCTTATTATTTAAAAAAAAATACATAAGATATACTATTGGAAATAAATACTGGTATCGCACTATTTTTAAAACAAAATATTGGTATTGTTATCAGAAATACTTTTTGAGACTATGGCTAACAACCCTGCTAATTAGTGATACCACTGCTAAGAAATAAAATTGAAAATTGTGGCATAAAAATAATAAGTGACGACATACTCATCATTCTTGTCGACAAAAATGGCTTGAGAAGAGAAGTTGACGTTGTATGAGGGTGCCATGATTATGTTGATGCCCTGAGGTTGATAGACCAAGGACATGCCAGGTTGAACAAAAAAGGGCATGTTTTCCAATCCAGACTGCATCTCGATCTTTCTTGACTTTAAATAACACATAAAATAATTACAACTTAAGTATTGACATACTGGAGATAGAGATTAATCAAAATTTGTTTTCAATACCAACATTGCAAAATATAAACTATTCATTTTTGAATACATCTTCTCCATATGAGAATTTAAACCAGTTTCAAAAGTAGCTTTGCAAATATTTTGTTGGTGGGATTCTTCTAAGCACTAAGTATGTTATTCTGCAATTTGAAGCAACCTTTAAATCATTGTGCATGCTGTTTCTAGCCACAACAAATAAGTCCATAAGACAGAAATTGCCATAACTTACACCATTAAATAAACTGAAAATGCTATCCATATATGCATAAATTATGTTAATCCTCAAGTTTCCCATAGAGCTAAGTTGGTCCCCCCCCCCCATCAATTCAATTTCATCTTCATTAGAGCCTCCAGAGCGCACTTTTACATGTTTTCATGTCATTACCAACAAAAACAGGAAATCATTTGCAATCAATAATTACCCTCTTATTGTGCTTTGAAGTTTGCTCGCTAGCTTCGTACTACAGTTAAACTACAGTTAACCGCCTAGTAAATGCTTTTATCATAAAGTGGACGAATGGTAAACATCAGAATGGGCAGATATAACACGGTAAAGATCAGATCAAATAATTGATAGGAGCAGACGTGTGACGTCGTTATATGCCTTGTTGATGTCCCGAAATTCCGTCAACAAATCATCATCAATTAAGGCCAAATGTCGATAAGCGATGAAAAAGTAAAATGACTGACGGCTACTCCTTTTTGACGCACAGCACAACAACCAATTAATGTGGTTCGACAACGTCACTCATCGTCAAAATGGCGACACGTGCCCTATCACACGCCCTCCACATTCTAATTTTAGCAATGTAAATATTCTTAAAAAGCTCATCATTTAAAGTAGTTGTAGCTCACCTAATAAATAATAAGCACAAATATAATTTGTTAATTAATCGATGTTAGAAATTGCGAAATTAAAAAAAATTATGGATATTTTATAACAACAAATCTTTCCTACTGGACATGGTAGGCGGTGCTTTCATAAGGGTTTGTGTAACATGAAGGATGTGAACGTGATTTTAAAATAAATTCTCAATCTGCTGCCACGAAACATAAAATAAAATTTGCAAAAGTACGGTAGGTTGTTTGTTAACATGAAATTAATATCCTAGTTTTATTCTAATTAGCTCATACATGAATATATTTATGTATGTATACATAAAATGTATATTTCTTCACTTATATTACTAAATTTAATAATTCCAATGAGTTTGTTACATAATAAAGCGACGGAAATGTAAGCTAATAATTACACTATATACTATAACATACTAAATACCGTACAGCAAAATATTGAGTATCAGTGAGCGTTGTAATCACGGAAGTGATTGGATTTTGGTTATTATTAATTACACTAAGTGTTGTTACATGAGTGGTTGACTAAATGTATAGAAGTAACAGCTCCTTAGGGAGAAGGGTTTTTCAGAGATAAAAAGTAGAGCATTGCTTATAATCACTGAATAAGATTTATTCAGCGAAGAACATTAAATAAGGTGTTAGGATCTTAAAAATTTTGCAAGTTTTATATTAAATTAGTTCAATCAACAGACTTTTTGCAGTCAGCCAAACAGATATGTCGTTTGAGGGTCATGTCGTCAGCTAATTTCGAGAAAGTGTGTGAAGATTTGCCCCTCCCTGAACATTAAGCAATGAGCCCACCATCTTTATGACTAATCTATTTTTTCTCTACTTAGTTTACTTTCAGAAAACTCTGCATTTGCAGTGATAAATTTGACAATGTCATTCCACTTTTTCGATTAAATTTAAATTGAGTATCGTTCGGGTTGTTTACTGATTGATCAACGTTTACACGATTTATCTGAAATTTTTAATTTTTTTAAAATTTCTACTTTAGAAAGTAACATTTTCAATTCGATTTAAATTCACTTTTATTTTAAACCAGACTAAAACTGCAATTTGGTTTGGTTCGTTTGGATCGTTCTGGTAACAACGGGTGGAATTGTGTCATTTGTTGGCTCAGCATAATTTGTTTATATTTTAAATGCATTGTCTGAATGCTTTGTTAGACAAACATCTGGAACTATGTTTCTGTCACTGAAGCTACTGCGACTCTTCTTTGTATAATGTTCGCAACTAATTAGTCCAGGAAGCCAAATTAGTTAGAAGTCTGCAAACTCGATAATTGTAGATGTTCATTTGCGTTTACAATGTACCTTTAAAAACATTGCTTTCAGTTCACAAATTGCAGTCGTTGCATGTCGACAAAATGTCGTCAACATCAGAGAGCAATGGCAGTTTGAAAATTCCCATATGCCAGGAATCGATGGCAAATGAATCACAGACTCAAGATCCTCACCTTGTTTATGATGAGGACGCTCAAGAAATGGATTCTTCAGACATTGGTGGACCTGTGGCAAACCCTGAAATGCCACAGGAAATGGTTGGACAGGATCTCGAGGATGCAGACACCATAAAAGACACTGTATTCAGCAAACATTGGGCTATATCTGTTTTACTTGAATTTGTCAGGGTTGGTGGTTGAAAATAACTTGATTCTGAGATTTTTATAATGCAGCTAATATTTTTCTTGTTATCTGAATAAATAAGTATGTTGAAAACAAAAATCTTCATGAACTACCTGAACTTGAAGAAGCATTTCATGATAATTTGTGCAAACTTTGGGACATCTCCATTAGTGAGGTTAGAGCAATGGGCATTGATTCTTTTCTTTTTGAGTTTGAGGTTAATTATACAGTTTTTCACTTAATGAAATGGTTTGGGCTTTGCCTTTCTTGCAAATTAATAAGAGAAGAATTATTAATATGATGTTTACTTATACAGGGTGTTTCAATATTTCTTCTGGAAAATGAATATTTAGATTTATTCTCAGCATGCATTGAAAGATCTGCATGCCCTAGGGCCATTGTAAGTAATAAAATAAAAATTGTTTAAGTGAGTGATTTTGTGGAACAACTTATGTTCTGAAACACCAGGAAATAAGTGTTGGTATCCTTGCAAACATGTCCTGCGTTGATCTCGTCTCTGAAGCTATTGAAAAAGACTCGCAAATAATGTCAGTTGAACTGTGTTTTATTCTATTCTATTTTAGAATTTTTTAGTTTAGTTTTAGTCTTTAATTTTTTCAGTTTTAGTTTATACCTTTGTATTAATTGTAATAAAAGACATGTTTATTCAATCTTCATAATGTTATCTTGTCATTAAAAATTTGTGCCAGGAAAATTGCAGTTTGTCTGCTGCAGTCCTCATACCCTCCAGTTTTGGTTGAGACTTCAAGGTCAAGATTTTGTTTAGCACTTTGTGGTGCATGTTAATCAATGAGCTTGACTCCAACCCTGCTGCTCTTTTAGACTCTTAACAACTTGCATTTCAAGAAGTAAATCTGTTCAGAAATGGATGGATGAAATCAAGGAGTCGCCCGAAGTTTTTGGCTGCATTCTCTTTATTTTGAACAGTTCCACTAACTGTGATTATTGATTATGCTTTACATTGTTTTGATTGAAAATAGTTCCCATCCCTGCAAATTCCATTATCTTTAAAAACTCACGAAGCTCCTTGTTTACAATTTCTGTTCAGAAATTAGAAATAATTTGTTTTGTTTGCCCGAATCAAGCTCAATTGCTGGAAGGAATTGCTGAATTTATTGATGGAGTATTGGAAGCAGATGATGGCTTGTGCCAAAACTGGAGCACCCCAGAATTTGTTGCTGCAACCATGGAAGCTCTCATTCAACTTGGGTGACTTCTTAAAATACCTGCATTCGATGATTGATTATTTTTCAAATATTTTGCAATTTTATGCTTTTTTTGCAGGATGTCTCAATTTATTGTACAAAAATGTATTGCATTGCCATAATTTGTGTATTTGATTTGCAGAGTTTTAGATGAGTTATACATGTAAAGAAGAACTTGAGGGACTTTATCTCATATTAATCTTTTTGTAGGCCCAACATTGGAGAGTCTGGCAAGACCTTTCTGCACATTCTCCAGTGTGTTTCAACCTCGGAAACAGGAGTTAAAGCTCTCGGTTATTTTATTGAAATAATTTTAATGTCATGAGGCTGATCATTAATTACGGACTTGGGGCTGGCATCTTTATCTAGCTTACAAAAATGCATTTATGAGAAAGATTTTCCTCTTTTGCCTCATCATTATATTATTATAACTTTTGGTGAGAATATGTTTATTATTTTTATTACTTATCCTTTGCAGCAATGCATGCTGAAAAAGCTTGCAAATTCTCAATCTCCTACTTAAAGTCTATTTCTGATGAAGATTTCATTGTCCTTGATGATAAGGAAACCAGCATTGCTTCGGCGCTTGCTGTACTGAATGCTGCGTTTTGTCACTGGGAAGGGAGAAAAGAATTTGTTTCACATGGTAATATCGGGCACACAGTAGTGGTGTAATGATTATTAATCAATATCGCATGTTATCATTGTTTAGCTTTATTATTAATTACAGAGTATACTCTGATAAGATGTATCCTGAAATTGATAGAAGTTTCCTCGAAGATGGGAAAATACAAAAATGATAACATTGGTGATATGTGTGATGCCAGTGATTCCCTTTCATGCCTCATTAATGAGCTTCTTGTTTCTCTCCTACAAGACACTCTGTCCACACTCTTGCAGGTCAGTTAATGGTTGATGATTTTCAAGAATTCATTAGTTTTCATTATTTGCTTTTTCTCAGGTTGCTCTTGACAGCTTAAAGTTGGAAAAAGATATAACAATTCCCAAGTCACTGGAGTACTTAGAGACCACATGTGACTCCAACAGACTGACATTCTTTCTCAAATCATCAACCAATCACCATTTATGGCTTGATATTGCCAGGGCATTTAAATGTATCAGGCTAATTGATTGTCTGACATCAGAAATGGAATCTTTGAAAATTCATTAAATTC
This sequence comes from Hirudo medicinalis, assembly GCA_011800805.1. Lineage (NCBI taxonomy): Eukaryota > Metazoa > Annelida > Clitellata > Hirudinida > Hirudinidae > Hirudo > Hirudo medicinalis. The sequence continues at coordinate 111,444 of MPNW01000006.1, forward strand.
AGGTCTTCAACTATAAAAAATGAAACCAAAAGATTGCTTCTTGTGACTTGGTATAACCATTGCACCAAATTCTCCATAAGTAGAAATCACTAAGTAAGAGAATAACATTAATGTTTGTTGGTGTTGTATATTTTGCAGTTGAGACTATTTGCAGCACTATGGATGATGGTTAATTATTCATGAGCATAATGGAGGCGGAGACGAAAAATGAGATTAAACTTTAAATTGATTTCAGGGTCTGGGGTTGAGGGGAATCTCAAAATTATAAGCAACTGACTGAGCAGAGATGTTATGTTTACGATGGGCCCTATTTAAATATTACCTAAGAAGTTCTGCCATTTTATGGTCATCGACATCCAGGCCGCTCTATTTGCAATTTATTCATGTCAAACGAAACTATCGCTTCATAAAACTCTCAGGTAGGGGAGTTTGTAGCGGCGCAAAGTGAGTTCATTCGGTTCGACCTAGCTGTATTGTAGCATTGTAATGACCACTACAGTCTTTTCTTTTTTCTAAGCTATAACCTCCATCTTCAGTACCTGTGTAGTTCCTTGCGTCTGTAATCCAATTCACCGACGTTGCTTACTCAAATGTTCATTCAATAATGAGCAAGTTTCAGCGAGCATACAGGATCCTTTTTGAGAAAGATCAACCTCTTTGTCAAAAAATAATACTTCCGAGCCTTAGAGACCTATTTACTTTTAGAGAAGCTCATTTCTTTTTTTTTTATGAACAAGTTGTCGTCCTTTGCTCACAACCCATAACCAACCATAAATTTTGTCTACTAAAAAAACCCTTTATGTGGATCGCACGTAATCAATAAACAATGAAGAAGCAAACTTAGCTATTATAGAACAAAAAGTACAATCCCAAGGGAAATTTATGTCGTAATTGGACTTCCTCTCAAGAAATTAAAGCTTTGCCCAGGCACTCCAGGCCAGTGCCAGATTTAGGCGTAGTCGGAATGTGCTACTGCTCAAGGACTCCAATCAAACAAACCTCATTTTTTCTTGTCAGCACTGGCGCAGAGGCAGTAATTCCAGGCCATGCAGTTTTATGCAGAACCCCACGTCTGACCATTCTCAGCATTATTTAGCGCATTTTAAGTACCACAGACAAGGTTTTTACATATTAATTTTTTGTGCTGCATTTCCCAGAGAAAGTGAAAAAATTCAACTGACTCCAGAGTTGCAATGGGCAACATTGCGCCACCGCTACAACACAAACGGAAATTTATGCAAAACGTTATGCTTTTCTTTGTGGATCACTGGTACAATTCATTAAAAATGAGGCAACCCACTTTCTCATCCATTAATTTCGAGGTTCAAATTGAAACTTCGCAAATCTTCTCTTTGAATAAAAGACTTACAATTCTTTTTTAGAAGTTTAGTAATGTAACTGTACAAAACCCAAAACTGTCTGCTCAATAAATTTATGCACACATCATCTGCTGCCAGGATGTTGGTGAGAAAAACGTGACCTGTTTAGACGAGGGTCAGGCTTATTTGGGTACGGATTATGAGGTCTCTGGTGATGGTTGTCAATAAAATTTTTTTGAAATGTCTTTGGGTCTGGCAGAAATGATCCATACCTTCTTCTTTGATCAGAAAATTGTGGAGAGAGACTCCCACTGTCTCCAGGAGAATATGGCATCATATGTGTCTGATGCATGGAATTGAACTGCTCATCTGGAGTCTGGACAACATCTTGTCGATAGAAGGCATCAACCACAGGAGCCTCAGGAGAAAATGGTTGATTCTGCTGATCATGTACTCTGTTTGAGAATCCAATGTCACCATCAGCTTTAGATATTTTCCCAAGCCTGGGATCTGCTCTCACAGATTTCTTTTGATTTTCAGGATTCTCTACTTTTGGGACACCAGCCAAGTCACCTGTGCCTCTTGAGGAGACTTCAGGAAGAGGGCTTAACCCAAGGCCAATGATGTTCTTACTCTTTAATTCTTCTAGCAACTGATTCACTTTTGGATCAGCTATTGCAGTAGCATATATTGTCTCAGGAATTTTAAATGAGGGAGTTATTGAAGAATTGATAGATTCCAGTGATGGGGAAGAGACGTTTTGGGAAATGCTCGTAGCAGCTGCAACGGGAGGATCGGTTGCAGCCGATTCGCTAGCCTTCAAATCCACTTTATGCACAAACTGTTGCAGGTTTGGACCGGTTTCCTGTTTAGATTGTCCGCTGTATCCGTAACTTGTTCTCGTTCCGTGGCTCGACCTGCGTGCAACTTCGATGTTCATCTTGTCTTGGACGTCCGACATGTGTTCAAACAGGCTTAAAAGGCGGCTCGTGCCAATGATCGAATGGTGCTTGTTGTTGGAATCAAGTTCTGGCTTAGTAGATTTGACTTTGTGTCTCAATCTAGGATCTCGAACCTTGGCTGAAGATTGCTCAATTTCTGGTGATGCTGGAGGTTCAGAAAAAGTGGTACATCCCTGACTCTCCTTCTCCGAATTGAAGAACGGATTTACTCTCGAGAAATTCACGGCAAGCTTTCTCTCCACATAGCCTTAAAATCAATATGGAAACATTCTATTTAGTAAATTCAATAACGTGACATAGAACACAAATGTTAGTTAAGTAATTAAAGAAAATGATAATATTGCTAAAATGAATTAATAGTCAAACCTGGAATTCTTGAAGAGGCAGCATGTTTAGAAACAAAGAAGCAGTAAAGTGAATGCTTCTCACCATCACTGCTATTCAAACTAGCTACAAAAGAAAAACTTCAAAGTTTAAAAACATTTAACACCCTTAATACCATTTACAAAATATCTATTTTAAGGTAATGAAAATGCAGACTTGGTTTACTCACCACATTCCTTCAGAGCTTCAGAGGGCACAAAATATATCTCTGTGCAATCCAACAGAACAGCATATCCAACCTAGACAAACATTTTGTTGAAGTGATTTATTTAAAGCTTCTATTATCTCGAGCAGCTGTTAATGGCAGACGAGTTACCATGGATGTCTGGTTGAGATGTTCCACGAATGAAGTGAAAGTTGAACTGGAAAATGTAGGACAGAGAGAGGCTGTGGCAATGCACGAGTCACCGGAAAAGGTCTCCCTTTTTCTATCAAGAGACAAAAGTACATCTTTTAAGATGGCCGCCTTTAAATATTCAAGTGAAACTTTCTCTTTGATGTGAATGTCGACTCCTCTGAAAAATAGAAACGATTATTCGAATTAATTAATATTTTGATTACGAACGATATTTTATTTATTTCACAAACAGAACAGATCAAATGATATTGATAGACATCGAATCTATCTCGGAGAATTTAATTAATCCCCAACAAATATTGACTTCGACACTCACAAGAAGGTCGAGTCGATGAAGACCGAAGCAGAATTCAAGAGGCAAAAACCCAGAGACATTTCCGACACGAAAACATTTCCAGACCACAGCTGATAATCGTTGAAAGGAGTCAACGTTTGCTTCAGATTGCTTTGCAATTCTGTTTCCTTCACTGAATTTCCTGAGGTGCCCTGTGATTTTGATGTCTTCTTTTCAGAAGCATGAAGACCTGATTTTCTTTCAACTCTTTTTTTGTACAGAAAGAACAAAACATTTTGATCAGAGAAGCATTATAAAGGTGCAATTAATATCAAATATTTAACCAAACATTACAAACAGTAACATCCAATAAGACCAATTCCAGACAAAATATAAAATATGATATACAAATTAAAAAATAAACATCATTGTCCATGAACATTTTATACCGACTTGCTTTGTTTCAGAGAGGGAGTTGCCAGGAGAGGGATGCTCCTAGCACTCCTTTCGTATCTAAAGTTGAGCAAGGCGTACGGAAGAATCTGACCGGGCACGTTGGAGAGTTCAGAGTCCTCCATGTATTCATACAAGTAAAGCTAGAAACAGTTTGATGAATGACTTGAGTCAAGACATTAACACGAAATCGATTACATCTATCACATGAAGCACCAAAGTGTTACCTGAGTGCACTCAAAAATTTGTTGAAGTGAATTGGCAGACAGGTCCACCGCAGAAGATTTGAGAACGTGACAATCGAAGTTCGGGGAGGGGTCGAGGATTATTCCAGTCAGACACTCGGACATCAGTTTCACCCTCCCCTGGTCGTATTAATGAGCAATGAAGAACCAAAACTACAAACAATCGTTGTTCACCAAACAAAACCAACCTTGATCACCTTCAAAACAAGCATTGTGCCAAACATTTTATTTTTTAGTGGCTTTGGAGATATTATGTCCGCATGCTTGCTGAGGTAAACTCCTGGTGTGGATGATAATAATAAGTAATCAAAATGCAATCCAACGTCGGCTCAGACGATGCTAGCAATACGTTGCAGCAGAAAAATGACTAACCCATCTTTGGATCTCCCAAACATGTTATGTCAGTGTTATTGGTAAATAAGCCTTCAGAACAAACCTTATTAGCCTATAAATAATAATTCTGATTGCAAATATTCATGGTTAAACATAGAATTGAATAAAAAAAGAACCCTCATAATTTAAATGTAAACTTGGTGTATACCTGACAAGATATTATTGATAAATCTGCTAAATTATGTATTTAAATACTAATTATTTCTTTTCTTTCTGATTATTGAATTAAATTCAATACAAAAATCTTATGTTAAAAATAAATAAGCAGAATTTTGAAAAGTACGTAGTTCAAGGCATACCGAGGCATCATCAGTGAAGTACAAGAAAGCAAATATTTCCTGGAGTTCTTTATCCGTATATCCGTTCTGCTTCATCTGCTTCCTCCTGTCCGTAAACTTTCAAGAAAAAGTGCTAAGTTCGAGTGCGTGCGGTCGAGAAAATAAAACATCGTCAAAAAACCTTGTCAAGAAGGTTAGCGTTGTTGATGAGACGAGGACGACTGAAAACAAAGCAATCGACGCTCTCCCTGTCCTTGAAACTCTGATGGACGACCCTTACGAGCTCCCTTGCCTCAGGACTTGACATTTCGATCCTCGTGAAGACGTCTTAAGCAAATATTGTTTCGAATCAGATATTCCCTCAATAAAACAAAACTCAATTAAGCATCTAAATTACTAAATAAAACAAAATTGCATGATAAATTGTTGTGAAATGTTTAAAAATATTGGTAACAAGTGGTTAGAGGCAAGATTTTCAAGAATAAGTAATAATTTCAACTTGAGTCCAAGGGCACTTTTAAATTTTGTGACTTTTAATCATGAAAATTTGTGATCAAAAAAGAGAACAAAATCACTCCAAATTTGTCAAAAAAAAATGTGTCGTCAGAAGAGGTTCTTAAGCTCATTCGTTCACTGCCCAACAAGTCATCTCCTCTTGACTTTCTCCCCACTCAGCACTGGCATTTTACCTTCAAGTTCTCCCCTTCTTAAAAAGCCAAGTCTCAACTCAAGCTCTCCTGCCAATTACAGACCTATCTCCAATCTTTCTACCATTTCAAAACTGCTCGAAAGACTCATTCTGTCCAGAATTCATCCCCATATTACCACATCCTCTAAATTCTCTTCTTTCCAACCTGCCTATAGACCCGGTTTTTCTACAGAAACTGCTATTTCAGACATCTTCAACAATCTCTCCGACTTATATGGCAAAGGTAATTGTGCCATCATGGTCGGTCTTGACCTCTCGGCGACATTCGACACTATCAACCACCAGACTGTTGGAGAGACTTAATTCCTTTGGAATGGATGACCTTGCATTCTCTTGGATAGAATCTTACCTTTCTAATAAAATCCAATATGTGAAACTTGGCAACCACTCATCCACTCCAGTTGAACTTCTTGCTGGTGTTCCTCAGGGCTCTGTCCTGGAACCTTTGCTTTTCATAACCTACATTTCACCATCGTCCAACATCATTCAAGACTTCGAAGTATCCTTCCATCAATATTCAGATGACACAAGCCTCTTCTCTATCCTCTTCAACCATAGCATGTCCTATCAATCCACCAATTATTGGCACCTCGTTAACTTTCAACTGAATCCGCAGAAATCTGAATTCATGTTTGTCGGCACTTGTGTGCCCGCCCAAAAACTGTCTCCCCATCTTCCATAAAAGTCGCAGGCACCCTCCTTCCTTCTTCTACTACTCTTAAATTCCTCTGTGTTACTTTTAATTCTCACCTCAGCTTTAAAGAACATTCCGCCTCCATCGACACAACTTCTGCCCTTGCACACAGTCTCAACCAGTTCACAAATCATCGCTCATCAACAGAGGCTTCTCATATGCCTCTCTTGCTATCAGGAATGCATCACCCCTGTCTTAAGAGCTCAACCATTCCTGGAGCTCTTCAAGCATCATCTGAAGACCCACCTCTTCAGGATACCAACAAAGACACAAGGCACCTCTGATGCTATGCAAATGGCACATTACAAATTAACTATTATTTATTATTATTAATATTATTAAAATCATTTTTAATGCACATTGAACTGCAGTGAGCTCTAACAGAAATTAATTAATGAGTCTCATCCGTGAAAGGTTCCTTTTCTAGCTAAAATCAAGTTTGTTGATGTTTTCAAATTGTATTTGGCAAATATTCCAATTTTAAGACACACTGATTCATTGCAAACATTTGTAATGAAATGTTGCAGTCACAACAACATAACTCATCCATTTTATGTACCTTAGAAGCACTCATCATAATCAACTGAAAATACAACCTGGTGTTTTTAAGTGAAGCCAGGACTCAATTGAAAAAATTCCGTTTGCATTTAAACCATTATCTTAATTCTGTCTCACTGTGACATAACATTGTATCTTGGTATGGAAAAGTCAAAGAATGAGTCAAATTAAATGGACATCCATCCCACGTGCAGGAATAAATTGCTTTAACTTTAACAAATAAAAAAAAACCAAACATATTAATGAATAAGTCATACAAGTCAAGAGATGATGGCTACCGGACAATGTAACATTAGAAAGCATAACATAACATTATAAGATATAGTCCGTATCACATGGTTTAAAAAAGGATGATTCTTTAAAATAAAGGATGCTACAAAAATCATGTCCTTAAAATCTCTTCACACAAATTTCGAAACAATCAACAAAACAGTCAGCTAGGCAAATTATATCGAATTATCTTCGCACAAACATTTATACCTGTAATGCTTTCTGTCGTCGAAATAAATGCACCAATATAGCAGAACGTAAAATAATATTTTCACTTACATACTAAGTAATTAACTCAGGAATATTAAGCAAAGTAAAACAAAACATAAAAAGTATTTTATCAAATATTGCGCAAAATATGATCACGACAAGCGACAAACCATGTTTTTGGGACTTCTTTTTAGGGATAGTAAACTGTTTCAGAGTGTCAATATCAACGACATCATTTTCCAACAGATATTCCACATCATCTGCAGAAGGGGCAGACCTTTTTCGGTCGCCAGCAACAGGCGCCGCTCTATCCGACATTTTCGTTGTTTATAGCAATGTCAACAAAATTATTGAATGCTTCATAGATTATAAATTATTCAAAATTGGATCAATGTTATGAAACAAAGCGTTAAAAACATTTATAAAATTAATTGTTTTATTAAAATATTACTAAAAATAAAAGTAATGCTCATTAAAACTGTTTTTATCATAATCAACTGAAAATGACATCTATTTCTGCAACAACATTTAATTATACATAATCCTAATATCTCAACGTCGCTATCATCACAATCCTAATATGAAAGGTACGTTAATAAAATTTCCTCCTCCATCTATCAAGCTGTCATTACTCTTAACGTATTCTGCATATATGCAGTTATTATAATAATACTCGTTAATTCTTTTACCTTTTGAGAATTACGTACAAAAATTATTTCAAATTCGTTGTCTCCCTCATTTATAAATAAGCTGGCAATAAAAAAAGGCAGTTTGATAACCTCTGAGAGTAAAAATGGCTGTTCGAAATTTTATGATATGTTGTTGTGAAAGGCCCTTGGGACGATTTGTGTCAGGGGAGATGAAGGAGCAAAAAATTTCAAAATAACCTCTCGTATTTTATGGACCTGATAAAGAGATTCAGGAACTCTTCGAGATGGTTCTCGAGATGGTAATGAGAAACTAACTTGTTCATAGTTAAAATTAAAGATACAAAAATGACCTTTAATAAGCCATGAAATATTTGATTTCTTCTTCAGACACTTTACCGCGAGTAAATAATAAATATATAAATGTTGAAGTGCCATTTTCATGAGTTCTAGAGAGTTCAGATGGATCGCTCAAAGGTCCTCAAGTGTGACTAGCTTATTAGTAAAATTCTCCTTAAATGATTGAAATTAAATAGCGTAATATTTGAATAAAGGTGAATTGTTATCATTGACGTCATTCAGTTATTGCCCTATGGAAATGGGTGGACAGCAAGCCTCTACTCAACCTTTCCCTGAAATTATCTGATTTAATGATAGTCCTCACGCTTCAGCGTTGGAAAAATATGGAGTATTATTCGCGACTGATTTCCTTGATTTAGATTAGAGACATCGGCTCTAAAATCTACGTTATATTAAATGTTTCGAATTTCGATTACCATCCTTAGCTGTCGAACCGACCTGAGACACCATACAAATTTAGACGGGGTTTCAGCAGCTACGTCGTTGAAGGCTGGAAAAGCTAGTGTTTTCACTTTTTAAAAATTCGAAATCAATTCATGGGAGTTTATTGATTTGGATAAAGCTAGCCGGTTGAGGAAATCCATTGATATAAAATTCCAGTCGTTTTTTGCTCATTCACCGCTTCGATGTCAACACATATTTCAATCAGCTCGAAATATATATAGAAATGTGTCTTCGAATCTCAGTAGAGATTCTAGAAATAAAGTATCATGCTAGTAATATCGTTGAAGCACTTCTTTATCAATTTCAGAAATTGTTGTAGTCATGAGTGATAATGTTCGCAGTGGCAGAAAGTCATTAGTGACTCCTCGATTCACGTGCGGAGGAAATAGGTCGGTCAGAGAAAATACCCGATAGATAATTTGTATTGGAGAACGATTTATGAGATCATAAGTGAACTATTCTGATCTTAATACTCTTTGATAATGTCTTAAAAATTGTTTCAATTAACTGACAGGTGAAAAATCGGGAGAACTAGCTGAATTAAAAAATATATTGGTATGGTGATGTAGCAGCACTGGCAATAACTCGTCGCATATAAATGTTTGATTCATATAATGATGGTGATAACTTTAAATAGTGTTAATGGTTCTAACAGTTATTTTTTTAATAAAAATAGCTATACAGCGGCGCTAATTGATATGACATTTATTAAAATCCAGAAAAGTTACACTTTAAATCATTTACAACTTTCAATTTCCTTTAATAACATCAATATAAGTTTAAAATCTGGTTAAGTACTTTAATACTATGTTTACGGTTCCGTCTGCTGGCTGACGGTAGATGGCTTGGTTTCACATGTTTAGAAAATCTTCCAGAAAATTTGAGGTGAACTTAGTTCGTGATGTGTCGCATCAGTACTTTTATCCTTTACGTACTTTACTGTCATAACTGTGAACTGAGGTTTATTTATTCAGATATTGTTTTACGGATATAGTTAATAAAAAGTGATCTAAATCAAAATAGAATATAAACTGACAAGTTCAACTATTTGCCAAGAAAAATAAGACGATTTTAATTTTTACTGTTGTTGAAAACTTTCAGTTTGAGCAATGTTTGACATGAAATTACCGGTTAAACGGCAATAAAGTTGAAAAACGAAAGCCTCATAAGTTTTGTGCGACATTAATGATATAATATCATCTCCTGAACTGTAGAGGTTTTTCTTTGTGGTTTGAAATTACATTTCAAATATTTGTTCTGAAAATTGTTCATTTCAATATGGCTATTTGTTTAATAGGACTGTTAACAGTTACTACATAAAATACAGACTTTATTATTTAATTTAACTTTAAACATGCATCATAAATTTTATTCAGAAATCATCATGGTTGAATCTGGTTTCACGATTCCCCCTGATGAAGTGTGGATGATCGTGGTGGGATTCATCATTGCATTCCTGCTTGCATTTGGAATTGGTGCCAATGACGTTGCAAATTCCTTTGGAACTTCAGTTGGTTCCAAAGTATTAAGTTTAAGGCAGGCCTTTATTCTGGCAAGTATTTTTGAAACCTTAGGAGCAGTCCTTTTAGGTAAATTTTATAACTTGTTTAATTTGGATATAAATCATATTTTTATTTAAGTAATTTGTTTCTTGGTATACTTACATTTTATTACGTGCCACATAAATTGTATTATCTATTTAATTTAGCAGCTTTTACAAGATATTTTCTAAATCATAAACTCATTCAATTTAAAATAGGGGCTAAAGTTTCTGACACAATTCGAAAGGGCATAATAGATCTCTCACCTTATCAGAACAACACCAAACTTTTGATGGTTGGAAATGTGGCCTCTTTGTCTGGTAACACCATTTGTTTTAATTTTCTCGAATGCTTTTTGAGTTCATTTGAAAGTCCAATGCATGCTAATTTTTATGCTAATGATGCAGAGTGATTGTAAGACATCAACATTTTTAAACATTCTAATGAATAATTTATTGACGCACGTCGTTGAATGTAACGCCGATTGGCTGAATTTGTTTTGTCTTGTCTGGGTGACAACAAAGGAATGGAAATTTTCAATCCAGTCTTTGTTCACTTTCTTTTTCATATCAAAGATATTTCATAATGAGTGAAATCCATTATGTACCATATTGAAAAGGTGTAGTTATCAAATGATTAAAATCTTTCTAAGAATTACAACCATTTAAATTGTGTATTGGGATTTAAATATGATAAAATTATTTGTAATTTCATATTTACAAATAAACTATTAAAGTTGGAAACTCTTTTTCATAAAAATATTTTATTTACAACTGCAATCGCACTTCGACAGGCTCGTGCATTTGGCTGATAGCGGCCACGTTGTTGAGACTTCCTGTGTCGGCAACTCACAGCATCGTGGGGTCGACCGTTGGATTCGCCCTCGTCATGCACGGGGCAAAGGGAATACATTGGGTCAAGTTGGGCACAATTAGTGAGTAACTTTGTTGAGCCTTTTCATTTTGTTTTTTAATGCAATATTTTTGGTTCTAATTAGATGCACCGAGTTATGTATGTAAAAATGTTTCATAAGTATTCGTTGAACATTGCTTCAGTTGCTTCTTGGTTCATATCTCCTGTTTTGGCCGGTGCCGTTTCAGTTTGCTTGTTCTGGATCTGTAAATATTTCATCCTCAGCAAAGTGAGTTTTTTCCTCAATTTATTTTCAAGAAAATATTTGTTTGAATTACGTTTCATTTTATGTTGCATCGAAATAATCGTGCGAACACATTTATTGCATGTTATTCACGTTCGATAGCATTACCACCGCTGCCAGAGAAACTTGGATAATTTCCGACACGACCGGAACGTAAACTTAGTCGACCGGCACCGAGACGGACGACTCGACGCCAGAAACGAGTCTTTAATGCTCGAGTCCCGCTACGAACGGTTTATGCGTCGTCGCTCTCAAAATGTTTCGGCCGGTCGTGCATCTCTGAGCACGAACGACTAATATTCTGAACTGGTATCGACCGAGTCTTATACTCGCACGTAGGATGAAACGTGATAACATTTATAATGGTTGTGACTTTTATTAGTTGTCATTAACATTTATTAGTTGTTTTATAGAGTTATGAGCTAGGAAAGTACTGAGACTTAGAAAGTAATTTCTTCATCAGTTTTGTGTTCAAGGTCCAGTTTTGAATCAATGTGGGGATTATTATCAGCCACAGTCACTTCTAGTGAATTTGTTTTGATTATTAATTAAATGTGATTGTTGCATAAGTTTTTATTAGACAAATATTTTTGCATATAGATAATTACATAATTTGTCCGTTCGTGCAAGTAATTAATTATTACATAATTTATATCCATTTTCCAGGAAGAACCTCTGGAACCAGGTCTGAGGTTCCTGCCAATATTTTATGCGATGACCATCGTTGTCAACATTTTTTCCGTGTTCTACGAGGGACCTGAAAGTAAATTATTTTTTGGTTTTGCTGTAAAAATTTCATTAGTTAAATAAATTACAAATTTGACTTATTTGGGGATAAATGAAATTCATTCTGACAGTGTTAAGATTCAACTTAATCCCTTTATGGGGGACTTTCATCATAAGTTTTGGTGCTGGAATAATTGGTGGAATTATCATATACTGCTTTGTTGTGCCATGGCAGAGAAAAAGAATTCAAGGTTATGATTGACTGGAATGGTATCTTATTTTGACTATTATTACACTTTGAAACAATTTGCTTTTAGGTAAATATTACTAATTTATTTAAGATTGAAATTACTGTGCTATTTTGTTATCCAGAAGAAGTAACAAAATGTAACAGGGCTCCTACTGTGACAACCCTTGTTGGTGACATAGAGGAAGAAATCAAAGTTTTTGAAGATGACTTCTCTCAAATCGAAACACCGCAATTCAACAAATATGACAAGGCATTAAACAATGGGGTTGGGATTTCAACATGATATTTTGCTTATGTCACTTTCATTGTTCAGTAAGGTTTTTAATTGAGGTAAAGCCTTGTGTTGGAATGCTTTTCCAGTTAATTGCTGATTGATTGTGCTCCTGATAGCTCCTGGTTAAACAAGGAAGATCGACAGTAAAAGACACACCTGAAACTGCAAAATTGTTCTCATTTCTTCAAATCTTGACTGCTATTTTTGGTTCTTTTGCACATGGTGGAAATGATGTGAGGTAGGGAGTCTGCTATTCTAGAGTACAATGTGATACTGGTTAATGGACAAATGTAGCATGCTTGATATAGTTATTGTTACTAAATAACAACACAAAAAGGTAGGTAAGCATTAGTTGCTAAGGAAATGCAGTGATGTTGTGAAGTCTGTCAAATTCGTCAACTTGAGCATTGCCCCTTCAACCCAAAACTTTAAGTGTCTTTAAAACATTAATGTATTAATAATCTGCTTCAATGTTCTTCACATTGTAATGATATCATTTGAAATGCTTTTTTTGTGTGCAAATTGGCTCAGAGGGTTGCGCTCCTGCGAGCAATGGCAAAAGCAATGGTCGTTATGTGCCGAGTTCACAGCCCAGCTTGCCCCATCATAAAGCAGCTCTGGGTGACTGCCCTATGTAAATGGTCCAAGCGCTCCTGATGCCTATGGTGCTATACACATTCACTTTTTATTATTATTTTCAAGCAATTCCATCGGTCCACTGGTGTCTTTGTGGCTCATTGGAACAACTGGCCTGGTGTCTCAATCTGCCCCAACTCCAATTCTCATACTTCTTTATGGAGGATTTGGAATATCTGTGGGTCTGGTGGTGCTGGGAAGAAAGGTCATAAAAACAATTGGGGAAGATTTGGCCAAAGTCACTCCATCAAGGTTTGAACCTTTTCTAAATTCACGACAATATGTAATATAATATGTAATGATGTGTAATGCAATATCATGTAATAATGTGTAATGCCATATCATGTTCTTTTAAACTTACAGTGGATTCTGCATTGAAATAGGCTCGGCCCTGACCGTTTTGGTTGCTTCAAATATCGGCCTTCCCATCAGCACGACCCACTGCAAGGTGGGATCTGTGGTTTTTGTCGGCAGATTTAGAGCAAGAGAAAATGTGGATTGGTCGATATTTAGAAACATTGTTTTGGCGTGGTTGGTTACGCTGCCCATTTGTGGAGGTGTCAGTGCAGCTATCATGGCGGGACTGAGGATGCTCGTATGATGGCAAAGCAGCTGGATCGTTTTGCTATCAAAGGATGAAGATCAAAATTCCCTGGCAAATCCTAGCAGTTCAAATTTGATTGCAAGACAAAGATCAGCTCCTCGCAATGCATAATAGTTATCGGGCTGTTTGGGGCCTGAGAATGGAGTTTATAATTTATATTGTTTCTGATCGATGAAATTTTTTGTGATTGTAAGCCTGCACTTAATTTTGTTCATTAAAATTTAATTCAATAAAGTTGTCTGTTTAATTAGTGTATATTCTAGCAAAAGAATAAGATGTGCACAATCAATTCAAATATGTTTACCAATATTAACCTGTACAATCACATGCATTTACAAACAGGATGAAATAACCTAAGGGATGGAAGAATCATTTCTGATGCAACAAAGGGAAGGTAATGACTTCCAGTTGTAGTTAAATGAAAGCCTCAATCGAACTTCAGTTTCGCAGAGGTGACCAAATTGCTCTAAGTTGTCTTGGAGCTGTATCATGTTGTTTGTTGAGACCTTGTGGGTGACAATGTATTTATTGTTACATCCTCTCGATCTGTACTCTGTGTCGAACCTCGGGTCGTGGAGCCTTTCTATGTCGAGAGCACCCAGCCACGTTCCCATCGATATATCCTCGCTTCTATATCTCTGCAAGTAGTCTGCATTTGTGCTGATAAAGTTTGCCAGGTCTGAACTTACGACATATCCACCTCCACGGGCATGTGGCAAATATCTGTCGCAGAGAATCCAGCTTGGTTCTGCCCACTTGCCTATCTTTTTGACGTTCGCTCTTCCGTCAAAGAATCCCCAATAAAATCTGGTCTTTCTTTTTGATGAAAGCTCATCCAACATCCCTTTTAGGTTGACGAAGGTGTCATCGTCTCCTTTGAATAAATATTGAAATTCGAACTCTTTGCAGGCATACTTGATGGATTCAAGAAGTTTGGTCGAAAGTTTTTCGTATCCTTCCATTGTGTCAAGTAGCATGAGGTCACCATATTGTTCGTTTTCCTTTCGAAGTGACGCGAGGGCATTTGGGTTGAGTCCCCGCATACCAATGCTGAAGAGATGGGAGACACCACCATGCCCTCTGTTTTTCAACCATGAATTTCTGATAGCCTCACGTCGGAAGTAATTATCAGGAGCTGAAAATAACACAAGTAGCAGAAACGCCTTTGGTTTTTCTGGTTCCGCATTGTCATTCGCCCCAAAATAAACGGAATAGAATAAATACATCCAAATTGCAAGGAATAAGATGCAAAACATCTTTCTTCCTACCAGTGGCAATCTAAACTCCATAGAATACTGTTAATGTGGGAATTTAGTTACTAACGATGGTCAAGTAAGTCGCTCTTCAATTAGTTCACGCCATCCCTAAACATTGTAAACAACGCAGAGATTCATAATGAGAACAATGAACTTTTGCGATATTCCAATATTTTAACATAAACATATAGGACCACTGTCAATAAATTTAGCAAGAAATGTTTTAGTTTTAGACATTAATATCTATGCGATTAAACCATATATTAAATATTGTGTCGAATACTTTTGTATGTTATCTAAGTTTATTTTTCTTGGTTACATTCAACAAATTAAAAAAATATTGAAGGTCAGTGAAAAATTGGATTACTTGTAAGTACCTCTATTTTCTTAATCTAGGTTGAATACAAAGATAAGGAGTTTAATTATTGTTACGTTGTAAATGTAGCTCCTTTTTTTCGCGTCATATTACAACGTTGCGAATATTGTCATTAAATTTTATTAATCAAACCTAAATGATAAAATAAACTTTCTTATGCCTGAAACTAAGTACATAAAAAAAATTTCGATATGCCAGAGTGTTCCTTTATCATTTGAAAAGCGACTGAATAGAACATTAAATAGGACTTTGGCAATACCGGATAACAAAGTGAGTTTTTTTTAGAAGCCACGAAATGCACGATTTTGCTCACCTTGGACGAGATTTTATTGGATTGACAATGCTTGCGGAGTACTTCGTTTCGAAGCCAAAGTACAACATATTAAAAGATTTGGTAAAGTTAACTATAATTGTGATTAAGATAACATTAAAAAACAATTCGACTATTTGTTAAAAATTCACTTTCTTCTATCTTAATGATGAAACACTATATTATCACTAACAATAACTACGTAATAACACTAGCACTCACATTGATAATTTGTGAGTAAACTTGGCGAATTATTACGAATGCCACGTTTTCGTCGCAAGTAAATTTCCCATTAAAAAAAATAAAATAAAAAATCAACATTGAAAAAATCTTACATCAAATAGTTTGATTATATTTCCCACTAGCAAGGTCGTCTGTCTTAAAAAAATAGTTCCTTTTTTGTTGTTCTTAAAGACATGATTAATTTAACTGCTTCGATTTAAAAATGTGCAACATTCGTATGGGAAGACGCTGCTAGTGGACCCGAACTTAATTATTGAGCTATTAATAATGAGCTATTAACCAATAATGTGTTAACTGAAATGTAACTAGTTACAATTAGTTTGTCTCTCAAAAGTCATCATAACATCACTTATTATTCAGAAACTTCATCTGGCAATAAAATAAATAATTAATTAATGCCATGAACGTAGCCATTCTTCTGAATCAATCTCTGGAGACTCTAATTGTTTTCACATCGAAGGATGTTGCGTAAGATTTGAGTTTCAAATAACACGAAGGTGTTACAACAAACGAAATGGTTCTTGCTGCTGCTCATTTCATTTGCGAGGAAGAACTTCCTCTTTTTTTACTTTGCCTCAGTTATTTATTTCCTTTCTCTGTGACTTCAAACTGCTTTGTCTGAGGTTTTGACAGTTTGTGATTTATAATTTACGACGGGCTTCTTTGCAAAACGAAAAGGATGTGGGCACGTGGATTGCTTCCATGGGGAAGATGACGTAACAGTCCATGGTTTCTGGAGAAGTCAGCTAGAAATATTTAGGCGTTGATCATATTCTAAATAATGTTTAATAGATTAAAAAATAACTAACTAATAATTAGTATTTAATAATTAAATTACATCCAATTAAAATTTAAAAACCCTCTAACTGGAGCTGAAAAACGTCCTTCAAATTTTTATCGATTTTCGCAAAGAAAAAACTCAAATTTTAAATTTTTTATATCAAAAATTGTATAAATAAAACTTCCACTCGCAAGTAATGGTTGACAATTCGCAGATGATGATTGGTTATGAAGATGACTGGTTGTTCAAGTTGTTTATTCACGATAATGATGATTAATTAAGCCAGTATTGCTTCATTATGTCTACGTTGTCCACATGTCGCTTCTTATTCGACTATTAATGTAATATATTACAATATAATTATTACTTTAATAAATGAATTATAACTTTGAGTTTGTTTTTCAAAACAGCCAACGCACAAAAAACATTGTGCTAGCTCACCTCAAATCGAAAATTAAAGCCGATGAAAAACATTCTAAATGCAAGGCGCGAACAAGCAGTTGGTATTATTCGTTTTGAATGAAAGTTGTGTGCTTGCGTGTGCGTGATGACGGATTGATCACAACTAAATGAAACAATGTATTATTTATCTCCCGCTTCGGGAAGGAAATGCAGATCTAAATTCTATTCATCCCAAAGTTCTGCCCTCATTATAAGAAGGAAATGTAACTTAATGCAGGATTTATTCAATAAAATTTCTCAGAGACACGTTTTTCTCAAAGGAAATATCTTTATTTATTTATATTCTGAACTCTTTGAAGAAGCAACTCCTTTGAAAGATTTGGAAGTTTTATACACTGAGTGGATCAATTTTGAATCATCCGCTCTTATGCAATCCCCACGCTGGAGAATTCAATTGAATTTGATCAACTCATACTTTGATTAACTCAAACTTTGTTGCAGCACTGAAAACTTCAAAGGCGAAACGCGATCCAAATGAATCCATTTGAGTCTCAAGGAAATGCTCTGAGAACTTTCAGGCATTTTATATATTTTTTTATATTCTCAGGAAGCTCTTACAGACACTCACTAAATTCGAGACAGACGTTTCAGTTATTTTGAAGGTGTTTTTATGAAGTTATATTTATATTATTGCTCGGAAGGCAATTATTTAACTATTACGTTAAAATTTAAATTCTTATTTGAATGTAAAACCATTTTAAAACAATATTGTAAATTGGGATCGATTACTTTGCCTCTGTATATAAAATGTTAGCTCCTTAATATTTCTTCACAGTGTAAGCAGCATAAACGTGCTTCTCAAAATAAAACATCGGGATTCTTTTTCTTTTAATCTTCGGTGGAAGCTCCCAATTTTCAAACTTGTTTGAAACGAAGAGATGTTGGAATTGAAAACATGGGCTTGTAAATGGTTTCGATGAAATGATTTGAGCTGCTTCACCACCTTCGTTTTGAAAGCTTCTACGAGTAACTGGTTTGCACTTGAATGACTTTCTCGAAGTGGGTTGCGAAATTTCCTTCAGTCACTGGAAAGAGGTAATTATTAAGGAGGATAATGGCGAACATCTGCATACGTTGAATCAAGGCAAACTGGAAGCGGATAATTAACCTCCGTGAACGAGGTGGTCCCAGAACTTGCTTCCACTTTCATTTGGACACGTGCAACAAATTAAAACTTTCCTCCTGGATGAGTTCAATGGGTCGGTGTGAAGGGAGAGAGTGATTGAGTGAGTGAGGGGATGATGATAATGAACTGTGCTCAGACAAATATCCCTGCGAGATGCGCTTGATTTGAGTTTTAATGATAAGCAGATGCTGTCATGCTTCCCGGAGTTTGCATCCTTTGCTTCTATAAGTTGTCCCGACACTGCTGCTGCTGCTTCTAAGCAATTGTGAGGATTACATTCGAACAACTCAACAGAGGTAAATCCTTTCAACGATTCAAACTTTTTATCGTATTTTTAATCTAATTCTTCAAATAGATTAATTTGTTTTACTTGGTTTTATAAACGCTGGGTTTATTTTCCTAAAATAATTCACTCCTTTTATGACTATTTTAAAACCTGGAAAAAATTTATGGAAACTTTGGAAGGAAAATACTGAGGCTGTAAAATTTACACGAGGCTCAACAGATGATGAACTCCTTACAACTCTTAACAACTTCAGAGACTCATTTTCTGTTGGCAATAAAAGTATTTAAATATTTAAATACTCCGAATATTCGATTAAAAAATTGGAAACGAATGAAATCCAACGAAAGTGCTTGGTGGTCACAGTGTACATTGAAACATGCTGCTGTTATCAAAGCAGCTTTGGAGGTCCACTTTATCAAGAGGTTCGTTGATAAGGGAACATATTAAGATAAAGATGCTTCAGCTCACTACTATCCAGACAACTCCGTATTAAGTGGACATAACACTAACTTATCGCACCATCATCATCGTCACCATCACCACCACCATTCTCATCATCATCATCATCATGTCTGTTTTGATGATGATCTCATATGAAATGTTTGTTCAAGGAGTTGCACAAGTGAGGTGTTGTTTAGAGGCTCTTATCTCCAGCCGGTCACCTTGGGACAAGCGGTCATCATCATCACCATCATTATCGCCATCGTCATCATGCATCGCCGTCGTCGTCATCACCATCATCACCATCAACATCGTTATCATCATCTTCATCATCATCATCATCATCATCATCATCAAAATGACATCGACTTTTACTTACGAGTTATGAGACCCTAATGAAGGATGTTTATTGAAAAGGTTGAAAGTCTTATTACAACAATTTCAGAATATTTTTAATGAAAATAATTTAAAATTTCTTCCAGGCAGATGCTGAACATCCCGTGGATTGTAATTTCATTCCTCATCACGTGTTCAGGTGGTAAAGAAATGTTCCCCGTTAACATTCCGCCACTTTCCTGCAATTAACATCACTATTCCCTGTAATAAATAATCACATCAACAAACAACTAGGACAACAACAGCACCAATAGTAACAACAACAACAACAATAATAAGGGATGCACGTCTTTTCAGTTGCACAGTTGCACATCTCACCACCGACTCAGTCACCACGAAACAATGGTGTTGCAATCATCACCTGCTCCTGCAACAACAACACCTGCTCCGCCCCCACGTGGTTGAAAAATGGAAGGAAGCTTTCCAATGACAGGTCAAGGGTCATCAGTTACCAAGACAACCGCACCTCGGTCCTGCGCATCCACCCGGTGAGGTGGAAGGTCGATGACGGGTTGTACTCCTGCACGAACATCGACAGTCTTTCCGAGGAATCGAAGCTTTCAGTCCACAACTCCGATGGTGAGGTGATGGAAATTCTTACGAAAAAATATTTCAATTCAGCTTTCGTTCGTCAGCTCATCCGGGTTTTCCACAACTCCTGGAGAGCATTCCATCGTTCCACGTGACGTCAGATGGGGTTCTCCTTTCGTGCCCTTCAACTGGTGACCCTGTACTGTCGATCACGTGGTACAAAAACCTGGTGCCTGCCGAGCTCTCCAGTGGGAATGAACTGCTAGCCAATGGTTGGTTCGTGTTAGGAATATTAATTGATAACGTGGCTCATTTGCATGTCATCATCAGAATGCATTTAGTCGTAATAAAAATTAAATGACACGTAAAATAATGCATTATGATTAATAATAAAATTAATTAATTTCAAATGTAAGTTTAATCAAATGAATTAATTTATAATTGAATCACGTAATATCCACCACAATATGAATGATATTTTGATTTTAATGATAACAATAATGAATGATGATGATGATAATGATAATAATAATAATAAATAATAATAATAATAATAATAATGATAATATAATAATAATAATAACAATAATAATAAATTTAAAGGTTCATTGGTTGTCAAAGAATTGGCAGAGGAGGTAAGTTCAACTTACGAATGTCAAGTTTCAAACCAAAAAGGTTCCGTCGTGTCCTCCCCGCTTCATCTCAACTCATCAGGTTTGGAAACATTTTTTATTCTTTTCTATTTACTCAACATTTATTTATTCAACATTTATTTATTCAACATTTATTTTCTCAACATTTACTTACTTAAACATTAATTCTTCTATTTGAAGAAATCCTCTTCAGAGGTTGATATGGAATCTTATGATGCCATCGTTAGGAATTATTAACATCCTCAAGAATTTGTCACCATTAATGTTTAGATTTAATTCACAATTACTTACAAATTATTGTTAGTATTTATTCTAAATTATTATTAATATTTATTATAAATTATTTTTAATATTTATTATAAATTATTTTTAATATTTATTATAAATTATTTTTAATATTTATTATAAATTTGGTAGCATAAATGTCTTGAAATGCTGCAAACAAGTATTTCCTTTGATTTGTGAATGTATTACAAACGACTTTTATTTTGTGGCAATATTGTGATGTCGAAGCGTTAACAATGCCTTGGAAATATTTCAATGAACGAATGAATGTCTTATTGAATGAATAAATTAACTCATGATTATCTGAAGTAACAAATTAATCATTAGCCGATAATTAGTTTGAACATTAGATTATTATTATTACATTACTAATAATTATTATTACATTAATAATAATAATTTAAAAAAATGTTGTTGTGTTGTTATAGTTAATATTGACGTGTGTTCACGTATGATTGGATGGCATTTCATTGTTCTTCGTGTAAAGGATGAATGTATTTTACAAGGTCTTAATTAACATGCAATATTCAGTGCAACAACAGCAAAAGCAACAACAACAACAATAATAATAATGATAAAAATATTCAATGACATTGATGATGACGATGACGACGATGATGATGATGATGATGATGACGATGATGATTTTTCCATATTTTTTAGAACCTTTTATTGAAACACAACAAACGCATGAATAAATAAGGATTCAAAAAGGAAAGGATCGTCCTAAGGGAAAACTAACGCTAGTGGACGTCCTATTACCAGGTTTTTACTTACCAGGTGTGGAGTTTTAGTGCGTTTCAATCAAATGCAACATAAAGTCAATTGCTAACTGCAAACGAGTAATGAAATTGCAGAGTCAGTGAATTACGAGTTTATAATGAAATGTGTTAGAGCTTTCTTAAAAGCATGTAAGTTTGGAAGGCTGACGATGTTGTGTGGAATATTAGCGTAGACCTTGTGATGCAGACAATCGAACGAGAACTAACAACAGATTTAGCAAAAGAAGATTTATAATTACATGACGATCGAACAGTATGTAAGTCTAAAGAAGATATTTTTGAAAACAAATTATCAAAAGATGAGGCAACATGTGATGATTAATGATGTAGTTTATGTAGTTTATGCATAAAAGTGGCCAAATGGAAATTATTAAATGATGAATTTTAAGTGTGTTTAAATTTACGAAAGCGTGATCGGTATGAGGGTTACAAGGGCAAACAAAGAGCAACACGTAGAAATTTTGTCTGGAGATTAAGTAAAGGAAGTAAGCAAGTTGAATAGTTGGAAGCCCAGCTTAGATTACAATGGCTTCAATATGGATATAAATTTATTTATATTTAAATTTAAATATGGATATGTAAATGAGTAGAACAATGTCATTATGTTTTTATATTTGTATAACGACGTACGATAAATGATACCAATACTCTTAGACATTTTAGCTACCAGGTACCGAATACAATGTATGTTGTTTAAATGAAAGAGTTGGTCTATATGACTCCAAGAAACCTACACGAGATGTAACAGAGTTTCCGATATAAATATAACATTTTTTTTCATTGCCTTATGAATTGTAAAATGTTTTTTTTTGGTGTTGAGAGATTTGCCCTGAACCACTCTGCCAAATTTTCAAGCTCAGCGTTCACGATAGAGTTCTGTAATATTACTTCCAGATAGAAAAAATATTACTTCCAGAAAAACACTGGTGTCATCTGCAAACAATAGGTACTCAAGGGCGATCAGATGAGTTGCATAAGTCATTGATATAAATCAAAAACAAAAGTGGTTCCAGGACCCTGTGGTATTCCCAGGTCTGACATCGATTTTTTAAGATAACTTTCAAACCAAGAAAAACTTTTGCCTCGAATACCATAATAATGAAGTTTATTCAGGAGAATATCGTGATTTATTGTAGCAAATTCCAAGAACACTCCAACTGTTGGTTGACTCCGATCCAATCTGTGGAAGATTTTGGATTGATGATGATGATGATAATAGCGCATAGATACAACGAATTATAACGATAAAGACCTCACAAAGGCTTATTGTATCACATTATCGCCCATGAATCGGTCATAACAACAACGAAAGCACCACACTTACACCGGTGATTGTAAATAAAACATTTACAAACTTTAATTCTGACTAATAATTAATAAGGCAGCTTATTTATATGGATTTTATTTTATAAATTTTTAATCAATGTTACTTGAAACAATAATAATTTACATTTAAATAACAATAATTATAACTTCGACGTTAATGACCAGCGAATACTGACAAATTTATCCACTGATTCCAGTGGGGACTCCAGGGAACCTGTCAGTGACGTTGGTGAACGGGGCAGGTCACGTGACGTGGCAAGTTCCATCATCGGTGAGGAGTGTGTCTCATTACAAAGTCGAATATGGAGTCGAGGGTGATGCATCGTACGTGCACGAGGTCGTCGGTGGAAACACGCACAAGTACACTTCTGCCATCCTCGGTGAGACATCCAGATGTTTTTCGGTGTGCTCGTTGAAAAATAGGAGTTGCTGAAACTCGAGAGCAGTTGATTCATGGTTTTTTCTTGTCTGCAGACAGAGGGACAGAATACGAATTCATGGTTTCAACTAAGACTGTTTTAGGCTGGAGTGATAAGGCAGTTACAAGAATTAAAACTATGGATGGAGGTGGTTATACAAATCAATATGTAACTGGAACAAATCGGTGCCCGTAATTATTTAATTATTAAATTAATTTTTATCCTCAAAAGTTCCATTAGGTTCTCCGCTGAACATCTCAGCATCTGAGATCAGTTCAGAGGGCTTCAGACTCAACTGGATGCCTCCATTGGCAAAGCATCGCAATGGAAAAATCATCGCCTACGAAATCAGAGAACGTGCAGACGACAAAATGGTCGATTGGACTGTCAACACGACAGAAACCTTTTACGAGATCAGGGATCTACAGCCACAAGGAAGTTATTCCTTCCAAATCAGAGCTTATACCTCGGCAGGATCAGGCCCTTGGAGCTCCTACGTGCAAATCCTCACCAAGCCTGAAAGTCAGTCTTTCACATTACTTTCTTTTAGGTTCTCAAACTGTTAATACATCGTTTTAATAATAAATATTTTCAATTGAAAGTTTTATTTTAATGTCTGCCCCGGAATATTATTTGGAACACCTGTCTTCCATACCACCTGTATTACATAGGTACCGTGCAACCACCAAGAGGCATCAAACTGAACAGACTTTCCCCCTCAGAACTTGAGGTTTCATGGCAACCTGTCTCCACCCATGAACCTGTGACCTATGAAATCTTTGCCACCATCCACGCCACCCTTGACCTCTCGGAATGGCAGAAAAGGTCGACCGCTCATACCTCGATAGTTTTTGAGAAGGCATACACGAGCAGTTACGCTGTCAGAGTTCGAACCTTGCTGGGTTCAGGAAAGTTCAGCGACCTATCAAAAGTTGTCATCGAAACCAGTTCATGTAAACGAATTAGTAATTATTTTATGCTTAACCAGAAATTTGAAGAAATTCCGTTAATTAAGTTAAATTCATTTTAATAATTTATATTTAATATAATAATGTCATGTGATGTGATGTGATATAATAGAATATCTATAAGGATGCCATTTTGGATTCAAAACACTTACTAAATGATTTCAGACTTCCCAGATTCAAGCAAATACCAACCCCTTGGACCTGGTGTGAGGAACTTCGTCGTGTCCTTGTTGTCGCATGGAGCCGCTCAGGATGCACTTTTGGAGTGGATTCCACCTGAGAAGACCAAGTTCAGCCACTACCAGGTGAATTAATTACGCAAATATCTGCATTATTTTTATTTTACAAGAAAATGAAAGAGTCTTGTGAATGTTGAATCGAAATGAAATAGTGAAATTGTTAAGTGAATTATTCCTCCTCGTGAGATGTAAATGATTGTTTCTCGTGGGCTGTGAAAGTCTGCAGAACCTCCGCATTACAATGCTGTTGTAATAAAATTGAAAAATAAATTGCTCTTGCACGTTTAAACATTCGTTAAATGTCATCATTCCCCTAAAATCAATGCAATATGTCTTTACATCCGTTTTGTATCTCCAGACGTCACCGATTTTTTTGTAAATAAATGGAAACGTTCTAATTGACGTCAGATTCTAAATTGAAAAATTGTATTTATGATCAAGGAAATTTGTAAACTTTAAATCATCAAATTAGTTTTATTTTAAACAAAACATGACAAATTCAGGTTAATGTTTTGGATGATTTATAAGAGTATCTTTATTTTTTGAGGTCTTCATCATTTGCACCTGTAGGATAAAGAGATAAACATGTTTTTAGAGTTTGGAATTATTACTCTTGCTTTCGTAAGTTCACGGAAAACAATCGTTACCTCTGCAACTCAAGCAGCACCTCGCCTTGACACTGTCGTCGACACAATAGCTCTTGTACTGTTCGCACCAACTTTCCTCTCCGTACTTGCAGTCTGTTAATGTCGCAAGCAAAAGTAAATCATCGTTCGTAAGTGATTGGTTGTGTGAGACCTGAAATGAATAGCAGAGGAAGAATGTTTCGATTTACCTTCAGGATTCTTTGCTGCTGCGGCTCGACATTTTTGACAGCATTCTTTTTGAATGTAGCTTTCGTAGCAGTCGATATCCAAATATCCGGCACAATAGTCGTTATCCGTGCATTCTTCTAATCGTGAAAATGGTTTAGGATCGATATTTTATTCATCTGTTAGTAGTGGCAGAAATATTACCTTCAGCGAAGGCAACGGCCAGGAAAAGGAGGCAGATGACTGAAAAATACTTCATCTTTATTTGAAAGTGTCTCCAATACTAAATAAATACGATAAACTTGTGATGCTGAACGTCGCTGTTATTATATAACCTATCTCCACGCAGTGGACAATTACAAAGTTTTTATTTTATGCTAAAATATCAATGGGTTTGCGTTGCACTGTCCACGCAAAAAACAATCATAAGTACATTCAAGTTGTTCCAAAACCAGAAATTATGTTATTCATGATTGTCCGAATTGTACGATATAATTGTAAAATATCATTTTTATTCAATAATTTTGCCAAAATGTTTGAAATACGACTTTAGTTAACTTTTGTGATGTACTTAATGTGAGGATGTTATGTACTAAATGTGAACATTTTAAGTACTGTTATCATTTGTTTGCATCTTCCCTTTGCTCAATTGTTTGCTTTTATAAATTCTAGTTTTAACGTGTGGTTGAATGTTTGTGTACCACTGAAATTAATAGATTATTTCCTGTGCTTATTCCTCCTTTATTCTCATCAAGTTGTCTCTGCTGCCCCCTATTTGGTGTTTCTTCTCATTCTTTTCTTTGTATGTTGTTATTACTATTGTCGTTTAATCCACTTACGTTTGGTGTTCAATGATATTATTTGAATGTGAATATGACAGAATCTCTGAAAATGTGATGAACGTTTGCGAAGGAGGCAGGATTTGAACTCCCGTCGGAGAGGCACAAAAATTCTGCTGCCCTCAGCCTAACAACGTGAACCCGCTCTTTCAAACTCTTTAGTGAAGATGTTTCAGCCTGAACTTCTTCGATAAATATCTCTATGTGAAAATTTATTGGCGAAAGCTATTAATTAAGCTACTATTTCAGTATGATTGAAATGGTTAAGTATGCAGAAGCAGCTTTTGTTTTATAAAATTTTGTAAAATATTTCAATATTCACATAATATTTCATTAATCACTTATGTAATATTATTAAAATATGTAAAGAATAAATGAAATATTTATTGGTGCAACTATTTTTAAAGATTTTTAAAATGATTGAGGCCGATATTAATTTATCATTGATTGATTATTAATTGATCATTTGCATCCGTTCCAAGCGTGTCATGTGTATTTATATATGATATAAACCTGTCACAACGATATAAGTGCATATTAATCCTAAAATGGTTGTCGACATCTCAGATAAACTATGACGGATCCAAGTTTTACTTCGACGAGAACAACTCCAAAAAAGAATTTCTCCACAAAAAGCAGAAAAAAGTCGACAAGAATCAATCGAAAGTGAAAATTGAAAACCTGCATCCTGGCACGTTGTACAAGTTCATCATTTCTCCTTGTTTCTCTGAAGATGTTTGTGGCACTTCTCATTCATTTCTGCTCAACACCGAGTCCAGGGGTTGGTCTTGACAAGTTGACATTCGAGTTGACTTTTGTGTTTTCAATCTTTTCTTTTATTTGAGTGGAAAGTTATTTTTGTGTTAATTATTTTTAAGTATCGTAGAATTTTTTAAATAAGTAAAGTTTTTAAAATTAACGCAAATGTTTGAAGAAATAAAATGTGCGAAAGTTACAATCTTCAATTTCAGGAAGCGTCAGATTCTTAGTTTCTCAGTTTTAAATGAATTTTGAAAAATCACATGTGCTTCATAATTATAATTATTATTTCATTTGATGCATTGTAATGTATTTGTTAATGCATACTCAATTATAACATTATTTTTTTTTAAATTTTATTTTCCCGACCAAAAACAGTCTGAAATAAAGCAATCAGTCCGCTTCACCTGCTCCTTGATTGCTTCGACCAATTTATCATTTGTCCTGATAATCATTTTCAGTTCTTCGACATCCAGTCAAGTTTTTTAATTCTTCTTTTGAAACTTTTGCATTTCTGCAAATTTCTTCAGGCAATCCTCGCTTTAAAACCTCAAATTAAAACCGAGAAGTTCGGCCATAATATTTTAATTTAGAATAGGCCTCTTTGGCACTTCTCAGTCTCGGCATATTTATTCCTTTCGAAGCTTACGAGGAATGTTCACTGAAGATTTAATAGCTATATTTGAAGGATAACAGATTATTTATGCTAAGTTTTCAGGATTTCGAGCACATACAACTTCTTAACAAAACTTATTAAAGAGACTTATTAAATTATTATTTGTGCTTCACAATTACGATTATTATTTCATTTGCCTCATTTGTGTTATTATTTATAATTAATGGACATTAAATTAGGGCTTTAATATTATTATTATTATTATTATTATTATTATTATTATTTTTATGTGGATTTATTTTTTAGTTCCTCCAGCACCCAGTGCGCCATTGGTCATAAAGACGGAAGGAGATGGAGGTGTTGGAGTGAAATTACGACCAGCACCAGGGATTAACGGGGCGATAATAAAATATTTTCTTGTCGCTGTTAATGCTTCTTTGTTTGAAAACAAAACTCCTGATGATGTTACGAACGAAGAGGTGCAGAATTTATTTGAATCTTCCAATATTTTAAAAATGTCATCAGTGCACATTCATTTAAATGTGTGACTTATTCGCTCTTATAAAATATTTTTTAATCCAAGTCGGCACGCATAAATTAATTCCAGAACTCAAACGTAATGACACACCGATTTAATCACAAATTACTTACGAGTTACTAATTGAAATGATTACAGGTTTCTCGTTACCTAGAAACAAGTTCAGATGAACAGCGTGATTCCCGCCTGAGTGCTTTTGAGTTCAGAAACCTTCCTGATCAATTCACCGTCAGGAAACTTCCCAGTGGACTCAAACACAAAATCTTCTTGAGAGCATTCACGAGTGAAGATGTAAGTGAAATACTTTTTGATATTACAATAATTTATTTAAAATAATTTATACATGCGTAATAATTTATATAATTTATTTAGGAGTTACTAAATCAATGAATGAATTAATTAAATGAATTCTAAAGATTAGAAAATAATTATTTTGAAGCAATTTGTCTCCAGTCCTTATTCATCAGTTGTCTTCCAACCGAGAAACCCAGCAGATGAAGCGGGAAGTGTTCAATCGGAAAATTCGAAAATATTTTTTGCTCTCATCCCAACTTTCTTCTTCGTTGTTGCTGCAATCCTCATTGTCTCATGTTACAGGTTCTTCTTTTGCACTCAACTTTTTAAACATTTAAAAAAATTTAATTCAAATAATTTATTTAAAATAATAAAATTAAATGAATTATTTACTCATTTTGATTTATTAATAAATACGTTAACCTGTAATTGTTTTAGTATCGGTAGAAATTCTTTAATTGGTTGGCCGAATGGGTTTAGCGCCTCTGACGCTAGGCATTCGGCGCTAAATAAATGAAGTACTTAACAATTATGTGACGTCATGCATTAAAACGTCCACTTCTAAAGACGAACAAAAAGGATTTACAAATTCACCATTAATTCAACAAATTCACCATTACAAAATTTAAATATGAAATGTGTATTTGAAAATATTTCACAATTATTTTATTATATTTCATAAAAAGACACAAAGCTAGGAAAGCGAAGAAATACAAGGAGTTTCTGAAGGACGACCACGTGGTCATGCAATCTGAGAAGTTCATCTCTCAACAAACAACTGACTTCAATAAGCCATCGCCTAGTCTTACAAGTTCCATTACAACATTTTTAAACATAAATATAAAAAAATAAATAAATGTTCCTTATAATCATTTTAAATATATTATTTATTAATTAAAATCATTATTCATTGTTATTCAAAATAATTAAAATCATTATAATTGTTATTATAAATTAATTAAAATCTTTATAAAATGTTATTATTAATTCATTAAAATTATTATTAAATATTAATATTAATTAATTAAAATGAGTCACATCCATACATCAGGTACCAGCAATTGCAGACCTTTGAGTCTGAAGAACCTCGGCAAGGTGTTGGAAGACCTGAAAACGAATGAAGGGTCAAAGTTGAGGGAGGAGTACGAATCAATCGATCCAGGGCAACAATTCACCTGGGAAGCATCAACCCGGGAGGAAAACAAGGCTAAAAATAGATATGCTAATGTCGTGGCTTACGACCACACCAGGGTCAAGGTGCTTAACGAGTTGACGGGTTCTGATTACATCAATGCCAGCTTCATTGATGGTTATTGCAGGACTAAGGCCTACATTGCCACACAGGTTGTTAAGAATAACTTGGTAATCGTGATAGCGATGTTTTATTAGAAGTTATGTGATGAAATCAGTTATTATAATAATAATCGTAATAAATAATAATAACAATAATAATAATAATAATAATAATAATAACAATAACATTAATAATAATAATAATATTGATAATCATAAGTCGGAATAATAACCTGTCAATATTTAACTTAGTGAAACTTGTTCAGAGTACTTTATGTTGTTAATTCAGGGACCCATGCAGAACACCATCGTTGACTTTTGGCGGATGATTTGGGATCAAAAGTGTGACACAATCGTCATGGTGTCCAACGTCATGGAGAGGAACAGAGTTTGTTTCAACATTTATTTCACTCAATAATTGCTTGTTACCACAGTTTTATTAAACTTCCAAAAGTATGACTCACTATTGATACTAGTAGTACAATTTTATATTTTAATATCCAAGTTTACAATTCACTAGATAAAATGCGATCAGTACTGGCCTCAGACCACTGAACTTCATGGCATGGTTTATGTGTCCTTGACCGATACTGCGACCTTTGCTACTTACGTCATAAGGACATTTCAAATGACTAACGTGAGAAATCCTCTTCTTCCCCTTCCTCCTCTTCCTCTCATCGCAACCTTATTCTTCATCATCGTCGTCATCACATCGATCACCATCACCATCACCATCATCATCATCGACATCGTAGTCGTCGTCACGTCATCATCATCATCATCATCATCCTTGAATCATCACACAACATCCTTGATTCATCACACAACATCCTTGAATCGTCACACAACATCCTTGATTCATCACACAACATCCTTGAATCATCACACAACATCCTTGATTCATCACACAACATCCTTGAATCGTCACACAACATCCTTGAATCGTCACACAACATCCTTGATTCATCACACAACATCCTTGAATCATCACACAACATCCTTGAATCGTCACTCAACATCCTTGATTCATCACATAACATCCTTGAATCATCACACAACATCCTTGAATCGTCACTCAACATCCTTGATTCATCACACAACATCCTTGAATCGTCACATAACATCCTTGAATCGTCACACAACATCCTTGAATCATCACACAACATCCTTGAATCGTCACACAACATCCGTGAATCATCACATAACATCCTTGAATCGTCACACAACATACTTGGATCATACAACAACATCCTTGATTCATCATGCAACATCCTTGATTCATCACACAACATTGTTGATTGTTGATGTCAGTGACGATGATGCATTTCAAGATGACAACATTGCGACATTTTGGAGTGCGCAACATCATCTTCCCATTCAGCACGACTCGACTGCAATGACGTCACAGGCGATTTATCTTGTGTCATATTTACGATCTTTGGACGGTCTGACGTCAGAGGCGAGCGGTTTTTTAGTGTCTTTTATTTTCTTCCTTCACCTTCTCGAGCGGATGTCGTCGGCCATTTTAATTGGATGGTGGCATCTTATGATTGCTTCTCACGCCCGCACCTCGTCCACCGGCTATCGACACACGTGTCGCTACTTGGAATGGATGGATGGGTGGACGATCATAATTCTGACCGTCCGTCCATTTATTAATCCATTAACTGAAGTATTCATTCGATCATTCATCCATCCATCCATCCATCCATCCATCCAATAAATTCTGATTACCGCAGATATGGAAAGCTATATCCACCCGTGGAGTTTCAGTCATCGTTGGTCGACTTTCCATCACAACCAGACCCACGAAGCCGGGGCGGATGGCAATCCCCATCCCCATCATCATCATCATCATCACCACCACAGCAACAACGCCTCCATTTCCTACTACTCACCCCATAGTTTGTACTCTCCATTCTACTTGCCTCCAGTACGCCAATCGCAACTTCAGAACTTTGGGGGGTCGAGCACACCACCTCCGCCTCTTCTGCCTCCTCCTCTCAAGGGTAAACCGACCCAAGGTCATTTAGGAACTTTCGACCCCTCCGGCCAATTGCTATCCCAACTGTGTTCATCGTCGTCTTCGTCGTCATCTCCATCTTCATCGGCTCTCAACAGTAGCAATGCCAACAACATAAACTCTAAATCGGAAGCTCTGGCACCATCATCGTCTTCTTCTTCATCAGCAACACCGCCATTATCGTCGACGTCGTCGTCTTCGAAAATGACTTCGTCGTCGCAATCAGTCAATGCCTTATTCCAACCGAGAAGCGATTTCTACGCTAACTACATCAACTGCAGCAGACCGGCCGCAACCGCATCTACCACAACTTGCGACGCGACCCCCTCGACCGAAAGCACGAGCCAACAGCAGCCGAGTCACGGTCGAGGTGGTAACTCGAAACAAAAGTTGCTCAGCTCCGAAGCGACTCCCGAGATGTCTTGCGACACCGTGGCTACTTCGAGCGGCTGTCGAACAATGTCGGTCCTCGTGGAGAATGGTAATTCGCGAATCGAAGGAGAATCTCCCTCTCCGCCGTTGTTGCCCCTGTTCAAATCTCGACCCCCGCCCTTCTTTTTCGACTACAGGTCGATGTCGCCGTTGTCGCAACAGCAGCAACTGTCGCCAAACCATTTGCAGTTGTCTCCGTCGCAGCAACAGCAGCAACTGCAGCAACAACACGCGCAGTGGTCTCTCAACGGCCACCACTCTCATTCAAAGGTCATGACCTCTTCTCTCCTTTACCCCGGCCTGGGAAACATCAGTCCCCTAGGACCTCATTCGGGATACACCAACCCCCAGCAGTATCTTTCTCCGCTGACTCACAACACTCATCACCACAACGGCAACCCCGCGGCTCCCCATTTTTTCGGGTCCGGAACGCCATCAGCAAGCGATCTGTTCAGCATTTCCGATTGTCTCCGAACCAAATCCAGATCGAGTTCAGGTTATTAGTTGTTTGGTTTGATTACTGACAATCACACACACACATCAGTCCTCGCAAAACAACATGTAATGAAGGCAAATGAAAAAATATTTTTATTTCACTTCGACCAAATCATCAGTCATGATCACAAATGGTCACTTTCAGCTAAATATCCTCTCGGCATCACAAAGTTGGCACCGTTCCAATCATGACCGACAAAATTCACAAGGTTCGTAAAACGTCCAAGAGAAGCTGAAATGAAAAGAATTTTCACAAAAAATCGTGCAAAGCATTGAATAATGACTTGCGAGGGGAAGAGTAACATTGGCGTGGGTTCAAGGGTCGTCATGACGCCCGGAAAACTCCATTACCACGCGGGAGTTAATGGTCTTTCTTACCAGCTCTCCTCTGGGCCATTATGTGCAGATCACAGAACCCATGCCTGATTGCCATTTTCCAAAGATTGCTTTGAGACTCTCTTTCAAATTATCTATCTGTTTGGAAAGCGAAACTTCAATATTTCAATGTGAATTTAGGAATTCTATTTTAAAATGTTTAAAAGTGAAATTATTAAAGCTGTTTAATAAATTATATTTTACAAAAATATATTCAAGCACCGACATTCCTAATGCCTTTCGAATTTAAGTTAGACATTTTGAGGGCTCAATATTTTAATTAAAATAATCTCTTTAAAGCTTTTTCGAACACTGAAAAGTTGTGGGACAATCTCCATGAAACCATTTTCGAAACATCTTAGGCTAATATTGACGAGCAAGAACTCCTAGAACTCCAGGACTGATGCAAAGTTGAGCGAAATTCAATACTTTCGCTAACAGCAACGAGAACAACAAGAATAAAGAAGTTCTAACACCCCTAAAATGCCAGAGAGTATCGGTTTACAAAAACTTCAATGATAATGTTTCTACAACATGGAATGTTGTCATTGCTGATGGTAACACATCCTTGCAAACACATCCTCACAAACACATCCTTGCAAACACATCCTCACAAACACATCCTTACAAACACATCCTCACAAACACATCCTCACAAACACATCCTTACAAACACATCCTCACAAACACATCCTTACAAACACATCCTCACAAACATATCCTCACATCCTTACAAACACGTCTTTATAAATACATTCTTCCAAATGATTCTTTCCAAATTTATCCATAAAGTGATACAAAAAAATGCAGATTGGTTTATAAAAAATCTCTCAACTGCATGACGTCATGAAAGGACGGAGATGGGCATAACATGGCATCGTGGTTTTAGATGGATGTGACATTCCATTGTGATGCTAATAGGAGTCAAGAGGTCATGTATGTTTACAAAGTCAATATTCTTGGCATCATTTATCATGTAATAAACTATAAATATATAATAAAGAGTTGTGTTAATAATAATAATAATAATAATAATAATAATAATAGTAATAATAATAATAATAGCAGTAGTAGCAGTAGTAGCAGCAGTAGTTTTAGTAGAAGCATTCTTCTGCCAGAATCAACCTTCCATCACGCTCTCCAGCTTTTGTACACTTCGTTCAATAAGCTTCTTCCAAGGTGATTGTACACGCTGAGAACGTGGACTCTAAATCCTGTAGTACGAATATGCAGATAATTATTGAACACAATTGTCCTAATTAAACTTCTAATTTAATTATTCTTAATAAAATATATTCAAATGTTTGTCGTAAAATCGTTATTATTAATTCAAGGGTTTAAAATTATAAATAAATTCACCGAGCCAACCAGCTGCTGAAGTTCAAGTTAAAGTATCTAATAATTACAAGTGATTCTCTTCTTGACCTCTGCAGAAGGCCGTGAATGCGTGAACTGTGGGGCAACATCGACCCCCCTCTGGCGAAGGGACGGCACGGGGCACTATTTGTGCAATGCCTGTGGCTTATACCACAAGATGAACGGCCAGAACAGGCCCCTCATAAAACCAAAAAGAAGATTGGTAAGATCGAATAAAAACTTTGAAAATAAATACATTTTCAATTGTAAAGATAATTATTTTTTAATCATTTTATCGTTTTATCAAAAGTGAAATATATGAAATTGTAAATAATTTATTATTAAATACAGTCCGCTGCCAAGAGAGCCGGCACGGTGTGCGCTAACTGCTCCACGAACATGACGACCCTTTGGCGCAGGAATCAAAATGGCGAACCGGTGTGCAATGCCTGTGGTCTATATTTTAAACTTCACAATGTGGGTCATTCTGACGAAATATTGGAAATTATTTATAGGAATAAAGCGAATTAAACGAAAAATCGAAAAAATAATATTATAACTAAAAGCATTGAACATTATCATAAAGCAAGATATGCCTATAATGTCAGTTTGTCCGGGGTTAGGGTTAGGGTTAGGGTTAGAGTTAGGGTTAGGGTTTGAAATATTTGTTTATATTGCCAATTAAATTCCACGACGAACAGGTAAACAGGCCGATAACGATGAAGAAGGATGGGATTCAGACGCGCAACAGAAAAATGTCGACGAAATCTCGAAAGAAAAAACCTTCTCCGAACCTCTTAACCTGTATTAAGAAAAATTCCGTTTCTTCTGGGGGTCTGGGAGGTCCACAGGGGGTACTGAACTTGGGGGGAATTGGCTTGTTCGACAGTCCCCACCATCATCATTTCAACACCATGAGGCAACAACTGCTCCACTCCCCATCTCAGTCTGACCATCATCACTCTCATCACCATCAAGCTACACCATCTCATCCTCATCATCTTCCACATCATCTCCATGGTGACAACAACGGTGGCGGTGGAAACGGTGGTCCACACCGTTCGGCCTTCTCGAATATCGGACATCAGGCTTCTTCGCTCATTCATTCCCATTCGAACAACCCCTTCTTGGGGGATAGTTTTTATGACTCCGGTTCGACCCCAATTGCACACCACCACAGGGCCGAGGGTCTCAGTATTAACGGAAACAGATAGGATGAGGATTTAACCGGGAATGTGCCGCACTTAGGGATGCACCAATTCATGGGAAGCCACAGGAAGATTCTCTCATGCCTTATCCGTCGAATTACTTGCGCTTAAAAGTGCATGTCGATCATTTGATTCTTGGTTAAGAGAACCTTTAGTTACCGAAAACGTTTAAGGAATTTTAAATGAATTAATCATCAAAATACGTTTGTGGTGCAAAATTCCGCTTGGTTTGATCGAGTTTAAGTTTAAGTCGTTTTGATTTTCTTATCAATAAAGAGGACTTTGCGATGAGATCCACATCTCCGACACCCTCAATCTCTGACTTCATTTTAGATTCGTCATGCCTTGAATTTTCCTACAACTCGTTAATAATAAATGAACATTCTTATTATTGTAATAATTGCAATAATGAAACCTTTCGATAAATTTGTCCACATGAAT
Source organism: Hirudo medicinalis (assembly GCA_011800805.1). Taxonomy (NCBI): domain Eukaryota; kingdom Metazoa; phylum Annelida; class Clitellata; order Hirudinida; family Hirudinidae; genus Hirudo; species Hirudo medicinalis. Next base: position 147,550 of record MPNW01000006.1, read on the forward strand.
CATCACGGGAATTCCTTGTAAAAAAAATTGACCAACATAATCGGGATCCTTCGAACGCCTCCATATATAATCGAATCATTTTGTCACAAGTTGGAGGTAGTTCCTTACCGAAGTGTCCGCCATTTGCCAGATAATCTTATCTAAATGGCTAGGACGGTGTCATGTAGCTTGCAAATGTTCCTGAAAACATGAGCAGATTTCGCTCAAAATTTATAGTTTCAAGGGTTAAAGTCGAAGCTAGGAAATTAAACACATTCGTGAAGTAGGTTTTGTTTGTTGTTCGAAAAGTTGCATACTTCGAGAGATGTACGAGTTTCAAACATCGTGTTTTTTACTCCTAAAAGTGTTGTTCTTACTGGATGAGGGAACTATTAATGCAGTCGATGGGCACAAGATTTTGATGCTGCCAGCAAGCATGAGCTCTCATCAGCTTTATTTTGGAAAATTGGGTCAAGGACTTGCCAAATTGGGTCACCATGTGGAAATGCTATCGGCTTCTAACTCGAGAATACCAAAGAAGTTGGCTGGTGGTAACTTCACCATCACGATCTATCCAGTTAAGAATTCGGTCTCAATGTTTGACAAAACAGAAACGTCTGAGAAATACATCGAATTCGCCTTATCAACAAACGTGGTTTATGGTTGGATAAAATTTTATAAATGGTTTGCGACTGATCTCCTTAGATCAATTGACGAAGAATGTGAATATTTGTTGGACAACATTCCGCTGATGGATAGACTGCTGAATCAAACCGGCTTCGAATTTGTAATCATTGACAACATTGCAACCGACTGCTACAACGAAATCATTAAGACTTTAAATAAACCTACGGAGTTCTAAGCATGCCATTCATGGCCTGGCACTTTGGAATTCCACGTCTCCCATCGTTTGTGCCGAGCCACTTGTCAGACTTGAGTGATAGAATGACGTTTATTGAGAGATTGAGAACGTTTTTGACTGAGATGCTTTTCCTATCGTTTGAGAATATCGCTTCTAGACCCAGCTTCAAGCGACCCTACATGGATTACGGTGAACACCTTGGTAAGCAAACTTTTTTCAACATCATCAAACATGCAGACCTCCATTTCTACTTGGAAGACCTCGCGATATCATATCCAAGACCCAGCATGCCGAATGTTGTCGCCGTTGGAGACATCATGGCTGGGGAATCTGGATCGCCTTTGGCTCCAGAGTTGGATAGATTTCTGGGAAGAGGCGATGCTATTCTTTTTTCGTTTGGAAGTTATATTCAAGTCGTCTCAGAGGATATTTCCAGAAAATATTGCAAATCTTTTCAGACTCTTAGAAAAATAAAAATAATTTGGCGATCAGAGGATTCCAAAATATGCAGCAGGTATTTTGAAAGCAGATTGGAAAACTTGCTTGTACTGCCATGGGTTCCTCAGAATGATCTTCTTGCTGATAACAGAATTAAAGCTTTTATCACCCACGGAGGATTGAACAGCGTGATGGAGTCCATCTACCACGCGAAACCAGTTATTGTATTTCCAATGGCAATAGATCAAAACGTTCAAGCTGGAAATGCACGTGTTAAGAAATATGGAATACAAATGGACCTGAGGCATTGGGAATCTGAAGATCTCGTGAAAAACGTGGAGGAGATATTGAACAATCCTCTCTACAGAAACAATGCAAAGCTTTATTCGGATATTCTCAAAAGCAAATCCGATACCCCTGCAGAAAGGGCGTCCAATGCTATTAATTTTGTACTAAAATTTGGCAGTCAACATTTGAAATCTGCTTCTTTAGATCTGTATTGGTTTCAGTTGTTTATGTTTGACATTTGTGTGGTCATTCTGATCGCTTTCATCATCGTGGCAACATTGTGGTCGGTCTGTTGTTTTGGTTTAGCTAAGCGATTATGCAGGAGAAAAATGAAATTCAAGAAATTATAATGCAAAAATTTTATATTTGAAAGGTATTGCAATATGCTTCAAATCCTATATTGAAACTTTTTTTTATATCAATTTAAGGTAATATTTATTTTCCATTTATTTTAATATTTGTTATCTCCCGTCATTGACTTGGAAGCGCTTGGAAAAAATTAATTCGTGGCTTTTGAATTCCAGTTTTCAATTAATTTCTTGTTGTTTTGAATGAACTTTGCAATGACTGTTCCTTAGTCTAAAAGTTCAGTGGTCGATTTCTTTGATTGACATCCAAAACAGCAGCTGGATGTTCTGCTGACGATCAACAACATTTTTAAGACTACGGTTCGTTACAAAAGCTTTTTGTCTTTTACGACAGTTCGATTAAATTTGGAGTTTTTTGCTCACAAGTTCAGTCAATGAAGCGCCTTTTCAAGACCTTTGGTTGCGAATATTAAAGCTGTATAATCGATAACAGAATCAATCTTTGGAATATTAACTGATTGTGAATCAGTTACCTAAGGATTGGAAAATAAAGAGTTCTAAAGATTCAAATCTTCGGCTGTCGCTGATAAGTGAAAATAAAGCCTTAAAATGTCGATAAATCGAGCAGATCTTTGTATCTTGGTGATTGTCGTCCTATTCAACTGCGCTGACTGCTACAAAATATTGCTGATTCCTCTAAATGTTAACTCTCACTTCCAGTATTTCGGAAAGATGGGCCACGGCTTGGGACAAATGGGACATGCTGTGGAGATGCTTGTACCTTCAAACGGTAAAATTCCGTGGGGATTGGCAACAAGTAACTTCAGCATTATTTCTTATCCCGTAAACGGTGAGACTTCCATATTCGACACTAAGGAAACGTCGGATGTTTATCTAAGGTACGCTTTGGCCGAAAATAAATTTATAGAACATTTCAAAATCAGTCGCTGGTGGTTCAATAAATCTACTATAGCGTTTAATGACGACTGTGAAAATATGTTAAAGAACCATGAATTAATGGACAAATTGTTAAATCAAACAAAGATCGATTTCATCATAACGGATTTTGTTCTGACGCAGTGCCAATCAGTGCTCATCAATTTCTTTAAAGTTCCTTACGCTATCTTGTCCGTTCCGATATGTCCTTGGAATGCAGGCATACCGAGGTTTCCGTCGTTCGTTCCAAATTATTCATTAGCCTTTGGTGACAAGATGAATTTCTTCGAAAGATTTGCTTCTCTCTTGGCCGAATTAGTTTTGATGGTCATCTTCATCAGGCCTCTGACACCAAGTCACATTCCAGAATATCTGCAAAAACAATCGATGCCCCACGATTCTATGATACACTCAATAAGGAGTGCAAGCTTGTATTTGTATTTAGAAGATTTAACGGTTGGTTATCCCAATCCATGGACGCCCGACGTTATAAGCGTTGGAGACATATCTGCTGGTTCGCCATTGCAAAATCTTCTTCCTCATCATATTGATGAATTTCTGCAAGACAAGAGTGCTGTCTATATGTCATTCGGTAGTTTTTTCAACTTTCCTTCAGAGAAATTGATGAAAAAATTCTGTCAAACTTTCCATTCGCTGAAAGACCTAAGAATAATCTGGAAATTGAATAATAACCGTCCTTGTGCTCCAGAAGTCCAAAATGTCTTGGCATTACCATGGGTTCCTCAAAACGATCTTCTGGCCGATTCGAGAATTAAATTGTTTATTACACACGGAGGATTCAATAGCTTGATGGAGTCCATCTACCACGCCAAACAAATTATTGTCTTTCCATTGGCTGCAGACCAACCGGCTCATGCCAAAATGGCTAACGATAAAGGCTACGCGAAACAAATGGATTTGAGGTACTGGTCACCTGACGATTTGGCTTCGACCATCAGAGAAATGTTGCGCAATAGCAGCTATCAATCGAAAGCCAAACATTATTCGGACTTGTTGAAGAGCAGACACGATACACCTGCCGAAAGAGTTTCCGTTGCCATTTCGAACGTCATCAGATTTGGTACTGAACATTTGAGATCGTCAGCTAAGGACCTTTACTGGTTTCAATTTATGATGTTTGATCTGTTTCTGACTTTGTGGACCATTGTATTGGTTGTTGGTTTTTTAATTACTTATTTGCCATATCGATTGTTTAAGTTTCTAATTCTGAAATATTTACATGCGGGACATGAAAAAATAAAAGTCACCTAAAAGTATCAAATTTCTTCGAGATTGTCACCTTTGAAGGTTAGAGTGATGGTTATAAGGTGAATGAAATCAATTTAATAAACCTAACATTCTGAAAATACAATTTATTTCACATGTTTACTGCATTTCGTGTCTGACTCTTCGAATTCATGAATTATTCCGCAAAATATTCATTTTACAAAGATGAGTGGTTTCTTCACTTCGATGAAAATGAAATTGACCAAAGTTCATATTAACATGTCAAGCATTTGAACGTAGAACGCATTCCACCTTAACTGGCACCACGAAGTTATCTCCGAATAAGTTATTCGCATCGAATTAATTCTAACCTCTGAAGTATCAATGATTTTTTGGACTTGAAAACATTAGTGAACTTTGCTATTTAAGATCAACGCAAATTTTGCTCTAACATAAAATTACTTATGTCTATAAAAAGAAGCATCACCACGTCCCACAGCATTGTTTTATTGAGAGGTGAAACAATAGGAGCATTTATGAAAACACAAGAATAATGTTTCAGAAGAGTTATTGGTCTTAAATGAAGCACAGCAACTGGCGAAGAAGTATTTTATCAAATAAAATTATGAACATTGCTCTATTCTTGTAGAACCGCATTTGCCTTCGAATATCTTTTTACAAATTCATGATGATGCCTGCTAATGTCAATTCCCATATCCTCTTTTTTTCGGTCGAATGGGCAGCGGTTCGTCTAAACTAGAGCACAAAGCGTTCATGCCATTCTTTTAAACACCAAATTTTCATGGAGTATTGCAAATAAAAAAATTTAACATCGTTCCCTACCCAACCAGAGGAGCTGAGCCCTTCTTCAACACAAAAGATGACTCAGAAGTATTCTGATTATGCTCTGTCCAAGAGCAGACTCTCAGAATTCTTTGAAATTGGGAGATAGTTTTCATAACGAATAAACACGAGCGATGAATGAAGTCTTTTGGAAAACATCGAAATTAATGAATCATTTTGTAAATCAGAATAAATTCTAAATTCGACTTCATTAAATGACCTGCTTTTGAACATTTTAAAAATATTTCAAATGCATTTTTTTAACATCTACGTCAGAGAAAACAAAAAACAAAAATTATCGAGGTATTATCGAAGGTGTTTCCTGTTAACTGGCCACTACTTCAACAATTCACCAGCGATGGAAAATGCCAACTTAAAATGCAATGTTGTTCAGAGCGTCGATGAAATGATGCTAGGTGACAAATATTTTCCAAATCAATGCGTCACCATCGACTACAAGGACACTTCTGGTTACCGACCTGGTAAAGATAGCGAAATGAGCTACTCTCGGAAGGTTAAGAGCCTCTCGTTCGTTCGTTCCTTTCACTTATCACTAATGCTGATTAACTTTTATTAGATATTTGAGCAGTATTATTATTGTGCATTAAACAAATATCTGAATTCCATAATTTCTGTTCACTTCACCCGATCTGTATAGTTTTCATCGGTCCGACGAAATCAAGCCACAGCCAAATAGATTAACAGATCCTCAGATCTAAGTCAGGTGATCATAATCGCCAATTACTAAATAACCCAAACATAATTCCTTTTAGGATTCATAACTCCTAAGATGAAGACCTCTGAACTTTAACTGGGCGCGATGCTGTTTCTCGAACGTACCAATTTAACTTTTTTAACAACTCTAAGCATCAAATTATAACAGACTTAACATTCGACGAAAACTAAGCGGCACCCCATACGACAAATAATAATAATAGTAATAGTAATAATAATAACAACAACAACAACAACAATAAAACTGTTACCATTCCACACCATGCAGCTTTTGAACCAAAAATATAGTGACGACCAATCCACGGCAATAAATCCGCTTTGTCATAATTATCAGGTGCTTATCGGCCCGTGGTTTGAAGAACGCCAAGATTTGAGATATCTCGGCAAAGGTGAGAGACTGCTGTCACCATATGACAACTATTACCAGACAACCTACAGCATCAACTACAACATTCAGCCAGTCTACAGGATACCACCAGCTTTGTTGGGGTTCTCGAACCATCGCAAAAACAGGAAATTTGTCTCCTATCCTGCCCACCAGCCTGAACTCGATCTGCCCCTAAAAAACTTTGTGCCCTGGGAGACGACATACAACGCCTACTACAAGAAGCACCCCATCGACTGCCGAAAGTGCCCCGACAATCCGGAATGAATTCCAACCAAAATTTATTTCGGGGAAGTTTGACAGGATAAAGCATTGAAGTTGTTTTGAATCCATTTTATTAGTCAGAGGTATTGTTTATCTGTCTTCGATGACTAGGATTTCATTTTGCATACTCATTCAAAGTGCATGAAGAGGGTGATAGGGCAATGGTCACTGCCATACACATCCTTTCTTATGACACTGTCACACAAGGAGGACTCGAGTTTGTGCGATATTAGGAAATAATCCAATCTCCTGAAATTTCAATAAGTTAATAATTATTGCAATAAAATTAGCAACTGACAAAAAGTAAAAAAGCACTCAAAAATATAAATTTTAATTCAAGTTAATGTCATGACAATAATAAATCCACTCATAGCATTCAACTTTAGGTCAAACAATACAGACACAAATGGAGCCTGGTAGCCATTCTAACCATCCCACATTTTTAGCCCTTGCATTGGCCATGTAAGTCCAGTAAGTGTAAGCTCCTTTCTCCTTAGGATGGAGCTGTCTGAACGTGTCGATAAACGTCTTGCCCAACAGCTTGCCAAAACTTTCTCTTTCCTCCCTGGTGAAACCAGCTGTCTTGTGATTGCTTTTTGGATTGGCCAGATCTGTCACATTGGCATTATCAGTAACAAAAGTTGCAAAAGTGCTTATTATAAAGGCTAATACAACAAAGGATAAAGGTCGGCATCATACGAGAGGCATTAGAAATATCATTTTCGTGTTACCTATTTCTTCGTGAGCTACGTTCAAGTCTCCGCACAAAACGACCGGTTTGCTCTTCTCGAGTCCTAGGAGATAATCATGAAAGTCAACATCCCATTCATTTACCCTGTAGTCAAGCCTGGGCAAGCCTCTCCCAGAATTGGGAACGTCTGAGGAAAGTGGGAATAATTGTTAGGATGTTCGGGATGGACGAAATCATAATTAGTGGATAACTGAACATAATTAGCAGTTAACAATAACGTTGCAAACAGTGCACAAGATTATGCAAAAGTTGCCAATGTGGATCGGGCCACTAATTTAAAATGAAAAAACATCGACTGAGACCAACATGCTGTGACAAAGTAGAATTTCTCATATTCTGCTGTAATCACCCGACCCTCCTTGTCATGTTTCTCATGGTCTGCAGCAACAAAAGCAACAATAACAACAATATCATTATCGCACAAATGCAAGTACCACCTATTCCAAACGTGACTTTGATTGGCTTGACCTTCGAATAGAGTCCAGTCCCAGAATATCCATCCTTGTCTCCAGACAACCAATACAGATGGTAGCCTTTAATAGCAACCTCGTCTGGAATGCTGTCCTTGTCACACTTTGTTTCCTGAAGACAGAAAATGTCTGGATCTTCAGCCATTATGAAAGAATGTCCATTTTTCTGGAAAGATCAAGTAATTAATATGTATTCAGAATTTGTCATAAACAAAGTTGATGGCTGGTAAACTTAGTCAGTAAAATATCACAAAATTTCAGGAAAATATCATCAGTAATTTGTAGTTGTAATTTTATGTCTACAAAATAAAAAGGCCAATAAAACTAAAGTAATATACCCAAAAATTTAGATAGCAAAATAAATAGAAAGATAAATAGAACAATCTGCAAATGTCAGCAAATGATCACAAACTTCACACCAGGCTCTCAATCCATTGACATTCCAAGATGAAAACTTTATATTCCACTTTCTCCCATTTGAATCTTTACTTCCAGATGAAAAGTCCAACTTGCTGACATCTGGTATTGATTCTCTGGTTTTCTGTTGATTACCAGAGTCATTCTTAACTACAGAAAAACAGCTTATAATTAACTGCAATTACGAGCATGTATTACTCGTGTGTAACTATTAAAGTATAAAATCAGTTCATAACTTGCCTTTGCTTTCTTGGCTTTGCTTAATTCATCAGAACTATCCGGTTGCTGTTGCAAACCGATATCAAAACATTATTTTACGACAACAACTTGCAACTTACAAAAGAATAATGACTGCAAAACTAACTCACTTTCCTTTTAGGAGGCATGGCGACAAAAGATGTATAAATTGTGGCTATCGAACTCCTAACAAAAAAATTACCTTGGAAAGCCAAAACCCGCGCACAGCCAACGTTAGTATACATGCACACAAAAAGCCGTGCAGCAATGTTTGAGATCTTAAAAAAAAGTAAATTTTGATTATTATTAACTTATAGATGTATTGAGTTTTAATTCATATGAACTCAAAACACTTACCTTTTAGTAGGCAATTGTAGTTGAAAATATTGTTAATTATTGTTATAAATTTCAACTATAAATATAAATAATAATAAAAAATGTTTTTTAATAATTACTAGAAAATATATTTAATCCAATGATTAAAGTCTAAAGATATCAATAATTACTGTCAGAAAGTTCCAAAAAAACATGTTCTAACACGTTCCCTACATTTACGATGGTATTGGTTCGAACTATTTCATGTTAACCGTTATGAGTTGCAGATTCTCATACAAATGCAGACGATAACCGTTTCTTCAGTTAGGGAATTGTCATCGCCGCCAGACGTCTGCGATCTAAGAATCCTCGTCAGGACTTCTAAGCCCAGCGCCAGCGAAGCTACGGAGAGTGCCAAGAAGAGGATCGATTATATACTTCAAGTTATAAGAGATCAGAAGATTGGAGTTTGTATGCTATGCACAGGCATATTTATTAAATATTTATTTTGATTTTATTTGGTTTTACCAAATAATGATTGTGTCATTAACAACATATTTTTCTTACAGAGAAAGCAAGTACAGCTAGGAAGGTCTCTGGGGAAATTGAAGGACGAATATGTCCTGTGTTCAGAATTATCTGTTACAATCACAGGTGACATTGAGAGATGGCTAAACATTCACAACATCATCGTTGAGAAGTTGGATCATGTTCTTATAGCTGAGCCTGTCTTTTATCATAGTGATGGCTGCCTCCAACAGCTCAGGTGAGATGTCTAATTTTTTGTTTGCATTATAAATTTTAAAACTATTGTGAAGTTCCAAATGTTCATATCTTCCATTGAATGTTTTGAATGAATTGAATGAATTGTTGTTAAAGACAGTATTTCTAGTATCTAATAAAGTAATTGAGTATGATATATGGCTTGGTAACTACACCTAAAACTAGTGAAGAACTTACTTTTTAAAAACTACATAAGTAGTGGTTGTCATTAAGATGTGGTAAATTTGTGTGGCTTTGAATGTTACAACATCCTATACATTTCTTTGTTTTTTCAATCATCAGGCAAAATGCCTTCACACAGGCCATTAAACATTGCAAAGAGAAAGCAGAGGGCATCGCTGGCACTCTGAGAACTGAGATTGGAGGAGTAGTTTCAGTCGAAGAGAAAGAGAGTCGGGAATGGCGGGGGTCGACCAAGGTTCGGGCGTCGGAAGGAAAACTTCCTGGCGACGAGGAAGGGTTCTCCATCCGTAGGGGTGTTGAATCTGCCTTTTGGAATGTTTCAACAAGAGTTGCGGTAGTCTTTCAGCTTGAAGCAAAATAGATAGTACTGATTTGTTCTTGCTGTTATCTTTTTCTTTAACATGTCACCAGGTGGATGCTTTCATAATTCAGGCCTGTTGTTGTTGTGTTAAGCTGTTAATATTGAATTATTAGGAATTTTTAGTTGTAACTAAAATGATATCAACATTATAAATGTTATTGAATTGTGATTGTGATCAGTAATTGTAATTTCCATGGTGAACAATTTTAGTTATTCATGTAAAAAGATGTCTAAACATGTGTTACAAGCTGTTGTTAGTTTTTGCTTGTCGCAGGATAATAAATACTAAATTGAAAGCATCAATGCTTGACAAAAAAGTCAAGAATGGTAAAATCAGTTAAGTATTGAAATGGCGAGGTGTGTTTGTTTTTTCCTTAATATCTTTATGCTTCACTGATCATGCTAAATTTGTACACTGGGAGGATGTTCCTTGTTGTTTGATTAATTTTGTGTATTTGGTTTTTGGCATTGAAAATTGTTATTACAATCTTATCAGTTTCTACTATTTTGTTTGATTTTGTTTACCACATCTGACTGAGTTTACCAAATATGGGAATAAGGTGGTTTAACCATGGAAATTGAAAAATACACTGACCTGGGAGTTTCAGCCGTGTGCACAAATGAGAACTAACCATTCAAAAAATGCTTCATTCTATATATGTGGATTTATTTCAAGTCTCAATGTTAGGTGATGATGATGATTGTCGGCCTGTGTAAGTACTCAGTGTTCTTGGGATTAATGGGAGTAACTCGATGCCCACACAAAGACACCTTAAAATGCAAGAGTTTAATGATTCTAATGCTCAGTAGGTGTCCTAGATTTGCATTGTACTCCGTCTCATCGTACCCTTTCGAGAAAGGCTTTTCAGAGTTAAATGCTTTCAAAGGCTTCAGTTTCGTTGTGCCGGCAGTGATAATTTGAACATTAATATTCATTTGTAGTTGACGTAATGGGCATCACTATAAATCATTGGACTTGTTACTCAAATAGGCTGAAATAGCAGAGGTTATTGTGATAACACAAATTCTTACAATAGTCACTGTGACAATAGTTACGACTGCGGTTAACATCGAGGCGTCAATATCAGACACCAATACATAAGATCCTACATCAAGCTGGACTATTATCAAGAGTGTTGTATACAATGGAAAATACCTGCATGATCTTATTGATGGTAGGAATGGTGATGGTGCTGAAGATTCAGGTGAGACTTTTTGGTTGAAAATTAACAACCTCTTCGTGTCACTAAGTTTACTCTATCCTCGTCATTGCAAAAGAGTCATTTGCAGCTTCTAAATTGTCACTACAAATGCAATCAGATGCTTGCAAAGTATACATTTTTTAAATTTTTTTGAGTTTTTTTGGCGGTTACTTCGCACATCACGCACAAGTATAATAATAGACATAATCCATCTGAAAACAGTTGAATGAATGATCGCAAAATTTTAAAATCTCCAATAGGTCTTCAAATGTGATCAAGATGTAGAAGATGACGAAGATGTAGAAGATGTAGAAGGTGATGGTGATGATGATGGCGATAAACATGCATGCAGCCCTCATATGGAACCTGGTGTAAGGAATATGCTGAGAAAATGCACAGATTTCATGTGGAAAAGTCTAGGAATGACGCCAGTGAGTGTTTTGATGGTGCTGATAGACTATAAATTATAACGTTATTCCTTTGAAAATGATAAAGATGCGAACACAGTAATGTGTTAGTTAATAAGTGCAATGCTGTGCATAAATTCATGTTCCTATAATATCCTTCAATAATCCTACAATAAGTCAACTTATTGGAGAAGGAGAACAGCAGACGAACAGTTGAAAAATGGCATAAAATGAAAACTCACTGCAAGTGACAAAATCTGGCTTAAACCATTAATGGCAATAGATTTTCTTGGACCATTTCCAAGCCAGCTGACGACCTTGACTAACAAAACAAATTCAAATCTGTGACCATCTCAAGAATTTAAGCCTTTAAGATTTTGAGAGATTAAAGAACTGAGAAGAAATTTCAGTTGAAATTTTTAAAAAGTCCTTGTTTTACTTTAAATGGAAGTCTTGTCCCATTTTTAAGTAGAATAAAAAAGTTTCAAAGTTTACTCAGTTATCCAGTTCAACATCTTGATATTATTTGACCTTCGCATAGCGTTAGTGCAAATGTTTGGCTGTTTGAGGAGATATATTTCCTCGGTTGATGGAAGGATGATCTGCTTGCTCTAATTTTGAGAGTGACTTTTGATGATATTTTCAAGTGGCTTATTATTAGTGCCATGGTTGTCATTACTGTTTATATAACATTAATTGTCGTAGCTATTCATTTGATAGGCAATATTTTTATTTTCGTTTATATTATGTAGAACGACTAATATTACATGCAAGGTTATGTTTGCGATGGACAATTTTGAAGAAATGTTTTCCGTAAAAGCAGCATTCTTAAGATGCATTTGCTGATAGTTCACCTACGCAACCGGAAATAACCCATCGAAAATTAATCCATCAGTGCATCCATGCACCCCAATTCATTGTCAGATTCAACTTACAATTCACCTACAGATTTCAAACATCAGTTTTGGTTGCCTTGCTCCAGGACAGATCATTGACGGAATCACGGCTAGCATACTTGCTGATGCATGTCTCTATGAAATGGGTCATCAACCCAAAATCCCATCAGGAAAGGACTGTTTCAGCAAAGAACCTACCAGTAGCAGCAGCAGTAGCAGCAGCAGCAGCAGTAGTAGTAGCAGTAGTAGTAGCAGCAGTGGTAGCAGTTGTGATGGAGATGAGTCCAGCATTCCGCTTGATGAAGGCAATACTGATGACGGTCACAATATGCAGGCACATGGAGGCAGCATCAGCCAAGATGATTCTGAGGTCAAGGAAGATGGATTTAGTGTTCGTTTAAGGTCAAAGGAGAGAGTAAGGAAAAAAAGAGGGCTGGCCTCATCACTTCCTGCTTATAAATGGTCATTGCCTGTTCTTTACTCATTCAGTTTGGAACAGTCTGGAATAATTGGTTGGTGTTTGTAGAGATGATGATAATGGTGATATTCGAAGTTGATGTCAATGTTTCTCGTGCAGATGTGGAGAGAGTGAAAACAGAAGTGAGAAGATCGATGTCCGTCATCCAGTCGGTTACTTGTGTCAGATTCGTGGAAACAAATCAAAATGCTCAACTCATCTTTTACACTTCTTCCAGGTTTAGGCTTCTTATCGAGAATTCTTATTAAGAATTTATGCGGTGTTAAATTGAATTCATCATAAAATTCAAGTTGTGTACTGTGCACATTTAATATTGTAAGCGCCTTATAGTTGTATTTTCACAGTACTTCAAATGGTAACAAGCAGTCATAATCAATTACCTTGGCATAGGTATAGTTTGTTTATTCAAATAGTAACATGTAATATAATGTATAACAATAACAACATATGGACATAATGTAATATAATGTATAACAATAACAACATATGGACGAGAGTTTATCATCTTTCTAATAATATGCGGCAACATATTATTCATGTATAACCGTCAACTTATGGCAAATTTATTCGTCATCAAGGAAGGCTAGCCTCGGTCTTGAAGTAGTCTTGGAGTTCCGCTGGAACCTAAACCACTGTAATCATATTCGAATTCATTATCATTTAATTCTTCCGCAGCTGTGCTTCGTACACAGGAAAGAGAGCCAACAATGCTGTCAATGCGGTTTATCTCGGTCTCGAGTGTCAATATTCGGTAGGGAGATCTAATTCGCTCTTTCGTCAAACGCTATTATCCTACAATAATTGCATTCCATTATTTACGAATATGATTTTGAGTCACTAGATCTCTTTCTTGAAGTCAATGGACTAGTGATGATAAAACTGGATTAATATGTTAATAATAGTGACCCTTGCAGAATAATATTAAACGGTTTGATTGTTAATTGATGGAAAATAACTTCATGCTTGTGTAGTTGAGTAGAACAATCAATTTAATTGAATGACTCGAAGTTCATTGAATTTTTAAGATCATTTGCTTCAACAGGCAGGTCAGATGTTATACCTGCTCGTTCAAGCACTGGGCTTCTTCAACGAGCACCAAAGATCAGACAGAGACGACTTCATAACCATCAACCCAAACAATATTTCTCCCACCAGACTCGACGCTTTCATCACCATCCCTAGGAGCATCGCCACTACTTTTGACCTCACCTATGACTACCACTCGATCATGCATCAACCCCCAAAGGTAAGTCTCTTTTTAGCACATGGGTAGGCTGAATTTCAGTGGACGAACTGAAGATTGGAGGAGATGAAGTGATAGATGAAATATAATGTTGATGATAATTGCAATATTTTTCCTCAACAGTTCCTTTCTTCCAATGGGGGGCCAACCCTGGAGACCAAAGACTCGCTCTATCAATATGGCTTGGGCCAGAGGGTGGAATTGTCATTCTTGGATAAAGTTTCCATCAACAAAATGTACTGCACAGGTTTGAGCTCTTACATTGGCCTCGTAGTCTCCATTTCACCTTTACACAATGTTACCTATTTTAGACACATGCATTAACGTATTTGATCCCTCTTGCGTCAACGGTGGAGTTAGAGATCCGAATGCATGCGATAGATGCTCATGTCCCGATGGATTCTCTGGGATCTATTGCCAGGATATCCAATCCCAAAGCACTTCTGGTGAGTTTAAATCATGCTCAATGAAGGGAGGACTCGTTTGACTCAATTGAGTTGTTTTCTATTTTTGGACCACTTAGCGAAATAAAACATTTTTGATGGATGCTGAAAATAAATTTACGACAGCTACATTAGAAGCACTGCGTAAAAGGCTTCAAATGAATAGAAGTGAAAGCACAAATGAAAGAAAGGTGAAAGATTTGCGCAATAACTAGATATTTACATAACAACATTGAGCACGCATGACTAACGCCAGCAAATGCTGTTAATAATAACCTATTTAATAGTTGTAAACATTGTCATTTTAACCAATAACAATGTGATGTTGTTACATTAATATCTTTAATTAATGTCTTGTTCACCCCTATCATTATTATTAATAATGTATTAATATCAAACAGAATGCTCGGCCAACGTGGTTGATCTCACCTTGACACAATCTACGACAATTCAATCACCTGGCTATGATAATCCTCGTTTTTACAAATCAGGTGTTTCATGCAGCTGGATTGTTAAGGTGGCTTAGAGTTTTTGCCTCTCTGTCGTTCACTTATTTCATTCACTTGATTATCTTGAATTTTTCGAATTTTACATTAAGTGAATATGTAAATGTGTAAATGAATATGTGAATGTGTAAATGAATATGTATATGTGTAAATGAATATGTAAATATGTAGATGAATATCCTCAGGCACTACCGGCCAGTACTATTTCTGCTGCATTTGTTGGGGACTTTGGCATTTACTGCAAGGATTCATCATCTTGTCAACACTGGGTTGAGATCAGACATAAAAAACCATTCTCAAGCAGTGGACCAAGGTAAGATGAAGAAGGGCTTACTTTTAGTAACAGGTTCTAATGACTAATGACTAATGACCACGACTAATCATCATTAAATTTATAAATTATCATTTTTTATAAAACTCAATCGGTCTAAATTATTTCTAATTATTGAATCAATCTACAATCTTGTTACGACATTGTCACCAAACGTTACAGATTCTGTTGCAACTCTCTGCCATATAACAGTGTATCGTCGGAGGACAATGAAATGATGATTCTCTTTAGAACTCACGACCTTGATGGCATTGCTGGGAGCAACAGAGGATTTCGCCTGAGTCTATCAAGTAAGTGATAAGTTACTTGGTTATAGCTGCGAAATTAATGTTTTCCAGGCATTCGGCAAGAAGTTTCTTGTTCAAACTTGGAATTATAATCAAAACTCATTACTTAAAAAACTTTTGATTAACTTTTGAGGCGCCCAGAAAAATATTCTGATATTGAATATAAACTATTTTAGTTTAAATAAATGTTTTAGGTCAGGTAAAGTTTTAATCAGCTGTAAATGATATATAAGTCATCATTCCAAACTTTTTCATACCTCATAATTCTAGCTTCAAGACCATGCCCGGCCTGGTCAATCCAGGTGGATGTAAATTCAATTGGGGGGCGACTCATCTCTTCCTTGGGAAGCAATCAAATGACCATGGACATTTGCAAGAATTACTGTTCTTCTCAAGGGGATTGCCTCGGTTTTGATTTCTCTCTGTCCCCAACCACTCAAGAAAGATGTTATATATACATCGACCAGTCAGCATTCTCAGTAAAGTACTCCACAAGGGGAGTCATCCAGTATCGGTTGGATAGATCCAATTGCCCCGGGACGTTAACACAACCGACCGACAGAAATCCCGGCAGACCGACAAGCTCTACCACTACAACCACACCAGCCACCACAGCTACAACGACTCTGGCTACTTCTACCACAACTGAACGAACCAGTACCACCATAACTCCTTCAACAACTACGAAGTACACTCCACCAACTACTTCTATCTTTTTGACATCAACTTCATCCTCCACTACCACAACAACACTTGAACCACGTGCGTTACATTGCACTGTTTCATTGATTTTATATTATTGCGTAATAACGACCAAAAAATACACGATAAATAAAAGATTATTTGAAAATTAGTATGCAAATAGAATGATTTAAGTTCTGACGTTTGGATTTTCCCCCAGCTTGCTACAGATGGATGGAGATGGTGGACACTCAATCTGTCGGAGGGATGCAAGCTTTCCAAATAAATAACTTAGAATCTTGTCGATCCCATTGCTTGTCCCTGATGGATGGATGTTTAGCATTCGGCATGGATGTCAACCCCTTCACGCCGACATGCTGGATTTTTGGGGGATCTAGTATTTTGTGGCCAATTCGTAACAGCAAGATGTTTCTGTTCGTGAAGAGGAGGTGTGATGACATCCCATGTAAGACGAAATGTTAAATGAACATTCCTCTTCATTTGCATAGCTTTTATATTAAAATAATGTCAATTATTAAACATTATATAAAATAACATGTTAATATATGAGATTTAAAAGTGCTACGGTTAATAATATTTCAATTTACAAAAATAATAACGTATTAAGTAAAATATTGTATTTGTTTCCTATATTAATGAGATGTTATGAACTGAGATTTTCTATATTGGCATATAGAACATTAACACCATTAAACACACTGCAAGACCAAAATAATTGCCATGGTTCACTGTAATTACAGCTTTAAGATGTATATTTATGTAAGTATATAAACATGTAAGTCATTTTTAAGTCTAAGTCATATTTAAATTTCAGTGCCGTGCCCCGACCCGAAAATCTCTTTTGACACGAGCTCTATTGGAGGAGTAAAGGTCACCGACTTCTGGACCTCCACTGCCCAAGACTGTTTGTCCAGGTGTAACGATTCCACCACCCAGTGCTACGGATTCGATTTTAACTATTCAGAACTTTCTTGTTGGCTTCATTTGGATGCCGCCGAACTCAGTCAATCGTATCACAATCCAGGTATACTCCAAGTGATTTTTCAGAAGCCCTGTCCCCTGAGACAGGAGACTACTACGACTACAACAACAGCATTTGTCACGAGGGTTCTTTCTGAACCAACAGTTCAAGGGGGTACGATTATTATACAGATGTCCTTTCGATTCTCTCATTCACATAGAATTAAAAATGTTATTTAGAACATTAATTTCCTTTATTAACTCCAGTCCAATTCAAGTATAATGTTTTATCATAATTTTCATTGTTTGTGTTCCTCATAAAACTTAATAAAATTTTAATAGCGGCATGTCCAAAGTGGAGTCTCACGACAGACACGAGTTCTCCTGGTGGGAATTTCGTTCCAGGCCTCAATAGCATTTTCGATTGCCGCTCCTACTGCCAGAATTATGAGCCCTGCATAGGTATCGACTTTCAGACAAGGACCTCCCCACCGGAATGCTGGATCCACATCAGTTGGGAAGTGATTAACAATCGTTATCCCAACCCTGGTGTTCAACAGGGAGTACTGGAAAGATGTCCATCTTCCACTACCACCTCTCAGCCCTCGACTACGACTGCTGGGATTGTGCCTCCAGAGAGTGAGTAGACCAGGTTTCTATGATAGAATTCCAGACTATAACAACTTAACAATGAAGCTATTCAAATACGTAACACCAGAGCGTTATAACAATCATTTCAACCTTAAGTTATTTTTTAACGATTCTTATTATTTTGTGTAATTCGTTATTATTAAAGTCAGTAAATAACATTAATGATTCGAAGGAAACAGCTGTCCTTATTGGACAGTGAATGCAGGCCTATCCTCATTTGGTGGAGTCCTCCAGATTCCATATACAACAATCCGATCGTGTCTTGAATTCTGCCTATCCTTGGATTCATGTGCTGGCTTTGACTACAGGGATTCTCAATGTTGGACACACACAGACCAGACAATCAAGTATGAAATCGTCAACCCTTTTGTAACTCAGGTAAAAGTCCTAGATAGATGCCATGGTCCTACAACAAAGTTCTTTGTCACAACCACAACTGCGCCATTTTCTGTTACAAGACAGGGTAAGTCAGGAGAAAGACCGACACGATATGATATAGTTCTATATGTTATGTGTTTTTATTATTTAGAATATTGTTTAACGTTTAATCATTATTATTGTTAATTATTAGTAACAAAGCATGCAAATTATTGTCAATAAAAGTTTTTTTTAACCCGTTTGCAGACGTTCCATGCAGAGCTGAATGGTTGAAGAAAACTGGCCAGCACTCACCTGGAGGGGAGTATGTCGCTGGTGTAAGCACTGAAGAAGAGTGCAAAGCTAAATGTCTTTCCACGATTGACTGTTTTGGTTTGGATTTTAATTGGATAAAGTCTCCTGGAGAATGCTGGATCCATCGCACTAAAAGCAACATGGATACAATCCATTCTGATTATTCGGTCATCCAAGATGTTCTTGTGAAGAGATGTACCGACGCATGTGAGATGGTTTAGTTAAAATGTCTAGTCAAATGTCGGTGTATTGATTTATTGCATATTTATTAAAAATCAGTTAAAAATTCAAACTAACTGCCCCAAAATTGCAATTACATGTGTTTGGTGCATTTACAATGCTTTATGGAAGATCGTTCCAATCATTCAACACTCCTTTAGCAAAAAAAGATCTAATATTGTTATGAGATATGTAAGGAAGTTAATAATTTTTGGTCATGGTGTCATCATCTCATTAAATGTTAAATTTATTAATCAATCAACTATGCACTTCTTAATATTGAAAGCTCCATGTGAAACCAAGTGGATCATTAAATATGGCTCGTACAGTCCAGGTGGACATTTGAATCTCTTTGTAAGAACAGCCTTGGATTGCCTCCAGGCCTGCATCGATGACCTCACGTGTGTCGGGGTTGATGTGGATTCTAGTGGCTCAAGCACTACTTGCATGGTTCATTCTACTATCGCTGAATACCTGCAGATACAATCAGATTCCAGGTACAGCCAATACAGGATTTCTACCAGATGCCCTATACAATCCCTTCCGAGTGAGCTACCATGTGATTTTGTCTGCGTTCCTTGGTGTTACAGTTTAACTGGAAGTTAAATAGTGGTAAACGAATAGGAAACAATGGTACTATTTAGAACTCAAGTTACTTTGCCCTCTATGCTCTATGCTCTATGCTCTCTTACTTTGACCTCTAATGCTGAATGCTTTCCATAATTCTATTTTAAGTCGTTGCGATTGTCTTTCAATTCAATTTGTGTTCAAATTTGACATCCCCTAAATATAGATTTAGATTTTGCATCAAGAAATGAATATTAATTGTCAAATGTTAGGTCCCTGTCAAGATATGTGGGTGATCAAGAAGGGATTTCAATCAGAGGGGGCCATCAGAGTTCTCCAACCCTTGACTCTGCTGGACTGCCTTTCAAATTGCTCTTCGGTTTCTTATTGTGTTGGAGCGGAGTTCAATGCTGCCTTGAGCCCTCCAGAGTGCTGGCTTCACCATGATATCTCAAAGTTCAGCAAGAAGTTGAATAATCCAAACATCGTCCAATATCAAATCGTTCAAAGATGTTCAAATTCATGGGAAAAACTAAATGGTATGTAGTGAGTGAGGACAAATATTATCGTTATTTGATGGTCTCCAACCGTAAGTGTCATGTTTTGCAGGAGGTTGTGGAGGAGTACAGGCCAGTCCTGGACAGATGAATCCAGTATGCATGACAATCGACAAACCTGTCGCTACTTGTAATGTAGCCATTACCACTTTTGAAAGTTCTGGAAGAGGGTGGACCCTTAGGCGAGTTCAAATTATAAAGATTGTATAATATGCATAACAAGCATAATTTGTTTAAAAAGATATATATATAATTTAATATATCAGGATACATATATCAGGTACACGAATAATGCACTGCCATGTGTAACGCCACTTTGTCTCGGTTCGTCGCAACTGGTTAACTTTGGGTCAACGCCTATCTGCATTGGTTAGATATAGGTTATCTTATAATACTAATTTTAAAAATGTGGTTATCATAATTAATATCATGGATTAATATTATTAATCCGATTGCTAATGTTATTTTTGTTTAGAGGAATTTTGTTGTCTCAAATATTTAAGATTACTGCCAATGCGTTTGGCAACACAAAGGAGAGAATAAAATAACTGAAAGGTCAGCCTTAGAGGTCATCCATAAAGAAAATCAACAAGAACTTGCTCATTCAAAATGTAACATCTAAACAAATAAACTAGAGAACATGCAACAAATATAATTTGAGAGACTTTTAAAGTAACAGAGTAAAAGGGATAAGATCGAACTTGTTCTTTCATTGGTAAGGACATCGAAGAATATAACCTTATAAAGAAATGGCAGAAATGCTTTCATCTTTATCACTGGGAATTTGTAAACGCGTCTGCAAGTGATTTTTGCAAAAATGTTTGTCGTTTTTACGATTGGGTACTAAGCTTCACCATCCGCTCGAGTGTTATGTAAATAAGATGTGCAAATAGTAGCAGTCAATAAAAAGAAATATAATAGTATATAAAAAATATATAGGGGAAATAAAGAATCGAAAAGTGTTCTAATTAAAAAAAAGTTATTTTACATTGAAGAACTGGGATGGTCACCCTGGCAACAATGTAGCAGTTGGTGCGGCGGAGGAATTCAGTTCCGTTACTTTTACGCTGTCAGCAATGGATTGTATCAGACGTATGTAATAATTGAAATAGTTCACATTACTCGACTTGACATTATGACATTATGACATTATGATATTATGATATTATGATAGTTTTGAAGATAAGGCATCAACGACAATAGGGATGCTACAATAAATATTCATATTTTTAAAGTTTTTTTATAGGTCATTTATTACATTCAATAAAATCATTGTTTGCTTGTTCATTAAGCACGAATGAGGAGCAACGACCTTGCAATGTGCAGCCTTGCAGATGAAAAATATAAATGAGCTCAAAAGGATGCACCAATTGGGACTGTCCCATTTGAGAAGATTAATTAGTCTTTTTCATATTTATAGATATTTTTTTTAGGTGAACATTTGCAGAATGCAACATTTTTTTTTTAACACATCCAAACTCGTCATTTTTAGATTTTTGTTTTTAGAAAAATTGATTTTTCAAAGATTTGATAAAAGAAGAATGTCTTAGTTGCCTTCCAAAATTTAGTTCATTTGCATATCGACAAAACATGCAGAGAGACCGCTATTATTGCCACAGTCAGTACTTAAATTATTAGTATATTGGAGGCAAGCTTTATACTGGGTACCATGCTAGTGATATGCATTGTATTTGTGTTCTTGAAGCTTTCTCCAAACATGTATGAATGCAGCCAATCATGATCAGCATAAGCCCATCGAGTGACTTCATTACTGAAACTTCTAAGGATGAGACTCTTGCATAGGGCTTGACCTCTGGGGTTTAGGAATTTGAGGGATTTTGGGTGACATTTGCTTGAGATAGTGCCACTCTCGCTCCTGTCGTAGGTGGGGAAAAAGAACTTTGGGGGCAAAACCAATACTTCTGTTTGTATGACATATGTTTTCTTTTCCTTGAGTTGGAAGAAAATTAATTAATCTAATCAAATGTCTTTGAAAATGATGATTATTGTTGAGCTTTTGCAAATTGTGTACTGCAGAAAATAAACACATATGCATCCCTAAAAGTTAATGTAACACTTTAAGTGTTAATGTACTATAAAAATATTTATAAGCTACTACATGCATATTAAAACCTGTACAAAACTGAATATGCCAAAGCCGTGCTAATAAATGTAAAATATACGTACAATGACAAAAAATGAATAAACTTAATAAATTAAAAACTCCATATTAGATCATGGAGTCATTGTTTTAACCTTCTTAAACCAGTTTTGGTAAACACCGTTAAAGAATATTGGCCCAGTCGCTTCGAGATAGTCCCCAAAATAAAAACCAGCTGCCTTCTGTGAAAATTATAACCATTAGTAGTCATCATTACGAACAACTAATTATCATCATTATCTAACAACTCCTACATTTACAGCCATAGATCATTTGTGGAACAACCAAGTAATAGCTGATTAAATATACTTTGCATTAATTCCTACTCAACACAGAAACAATCACTTCTAGGGATTCCATGGTTAATTGTAAGAATGGATGTTCTTCCTTGCAGGCAATGAATCCATTAAGCACATTAGTATCATTTTGTTCCCTGATGACAAAAGAATGTTCATAAGGTTCTTCACTGATAATGCAGTCGTAAGCCTGGGTCCAATTGTCGAGTGGCTGTAAACAACTCATGTCTAGGTCGACATAAATGCCTCCATAGTAGTGAATGATGAAGTACCTAGCAGCATCTGTTGAAAATAATGTGACAGAATCATTAATTTGCACTTACTTACTTAAAGTTAATGATAACAATCATATGGTTGTTGCCAATTGCAAAGTAGATTTATTTGAAAATATGTTATCTGTTTATAAATAAATTATTTTGAGAAGTTATTGCCTAGCATGTATAAACCACTTTTATACTTTCAGGTCTGACCAACTGACCTGCTCTGAAGATAGAAGATAGATATGAATTGTAGAGGACCAGGTAACTTGGGTAATGGGTTTCAATCAGCTTCCTCGCATCGTCTAAGGTCCAAAACCAATGCTCCCAATCTGGATTCATGGATTTCCATGTCTTTATCCAGTTTAAAAACCTTTTTGGTACTTCATAGTTGTCCCATATCTTTATAAAAAGGAAGTAAGTAGGAGAGATTTTAGTTTTTGTTAAATTTGAAATCATGTTATGAAAATGAGCAAATGACTAAATGTTGCTTTTTAGGCATTGCATTTCAGGTTAGATATGTCTGGATGATTTTAGTGTTTAAACAATAATTTATTGCTATGTTATTTATGTTATGTATTTAATTTAGGATAATTTATAATTTAACATTTCTTGATTAGATAATATTGAACAGCTATCTTCAATGGGCATCTATTCATCTTTTTAAAATATATTTTCTTGAATACATCGAACTAATGAATTCACTATTACGATTATGCAGTAATGAAAAAGTTTCAAACATTTATTTAAGCTTAAAATGACATGTGTACCTATACATGTCATCATTTGTGCAGATCTCAATTATCATATAAGTTTGTCCATTTCCATACCTGATGTATGATATGTGGTATTCCTTCTGAATATGAATCATCTCGTTTAAAACCTTTTTTTAAGAAAACAGGCTTAAAGTTGATATTGGGAAAGAGTTGTTCATCATCAGCCGGATCAATAGATGTATTTATGTCTGAAGTTGATCAAGTGACTGAATGAGTGGCTAAATATTTATAGTCACAAATATCAATCTCAATTATTTTGAACGATTAATTTTAACATGGTAAAATACCTTCCTGAAACTTCTCAAAGGAATCTGTAAGATCTTCTCGCCGAAATAGAGCTCTTAGAACCACGCCTACGATCAACAGCACAATAAAGGCTTTACCATATTTAATTAGAGGATATCTTTGGCAGGACTTCGGTGGCATCGCCGAATTTCCGGATTTATATTTCGCTTCTACCTACCTTGGAAGTGCAGGTGAGCGGATGTTTTGAATTTAAATTTGAATGAATTAAACATCAGAGCAAATATGACCTAGCGCTAAGTTTATCGATATTGCTTTGCTTTTCTGAACAACGATGAAACTACATATAATAAATAAGTTTGTATTGCTTTAAAGACGTAGGTCAGGCATAGGGGATCAAGGAATGTGAAACATTGTACATATCTGAGCCATAACATGCTAATCTAAAGTACGCACTAAAGGTTGTATAAGCTAAAAGAATAGATGTAATCGGTGGAAGCGAAGAATGTAATGACGATGATGGAGTCGATATTTGTAGGGTCACTTCGTAACAATTTCTATGGCTAACAAAACGCACTCCTACAGACAGCAATAGCTACAATATCACTAGTAAAATAGGCTTCCTAGGATAGTGCGATATGAATGATAATAATTGTAATAATTATGATAATATAAAATTCGTATAAAAATATTATTCATAGCAAAATACTCGGACATGCAGGCAGGCGGGAAAGACATGGAGACACACAAAAAATGACTTTTAAACGGACACTCCAGTTGATAAAAAGATGGACACTCATATAAGCATGTCCCCAGAAATATAATATCGAAAAAATAATTTGAATTTAGTACTAATAATGAATAGTGAATTTGAAGTAATTGCAGCATCGCCTTTACTCGTAATTGTACAATGATCATAAAATATTCCCAGTCTGCATCGCAACAATAATATTCGGAATTAGTCAGAAAATGACAACGAAAATAAAAAAAAAGATTTCAATCTATCTTGCTTTGGCTTGTATCGCTGTCTTCTGATAATCTACGGACGATGTCTTTGTATTTTCGCCAAAATCGTTGTATGGCAATGGCACAGTATTCCTGCCTTCTTCTTTTCATGGTGCTACTGATCGGATGGTAGTCCTTCCTTTCTGGGCCGTTTTTGAGGTCGACCTGAAGGTCGCTCTGGTAGCAATTCCATGCCAGGTAGTTTTTGGCAAGAGCATCCAATATATCGACGCAATGAACTCGCTCTCCCTCACAAATTGGAATATCAAGATATGTGAGTCTCACCAAGTTCGGCTTGGGGATACGAAGGGGTTTTTCGAGAGCGTCCGCAAAGGTTGACAACTGAGAGAGAGGAATGTACTGGGTGGCTTTCTCATCAAATTTTTCCCAGATTTCATAATACATGTCAAAGTCATCTTGAGTTAGTCCTTGTTGGACGTCTTCAGTGGCTTGAGAGAAATTTTCCAGTATGACGGCTATGTACATGTTGACAACCACGAGAAAACTGATCACCAGGTAAGTGACTAAATACATCACGCCCATCATCTTGTTTCCGCAGTCCCCGGTCGGCCTATCCTCTGAAAACGAAGCATTGCAATAAGGTGGTTCAATGGTCAAGCCAGCCAGCACCATATCCCAGCCGGCGCTTGTGGAAATCTGGAAGAGAAGAGTCATACTTCTGCCGAAGGTCTCGAAATTGAAGAGTTCCTCGATGCCGGCGTTATAGCGAACGTGCATAAAGAAAGACATTCCGAAGATTGCATATATAAACATTATAAGGAAAAGAAGAAGACCTATGTTAAACAGGGCGGGAAGGGAGACGGCCAAAGAAAAAAGCAGGGTTCGAATTCCTTTGGCTGACTTGACCAATCTGAGGATGCGTCCCACCCTGAAGACTCTGACAACTCTGAGCAAGGTCGGGGAAACGAAATATTGCTCTATTATCTCCTTCATTGCAAGACCTGAAAGGCAGAAGTTGATTAGAATGCAATTTGCTGGTAGTTTAATTTAACGACCAAGCCATAATAGAGTTTTAGTTAATAATCACTGACTGAATCATTAACATCAAAAACAAGGACATAATGTCTACAATTTGAAAGGGTTAATAATAATGAAAAGAAATTCTATAATTTTATAAAAAAAAAATACTTAGTTTCCACAATGAAATATTAAAATAAACCAGAACTGCTAGATTGGTTTAGTAAATTCATAATGAAATAATTAGCGATTAGATTACAAGCTAGACATCTAAAAAGAACAAATAATTTCGAACCTAGTATGGACAGTACGACGACGCAAAAGTCAAAGATGTTCCAAGGTTGCTTGAAGTAGTGTATCCTGAGTGCTATTAGCTTCATCAAGCACTCGACTGTGAAGATACAGATGAAGATGGAATTAACGATGCCCAAGGCCATAGTGAACTGTTCCGGTTGGTTGTAATGTTCCATCGTCATGGTAACCATATTGAGCAAGATGATGGTCATAATCGCCACGTCAAACTTCTGATTGGACGTCAGTCGAAACAAGAACATGGAGCACTTTAGCTGGTAAACGATGAATTAAGTGATCATGATGATGATGATGCCATCTTTACGTTGTTATAGTATTTTAATCTTTCCCGATATAAAAGAATATATCTAGAAAAGAATAGAATTAGGGCTGAATCCCATGAATTGTGCTTTGTTGAAAGTTGGTAATTTTGTAAACAATTTGGTTATAAAAAAATTACTTTGGGTTTTGGGATTGGTTTCTGTGGTTGCTTTGATCCCAGCTTTTTCATGGCGTTGTAATATTTCTTTTGATCTTCAGTCATGAATAATTGGATGGAACCACCTGCCTGTCGAGTGGTTTCAAGATTTTCAGTATCGAAAGAATTAATATTTTTAGTTTCATTGCGATTGCTATGTAGTGGTACAAAGTATTCATAACGCAATTTTTATATTCTGTTCGACTGTCAAGCCAACAATTAGAAACGAAACAATATTTACCTCCAACAGTTGGGCTTAAGTGTTGTATAATTTACATTTTTGCTAAACTTTATTAATATAATTTTCTTAAATAATTAAAATTCTAAGTAAAATATTCATAAGCAATTATTATTTAATCATTAATGGCTCACTTTCCTCTTTTGCATGTTGAAATTGTCAATGATGACCCCGATAAAGAGATTGAGCGTGAAGAAAGAACCGAAGACGATGAAGAAGACAAAGTACAAATACATGTAAACTCTGGATTCTCTTTCTGGCTGTTGCCCTATCTGCGAAGGATTAATAATTATTAAATTAAGTTTTAGAATTGACCAATCTTTGATTGGTAGTCTTAATTAAGTTTTTATAGTGCTTACCTCCCTGCTGTCAACAGCACGATTCATAATATCAGCCCAGCCTTTAAATGTAGCCTAATGTACGAAATTCGAATATTAGTGATTAAGATAATGCTACTGAGCAGCTAAGCCCAGGGAGGTTTGGTAGTTAATATGAAATATTACCGACCACTTGGAAAAGAGCCAGGTATGCAACTGGAACATGGTCGAAATTGACGTTAGGATTAGTCCATGAATAATTAAGATATTTCATCTCCATGCACTGCGTCTCATTGGCCACTATAGTAGAGTTGACTGTCGCCCCCAAAGAATCCACGCAGACTCCATATCGACCCCCAAAAAGGTTGACTCCCATGATGCTGAAGATGAGCCAAAATACCAGGCAGACCAAAAGTACGTTGCAGATAGCTGGTATGGCCTGAATCAAGGCATTCACCACCACCTGGTTAATTAATAATGTTGTTGTTAATTTATTTTGCCATTACGATAATCAAGCGATTAAAATGACAACTGATGCAAATAAACAAACATAAGAAACATACAATGGTTGCTAATATGACAATGCAATTGTTTAAATTCGCCTTTACAAATTATTAATAAATTATTTTATGAATTCGTGCGACCAAGTAAAATTGTATTAATTACTGTGTGATGAATGTTTATTTTCAGAATATTCATTCATCAACCTTCATTCCTTCCCATCTTGACACGGCCCTTAAAGGCCTTAATGCCCTCAGTGTTCTTAGGGCTCTGAAAGCTCCCATGTTGCCCATGCCAGCACCTTCTGCTCCAAGACTGACGATGGATATCTAAAGAATAGTGGCGTAGCCAGGATTTGAAAATCGGTCGAAGTAGGGAAACATAAAAATGTATGATAGCAGTATAAATAGGGGCTCATACCAATACAATAATGAAGTCCAGCCAACACCATGCATCGGTAAAGTACTTATGGAAGCCGTAAGCCAACTGCTTGAGTACCATTTCCACGACAAATATAATGGAGAATATTTTATCCATGAGCTTCAGAGTATTTTTTATGGATCTTCTCTCTTCTATGTTTTTATCTTCAACAGCCTGTCACGTTTCGAATATTTAATTATATTTAGTTAACAGTGAAATTCATGAAAATAATAATAATAACAATAATAGTAGTAATAATACAACATTATTTAGTAGCTAATAACTTGAATTCAATCGCTTATCGAGTGATAGTGACGATCTTACCAAGGTTACACTGCTGGAGAGTATGATGATGATGATGAATGTTTCAAAATATCTATGCTCAACCAGCGAGTACACCATACATCTCAGCTTCCAAAGGCATCTTCCGACAGCAGAGTTTTCCAAATTTTGGCAACAGTTCAAGTCTCCTTCTTTACCTGCTCTCCAGCAACAGAACAGGTGACCATCAAGAATGCATCTGAAATTCATTCTAATATAGTATATATATATATATACATAAAATATATAAAAAATATATGTATATATATATGTATATATGTATATACTGATATATATGTATATATGTATATACTGATATATATGGATATATGTATATATACATATATATATGTAAAAATAGCTATAAGATATAATATCATAAAATAGCGTGATTATAAACAGATATTCGTTTAACTTCATCATTGTTATTGTCACCTACTCACTTGGGACAGCATTCGTCTGGATATTTGATGAAGACGACATTTACTTCATTAACTTCAGGTCCATCATGAAACATGTCACGTGCCTCGATGTTGGTGCTCAACTCGTCTTCGTCGTCATCGCAGCTGAATGACAACTTCATGCTGGTTATTGATGACGCCCTTGTCAATGAAATTGTGATTATTAACAATTTTGTCAATGTTATTAAAAGAATAAACGCGATGTCACAGCAAATCTCTGCCATACTTGGATGAGTGAGGCGAATAGAAGTTGCTCTCTTCGAAGGAAGACGATGATGACGATCCTAATTCGGAATTTATGGATTGCGTTAATGTGATCGATGGTTGTTGAAAAGCCTTGGATGTGTCCTCAGAAGAAAGTTTGTCTCCATCTCCGTCGCTTTGGAGACGATGCTGGTCTGGAATGAGATTTCCGTTCATCATGGCGTTCGTTCGATTGACGGTGTGCTGTTGTGTATTCGAATAAAGGGTAATTGGGTCATCAGAATAATAGGATCTTCACTTCATGATTCTTATGATGTATTACTCGGGATTTTAATTGCTAATCTGCTAAAAATTGTTTTGCCATAGTTAAAGCCGTAGTAACATAGGTTTTAAATCCAGTTCGCTCGATTGTAGGACTGATTGATTCGATTGCCATAGTGCCTTTTATATCCTGTCATGGATGCTTTCGGCACTTTAAATATATGCTTAAATAAATAAATAGGTAATTACAACGATCATTGGGTTACCTCTCTAACCCAATTTCTAACTTTCTATTAATAAAGTTTAATAAAGTTTTGCCTTTGACGTGTGCAAATTTCAAGTCGCTACCCTTCACCGTTTGGGAGGAGTTCTTGGGGCAGACATACACATGCACTTTCTGTTTTATGTTATGGATAATTGCTTTTTTTTTGTAAATAAGATGAGGCAACAGACTCACCTGCCTGGCTGCGCTTTGTAGGTAAGAGCTCCTTCTTTTGTCCGAAGCATCTGCTTAGGAACAACCACGAAATATCCGAAATAACTCCAACAACACTTAGCAATTTACGTTAACAAAGCCACTACATCACTAAATGCTATCGGCTTACAAATTCACAGATTGTCTCAATAGCAGAGGTTGCTGTTCGACGACATCGGTGCAGTGCTACTATTAACCGCAATCGCAATAAAACATGTCCACTCACTCTGAACTCCATTAAGGTTGGTATTATTAACAACGATGGGTTTGAAATGGGGCTTGACCAAACTCCAAGCCTTTCCCCCTCCGCCGCTTCTTTCGAGGATTCCTGGCTCCTTAGAGGAATCAGACGACAACTCTTTGTCTCTTTTGAGTACTTTTGCCTTGCAGCAGAACACAATCTTTGAGCGTCTAAATACAACAAATCGGGTGATTCGGTCGATAGCTTCCTGGAGTTTGTTTGTCTCTGCGGCTTGCTCTCCCTGAGAAGTCTGCAGGCTTTCAGCCCCAAAGGAACTTAGTAAAAGAGCCAGAAATAGGTTGAGAACCTGGGATTAAAATGACAGGTGCTATATTGTTATGAAATTTAGTTTTGTTGGATCAATTTAATGCTATCCAAAATTTGAATATTATCGATGCTATGATGCCAATAACATTAAGACATGAATAACAAATTGAAACACACCATGTAAATTCAAATGATTTAATTAACGGGCCACCAATCTTGATTACATGCCATTAAGGTTTTTAACTCACAACTAAGTTGCCGATGATCATGGTGAGCAGGAAGAACGGAATGCAAATAACTCCAGAACAGTGGATGCAGTTCCACATGGATTCGACCCATTCTCCACATAGGACCCTGAAGACGATCATGAAAGAGTGCAGGAAATCTCTGAAATTCCACCTCGGAATTTCTTGAAATTCCTCGAGGGTATACTTCTCTCCAAACAACTGCATGCCCATGACGGCAAAGATGAAAATGATGATAGCCAGTACGAAGCACAGATTACCAAGGGCGCCCATGGTTCTACCGATTATACCGATGAGAAGGTTGAGCGTCGGCCAAGACTTTGCCAATTTGAAAACTCGAAGCTGTGAATATCGACAAGTAAAGTCGGTGAATTTAAGTTGCTGCAAAGGCATAGCAAATTTTAGCCACATGCGCCAAATTTTTATTTAATGGGAAGAGTATAATTTAGTAAATGGAATAAAGGATTCATCCAATCATATTCCAGATGCATCAATCAAATGACAAGTAAACTAACCAATCGGAATGACCTTAAGATGGAAAGCCCTTTCACAGTGGATAGGCCGAGCTCGATGAGACTGAGGAGAACTATGATGATGTCAAAGCAATTCCACTTATCCTTGACGTACCTGTACAGACCGATAGCCAGAATTTTAAGAAAAGCTTCAGCCGTGAAGATGGTGGTGAACACCTGCAGCATCGTAATCAAAGTAACGGCCATTAGAACACCTCGAGTGGAAACTTAGAGGTAACTTGATGAGAGAAAATACGTGTGAGTCCGTCTATGTTAATTGATCGATTAGTTGATTAGTAATCGAAAAGACTTTCTTCTTGGTTTCTAAATCTACTCTTACGTAAACTAAATTTAATTAAAGCAAATGTGAACATTACCAAAAATATATAATACCACTTTTGAAACTTGACGCACGCAACACATCACAGTATCACCAATTTAAACATCATCACTGACATAGTTTCCAATGACGAGGGTCCTGTAAAATTCCTCTTTCATGCCGGCATGATCCATGGCCATGAAGACAGTGTTGAGGACGATGCATATGGTGATGAAGAGGTCAACGAAGGGGTCAAGTATAAACAGCTCCAGATAGGAAGCCACTTTGCGCCAACACGGAGAACACTCCAAGCTCAACATGGTCAGCTTCAATCGCTCCCAGAAGCCTTCCAGACGAGACTTTGGCTTCGTAAGAGAGGGAGACAAAGAAGACGATACTGATAGAAAGTATGACAAATTAAAAAATGATGATCTTGATGATGATGTTGGTAGGAATTATAACAATGACAAATACGTTTCAAGATGATCTATACTTAATTCAATTTTTCGACATCTATGGAATTATTCTTTAAAAAGTTGAACCTTTTTTCGGTGAAGCAACGTTGACCAGCAGACTTTTAAGCACTTCGACATCTTGAATAAATTGTTAATAATCGATAATAAATACTTTGATTTAAAATTAAATCAGCGCTGAGAAATAATAATGACCTGAAGAATATGGTAACGATAAAGTATTACTTAATATATTTCAATTTTTAATATTTGCTAGTATAATTATTTATCAGAAAAGCGGGAATTCTACATTTAGTAACATGCAAGGTAATTAAACTTCTTTTTTATTTGAGGATCAATCTGATATTCCGTCACATCAAAATATTTATCATTCCATCGCATCTGACATCATCATTCTTCTTATTATTATTTTAATGTGAATTAAAAGTATTACAAATTTTAAAATATTATGCGTTAACTTTTTACCTTTAAACTTCAGTGCATTGGTCCTTGAGTTAACCACCGAAGAAATTCTTCTAACATCTTTGGTCTTTATGTCCAAGTCTTCTGAAGACTGTAAGTCAAAAGATGACAGATCATCCACGCAACAAATAAATTCACATTCACTTTTACACATTTTTTTGTCGAACGTTGCGATTTGTAGAAGCAAGAGTTTCTTGGTTTATTGATGCATAAAACACCAATGGATTTTTAAATGAACGAAGAAGCTTTTAAATGTCGACGGATGTTTAATTTATTTTTTAAGTCCATCATTAATTAAAACATGTTTTCAATTTAATTGAAAATGGTTACTAACAAATTTAAGAAAAAGCAACTGGCAATCTAATTCGTTGGAAAGATCAAAAGCCTACTGGTAACGAGAAAGCATGCTTAGTAATTAAATCTTTTACTGTTAATAAGAAGGCACCCTCACAAGTGATTTTGTTCTTAACTGAAGCAACCAAATGGATTTATACTATTTGCCAGTGAAAATATTTCACAAATATGTACATTCCTTTTCACCACTTAAGTACCCTTGCTCGAAATTTGTTGATAAACATTATAATCGTGTATTCATTTCTGACTATCTACTATTTTGTTGTTCTCCTTCAATATCATGGCTTAATTACATATAGCCATCGGATTACTGATGGTTTTACTGTAATGATTGATACCTGATTGAGGCCACTTCTCTGACTAGTTGAACTAGAAACAGGAAAAGTACTTTTCCTCCGTCCATAACTATCCAGTATGGTGACCCATCTGAAGTGAGTGGGCTCCTCGTACTTTCCATTCTTCGAGCTTCCATTCGTTGGGGGAGAGGAGGCTCTCTCTGATTCCTTCATTCTGGTGCCATAGAAACGCTGTATGAGGTAGGGTGTGGCCAGAGAGTGGCGAGGGACGCCCCTGAAAGATCGAGGACTGATGGAAGCATTGGCTGGGTAGACTTTTTCCAATTGTTTAAAGCAGGCTTTCTTCTTACTGGACACTAGACGATCGATGGAATGAAAGCTACCGTTGCTGACCTTGAGCATGTTTTCTGGAGAAGTCACTTGAAGGGAAGAACTCCGGACATAATGGCGTTGGAAGGGGCGGAGTAAAGAATCTTCTGATACGTGGACCGAGTTTTCATTGGTCGATTGTTTTAAGCAGCTCTCGCACGAAAGATTCTGCTCCCTTTCGGCATCGGCCGGTGTCGTAACCCGGGAATCGTCAACGAATGGGAAGTCGACCCCAATGAAAGCTTTCAAATTGTCATTGTACGATTGGATGCTGATGACAGGTTTACTAGGTGGCACTGATTGATCGGTCGCAGAGGAAATGCTATTCTGTATATTTTTAGTCACCTATAGAAGAATTTTTTTATTACGAGTTATCGTGAAATATTTGGGATGATGTAGAAAATGATGACCTCGTTGGGCTTTCCTTGGTAAACCCTGGTGTAAACAATGGATTGTTTTTTGACCTGGCGTACGAGGGATGGCGAATTTCTTCTGCTTGCAAGTGAAGGGATGCATTCTTGTTCATTTTTGCGTTGAATTTCTTCGTCATGCTTCAAATGAAATGACCAACGGTTGCTGGTAATACTTTAAAAATTTTTAACGAATTCGTCCTTGCTTAACTAATTGCAATGCAGTTTGATTAACTAACTAACCTTCGCAGCAAACCCTCGCTCAAACTGATGAGATGACTTTTTTTTTGCTTCTCATCATAGCTCGGGGTGGTAAAGACACCCACCTCACCCACCCCGAACGACGTCCGTGGATAAATTTGAAATAATTAAATGTATAATAACGATCCAGGCTTTAACCTTTAGCCCTTAATCGTGACCTCTGATCTCCCTTTATTGTAACCCCTTAGCAACCACGGTTTTGCTCTAAGCAAAAGCTCATCAATCAAAAGACATTTGATCACGTGATACCAATATGGCCTCCGCCTCTTCTTCATCCCTGTCCATCTTTTGACAGTCGTCATACGACATGGCCACTATGGCAAGTATAAGATTAACGAGGTAGAAGGATCCAAGGAAAATGACGATGATGAAGAAGATGATGTGATAGGGTCCGTTGGCTGTCAAAACCTGCACATTAGATATTACATTAACATAAGCTGATATTATGGTCAAAATAAAAAGCAAACTTCATGCCGCTCACCATTTGATACAGGTTCTCCCAACAATCTTGGGTCATGAGTCTAAAAGCACACAGCATAGCGTATCCGTAGTTGTCGAAATTCGTGTAGCCATAGTTTGGGTTAGGGCCCACAGAGAGACAGGTGTAGTTGGCAGGGCACTTGCTGTTAAGCGTTTATAGCATTAAGTTAAATTTTTAAGCATTGTAAGAGTTTATTACGTTAAATTTACACATATTTTTCATCAAATCTACCCGGAAATGTGTCTCAAAAATTTGCGCACATTTCATACTTCTCAATTTTTATCATTTCCTCAAACGTGCTTTCTGTGCCTGCCCATGGTTTTTCATAAATAATATTGTATATTATCGCTTCCTTATACTACATCATGGTAATTGACACATTAGGTCTGCAAAATGTTAAGTCATTACAAGTGAATTGTACATTTTCTTACAGTTAGATGTTGAACATCCTCCATGTTTGCGTTTGAAATTCATTTATTAACAAATTTACAGAGCTTGGGGAATGGACATCACAGGACGGGCAAATATAGAAAGGCAAATGGAAAGGGATAACTGCAGAGTTAGGCATGCCACTCACAAATGACAACTAATCAAGCCTTAAGAAGGACGAGACAATTAGACCCTCACAACGTGGAGCTAGCTCTTCTCAACTTGATTGGAAAAAAGGAAGGATGGGTGGGTGGTTGAATTTATAAAATCTTGAATAGGCATCGATAGGTGAATTTTTGGCGAATGTATGAGTGAATGTGTGGGTAGGTTTACAGGTAGATACAGCTTGGACGTCTGATGTCTGGCAATTTACACAAATTACTAGATTGATTTACATGAGTTAAAAGATGAATTGGTTGATAATTGGATGAGTAGAAAGCCTTGTTGTATGCATGTGCCGGTGATACGGCAATGGAAGGTTGGATGATATAAACAATATCAATCATTACAATACTATGTAGTCAATAAGCATCGGTTATGAAAATTGCTTTGTCACAAATATAGTCTTTATCATTAGTTCTATATTAATTAAAACTGATTGCATTTAAAAACAATTTATTATTATTATTATTAACAAATTGTAAAATTATTTTTACAGCGAAACTATTAACAAAAACAAACCCTGATTCTGAACCGTTACCGCAGATTTTTGGAACTCCTGCGGAACTGAAGAACCAATTACCTAGATGCGAGTGAATGTCATGAAATGATGGAGTGGATGAAGATGATGAATATGATGTGAGTGGATGTCATGAAATGATGGAGTGGATGAAGATGATGAATATGATGTGAGTGGATGTCATGAAATGATGGAGTGGATGAAGATGATGAAT
>MPNW01000006.1:199731-262169 GCA_011800805.1 Hirudo medicinalis
ATATTATTATTCAACTGATATATTATTGTTGTGTATATTATTATTCAATAATATATTATTGTTGTGTATATTATTATTCAACTGATATATTATTGTTGTATATTATTATTATTCAATAATATATTATTGTTGTGTATATTATTATTCAACTAATATATTATTGTTGAATTGTATAATTCTAAACCAAGTGCAATTTTGAAGTCAGCTAGGGAAATTGAGCATCTTCTTGGTTCCAACAACTTAGTGTTCATGCTCATACACAGTTGTTATGAACAAGACAGATTTAAAAAAAAATTTTATTTAACGATTTAATTAATTGAAGTCATTACGAATCGAGATGTGAATAATTACGAATCATTCCAAACAATCTAAGCACTCTTTCGCGCACCTAATCATCTCTAAATTAAACATTCAATCAATCAGGTAACAGGTTGTAATTGGCAGGTAATCGTCATATCAATGAGTATTGCTTTCCGAATGTAATAACTAACATATTTAATTAACCGGGTAAATTCCTGAAGACTAACGAATAAAAATGTTGAATCCTTTTGAATGAAATACTATAATTTCCTAGTGAACACATTGTAATCATTCTCATGTATTTACAAGTACTACACTTCACCTAAGTGTCTGACTAACAATATTAATAATAAAAAATTCAATAATAATAATAATAATAATAACAATAATATTCTTAAAAGGTCACGATGCAAACAACAATAGAATTATGATGCTGACAGAGAGCGCAAATAATGTGATGGAGTGATAAAGTGTGTGGAAGACAGAAGATGCTGAGGAGGACATCTTGCCATCAAGGACGAAAATTTCTAAGACCGGTTGCCAAGGGTTCTCTCCAGTGTCGTACCTTTGCGAGCATTCATCGACTGTTGAGACAACATTGGAATTATATATATATATATATTTATTTATATATAATTACATATTATTATATATTTATATAACTATATATTCATTAATATATTGTATTTGTAGGACACCCAAAATCAATGCGATGTGATACATTGAAATATAAATGTAATCGTTTGCAGAGGTATTAACTGATTGTTCGCTCAAACATATTTCAAGCAATTACACCATCAAGTAAAACTAGACTAATGTATCAAAGTAGCCTCGCTCTGACGATTAAATGATATCTTCATATAAATATGATTTAGAGATCGTCGGAT
Organism: Hirudo medicinalis; assembly: GCA_011800805.1. Taxonomy (NCBI): domain Eukaryota; kingdom Metazoa; phylum Annelida; class Clitellata; order Hirudinida; family Hirudinidae; genus Hirudo; species Hirudo medicinalis. The sequence goes on from MPNW01000006.1 coordinate 200,919, forward strand.
CTCAGTAGAGATAACTTTATAAAAGATGAAGAATTGTAATAAAATCTATTAAGCCATATCTTTGTCATATATTAATCATTTTTATCATTGCCACGACGAGCTTACAAAGTCTTTCATTTTCATTGAGGACCAATCTCAGGCTGCTGCCTTCGTCAGGGGTGTTGCTCAATGCTGTCTGTTTGACATCGCAGTGGGCAGAAGATGATCTCGACATGTGGATCTCTCTCCATCCCATTCTCTCATAAACCTGGAACAATACGTTAATAAATAGCTGTCATAAATTGATTATCTCAACTCTGTTTAATATTAAAATGTTTTATATTTTAACATTGAAGATATCGCATTTAATAACCTAGTACATCTATTCTAACTAATCTAAAAATGTTTTTGGGGACTCGTGATCTACCGATAAATTACGCCTAAACATTTGCCTTGCATACTCGAAGGTATTGACATTTTAAGAATTTTCAGCATCTTTCTAGTTGAGTCATTGCCTTTCATGGCACAGTGAAGAAGCTGCTTGATCGAATTTGAGGCTGTCAGCGCAGGTCAAGTAACCAGAAAACATGGCAAGTGTACAAGTAGGAAATAATATAGGCACTTTGAAAGCTAAAGAATCACAAGTATCGTTAAAATTGTGAGCTTTCAGGTCTTGAGTTATTCGAGCTGCGTCCATGGTTCTGTCCTTCCTGATGAACGGACATTTTCTAGTCGTCGAACGGAACAAATTACAAATGGTAAATTTGATGACGATATTGTAACAACGGAGACGATAGTGGCACGAAAACATGGACAAAATCAAACGAAGACAAGTCACGTATCGGCCGAGCATTCGCAAGGAGGATTAAGTGAACAAGATTAAGGTGTCAGAAAAGCAAACAAGATCTGAAGTGATGAAGTTTTTTGAAATAATTCGAAAAAAGGTGCTCATCCTGTGCCCTCCTGCCTGCTCTCTAACTGTGAAGTAACTCTTGTCTTGGAATCTTCGCTTGATAAACTCAAGCAAAACCGCCACACCGCATCATTCTTTCTTGTAAGCATGTTGTCAGTGTACTAAATTGTGCTCATGTAGACATTCGAACAATTTTTAGACATCTTCAAAAATTGAAAGAAACAGTCAGTATTGTGTTGTAGGATTTATTTGTAAACAAACCGAGGCACTTGAGGGATCGATATGAGACCTCTTGAGGAGACTTCAAAGAACTCAAAAATCGAGATTTTAATAACGGCTAAGAAAGTACAGAAGAAAACCTTCTTCTTGTCAAATTATCATTTTTCATTTTCTTGAGAAGTAATTGCGGGATGTAAAAGTTTATGACAAACATTTGATAGGAAAAGATAAGAGTTCGTCACTAATTAGGTAATATAAGTCATAAAATTTCTTTTTTTAAGTAATATTCATAAAATTTATAGAAATTAATTTGCTATTTTTCTGACTTTTTCAAGCTGACTATTAGAATGAACATAATTTTTTCATCTCTACAAAAAATATATCTGTACACGTGAAAGGTGTGTTTCAAATGAAAATGTTTGAGTTTGAAAATGTTTAGAATTTATCATCTCCTTCAATTTGCGGAGATTGACCGAATAAAACTTTAACGAGAGTACTTTTCTGGTTAATTATTTATGATTTATCAATAGTTCATAGTTCAGTTTGTGGGGAAAATTCTAAAATTTTGATTAAGGGTGACGAACCCAACACCTGAAGTTTGACACTGGATCGAGAAGGTCATAGGTCAACATGTACGATTTCATGTTTTCCATCCAGTAGCCCACGCAAATCAGCTCTCTGTCTGGAATGTCTGCAAGTAGAATCGGAAGATTAAGTAATTGTTTCAGAATAATTATGAAAGTGCAATAATAATATAATATAATTTTTATAAAATATTAGTGCAATAATTTTTATAGAAAATTACTCTGAACTTAAACTTCTTCGTGTAATATTTTTTTTCACCAGTAGCTAATCCCTCTTAACTTGAAGATTGAATTCATTTTATTGATAAAAACAATGTACAATCGCAAAAATTCGAATAGTTGGTGCAATGACTTTGTACGAAAAAAGACATTTTTAAAGTTTTATTAATTCTCATCTAACAAATTTACCACGTAAAATTATTAATATCTTTTCAAAAAAATCTCACCATACTCCCCAATCGGTCGCCCAGTGTGGTCTAGTGACGCACAGTATGAGACATCCAAGGTCAATTTGGAAGGCTGAGCATCGCACGATTTCAATTCTGACTGATCTTCCTTGCAGTCGATTGTGTGCCTCGGCCTTTCCGTCATGCCCCCAACCTCTGTCTTGTATAGTTCCTCTTCACTGCCCTCCTGGATGAAGGTATACCTCCCTCCTATGGGGCAAGGGACTGGAGAGGGGGGATTCACTGTAGATTTGTGGGATTTGCTAGTTTCAACATTAATTTTGAATCATCCTGGTTTTAAAAAATTTTAGCAGTAAACGATTATAATGGGTACAGTTAGAAATGACGCTGTCAAATATGTTGGTTAACTATTTCAATATTATTATTATTGATATTAGTATTTCGTAATTGCTAATTGTTCGTGTTGTTTCATCTTGTTAATATTATTGCAGTTATCAACATGTTTATTTGAATTCTTTGGCTCACTCATGAAATAGAAGTAGATCCACTCCTGTGGTTCGTTTGACCTTTCATAGGTGAAAGTCGACCAAGTGCATGTCTCCCTGAATATCCTGGTCAGGTATTCCTGATCCTGGAGCATGGACAAACGAGCAGGCACAGGCTTGCCTGGAATAAATTATGAAAATGGACTTAAAATCGTGATTCATCTCGAGAGTAAGTGCCATTAATAAATCCAGTCAAAGTAACGCAATGTAATGTTAGACTTGATTCACGTCTGGTCTTCCAATTAATTAATTGAATAGTTATTTGTAATTGTAGGAATTTTAAGGGATGTTCATAATTCAGTTCAAAGAAAGAATAAAATTATACTCACATTGACTTACCCATTCGAAATCTGATGATGCTGTGATGTCTCTCCAGAAAATCGTAACACACGAAATGCGTTTCGCTGAGATGAAAGACATTAGCATTAAGACATTCTTGTTTATTATCAATTATTAATATCAATATAACTATTATCAACACCGTGTTATCGTTAAGGGCTGTTATCGTTATCATAATCAACTATTAATATAGTTGGCACTTGTCTTAATGATCCTATTTAACTAATAAATCACAATTAATTGATTTTCACCGCTAAAGACATTTTGATGTTTGTGATATGTACAAAATGACCTACCATCTTCCTTCGTCGATGGTGAATGTGAGGTATCTGCTGTCAACGTGGGCCATGCACACGAAATATGAATTGAACACCTCGAATTGGTTCAAGGTCGTCACCTAAAGGTTAATATAAAAATATTGATAACCTCGAAATGTTTTTGTAAATGACAAAAATACCGAAAATAATAATTATTGCCTCCGCCATAATTAAAATGGAGATTTTAAATATATAACGGTGAATATCACCACTTAGCAAATCCTAAGCTGAATTACGAAGCCACATGAACACTTAACATGAGAGGTTTTACGCTCAAATGTTGTTAATGGTTAGTTGAAAGATCATTTCTTAGTAAATTTCGCTAATAACTACATTTAACTTTCAATTTAAAATCACAGCAAGATAATAATCACAACAAGATAATAATCACAGCAAGATAATAATCACAACAAGATAATAATCACAACAAGATAATAATCACAATAAGATAATAATCACATCAAGCACTGATATTGAATGCACGTTTACATAATTGATATTAATAATTACGGACCTTGTGGATATGCGAGGTGTTTATAGTGACTGCGTTGTCGTACTCCCCACCCATGTAATACACTCCTGTGAAGTTCCGGGGGAACCTGCACCCAGGGTCAACCGAGGGGATCTCGCTGTAAATGGCTGCATCGTATTTTCAGGGTTATTATTAGGATGTGCAGAGATTATTTTTATTGTTGCAGATCGAAGTGGTAAGGACAGCTTACCAGCACAATTAATATTCGCTCCATAGCTAGATGATTTTATGACTAATGTTGATCGGTAAATTTCAAATATTGAATTAGTCATGCGAAGAGTCACATTTTAAATTCTCTCGAGATGAAATGTAAGAAGTCACGAGGATAAAATGTTTTGGAAGTAATTTGATGTTTACTGAAGTCCAAAAGATTCATAATTATCATCGTCATAACCTCACGCATCTCCATCGCACCACTCATACAATGTCAAGTTGTTATTAAAAAATGTTCTTCATCGTTCCCATTGTAAGTTTATTATTGCTATGATTATGATGATGGTGATTTTTATTATTATTATTACTATTATTATTATTGTTATTGCCGACAATATTGTACTGTTATTATAAAAATATGGATCCTTTTCTGTTCAACGCTCTTACAATTAAAATCGAATTAACATAATATAATTAATTAATATTAAAATAATTAACTTAACAAATATTTATTCGAAATGTTGTTTTAGTAATATTAAGTCATTATTAATAGTAACCTCGTATTACATTGTTATCATCTTAACCATAGTATCATTCCAACAATGTAATTTCTAGTTATAATGATAATATTGTACTCACTTGGTCTGATGATGAGCCTTATATCTCCGTCATAGGGTGTCTGAAGGACTGCGCACGAGGCCCACCTGGACATACTGAACCTCCTCTCATTGTTTTCCATTTCCTGATCATATCTTGTCAGCTGGTTATGAATTAGTGTTTGGATAAAAAGAACTTTTCAACTTATGAATAGATATAATTAACTTATAAAAAAGCTTTATTTCCTTTTGAATTTGCAATACGTTGCACGCATAAACCTGAACATAGTTAACTTAATAACACGTTATTCGCCTTTATGAATTTTATAAATATCAACTATTAAGGTATAAATGCATATGGTATTTTAATAAGAATGACAAATGTTGTAATTTATTCAAAAATAAAAACTGTTAACAAGTATTTAGATTAGGCTCATTTATCCTTTGACCCAGATTGGTCAATAATCTCCTAACCAGGCATCTGAACCTATCCCTGGGATGGACCTGTCCTAAGTCTGCCACAGCTGAGAAGACATTCCCATTTGCCTCCTGCCAAGTTCCCATGCATTTGAATCTGATTTCTAGGGTTGTGATGACGATGATGATGATAAATAATTATATAAAGGGAATGTTGAATAATGATATATCATAAATATTCAGTAGTCACAATTAAGCATATTTATTTAAGTAATATTTTCCATGACCTTGACGGTTATACATTTAAATGGTCAAATTTGAAATGCACATTAAAGAGTTATAAAGGTTGATGTTGATAACAATTCTTAACGAGTAATTCAACGGTTATCATTTTATCGAAATCGCCATCACTGCGGCTTCCACCAATAAAAAAACTAACTCGCCCTGAGAGAGCTTGCAACATCGGGACACTCCCCGAAGGTCATATCGAAAACTTGATTGTCCACGTAGACGGACCCTGGAAGTTGGCAGGCTGTGATGATGTTTTGGGGAGATTTGCAGATGCTGCCTCCTCCGTAATCAACCTCGTAGCTGAAGTCATAACACCCTTCGATGGTGGCCTTGCAGTTAACTGTTTGAATATCGATCCCTGGGGAGTGTTTGATCTTTTCGTTAATATATCTTATTATTTTACTTGCTTCCTTTTGACTGATGCTTTTTGGGTATGCTATTCTAATTTTTATTTCAAATCATTTAAAGTTCAACCTATTACATTCGATGTTCATGTAAGCCTTACAAGCAATGAGCAGTTATTTTATTTATTTTATTGGACACGAGTAACAATTATCACGCAGAATCATTAGTTCGAAAGGCACATCCGAAAGGACGTAATCCCGCTTGTGGGTGAACTGCATTACGTTTTGTGAGAAAAACAAAAAAGTCAGAGAGCAACAATGAACACTCGAAGTACAAACGAAGCAGTTAAAGTTATCATTTTACAGTTAGCAAGTTTCCTAATAACAATTTCAGAGTTACAAAGATATTAAGTGAGACTTAAATATTTCTTTGAATAAAAAGGATGATTCCGATTGGACGTCATTGGAGTTGAAATGCCCCAATTCACAGTCCAACGCATTCGATCGAAAACAATCAATTATTACATTTTAAAATTCCAGTTATCATCATTTTTACTCTTTCCATAACAAATTTCATTAATTATTATTTATCGAGGGTTTCCAAAATCTATTTTTAGCAAAATTATAAAATCTATTGATTATAATTACTATTATTAACACATTAATTTCATTTATTTGATTAAATATCGCCATTTATTTCAAAGGCAAGAGAAAACTCGAACCTCACTTGACTTACTTCTAACTTGATTCACCATCAAGATCGCACATTACAGTTATGTTGCAGTACTCGTTAGCAGTAAAACACACGTTGATTGGTTATTCGTGCAATTTTAACAAAATATTTAAATGAATTTTAGTAAAACCATCGAAGTAATTGTTTCAGCATAATTATTTGACATCATCACGAGTAAATTACAAATTAATTAGTTGACATCATCACGAGTAAATTAAAAATTAATTAGTTGACATCATCACGAGTAAATTAAAAATTAATTAGTTGACATCATTACGAGTAAATTAAAAATTAATTAGTTGACATCATCACGAGTAAATTAAAAATTAATTAGTTGACATCATCATTAGTAAATTAAAAATTAATTAGTTGACATCATCACGAGTAAATTAAAAATTAATTAGTTGACATCATCACGAGTAAATTAAAAATTAATTAGTTGACATCATCACGAGTAAATTAAAAATTAATTATTTGACATCATCATTAGTAAATTAAAAATTAATTAGTTGACATCATCACGAGTAAATTAAAAATTAATTATTTGACATCATCATTAGTAAATTAAAAATTAATTAGTTGACATCATTACGAGTAAATTACAAATTAATTAGTTGACATCATCACGAGTAAATTAAAAATTAATTAGTTGACATCATCACGAGTAAATTAAAAATTAATTATTTGACATCATCATTAGTAAATTAAAAATTAATTATTTGACATCATCACGAGTAAATTAAAAATTAATTAGTTGACATCATCATTAGTAAATTAAAAATTAATTAGTTGACATCATCACGAGTAAATTAAAAATTAATTAGTTGACATCATTACGAGTAAATAAATGCTCACTGAACATAGTCGTGAAGTCCATGTTGACCAGTATGTGACTGCAAACATCATCAAACAGTGAATCTTCGCCAACCTCTGACGAGGACAAGCATGAGGCTGAGAAGAATTGCAAGTAAATTCATTATTTTCTGTTATTTAAAAAATAATTTCTTTCTTGCATCAATCGAGAAACACGAAGAGCACGTAAACGTTCGTCTCAACTGAGTCACAAGTACACTTAATAAGGGCAAAGAAATAGCCTGGAACTTACAAAATCTGTGCTGTATGACGTTCGGCGTTCTGAAATGCAGGTCTTGACACTGGTAGCAGTTCGATCTTCTGTTTTTATATTTTATCAGGTTTAAAAATTTTTATTATTATTATTATTATTGTTATATCGTTATCAATGTTATTATCCACATTATTAATCCGTTTAAGTGAACAGGTGCTGACAAACTTATTCCAGCCTTCTAACCAATCAAATCGAAGAAAGGCATTACCAAAACAATGCTCCCTGTAAATGTTACTTAGGATTCTTTTTCTTTAAAATCAGACATATTCAATTACAATCAGTTCAATTTATGTAGCGCCTATTCCCAAAGGTACTGGCGGCAACGCATGCTAGTTGGGAACACGACATAGTTCCTATTTATGCCTCTGAACAAGTGCAAACCAATGAATTTGGAATTGAATAAAACTGAAATCATCACACGTTGTGTAAACCCTCTCGTCTTTGTGTTAAATTATATATTATTTTTGCTATGAATGTTCATTATTATTTTGCTGTGATGGTATTACATATCATATAAGATGAATTTGATATATTTTATTACAATCGTAAATATTATTATTACTATTTTTATTTGCAAAATCTAAATTGTGGAACGAGCGTTTGCATTTACAAGGCAGGTTTTCGTCCAAATCGGCATTTGTTAATTCAATAATTTTATAACTTATTAATTCAATAATTTTATAACTTATTAATTCAGACTTTAAATGAATTTAGAGGAATTTTCTAAAGAGACGCAGTTACACCATTTCTGCTTTAAAGACTAGAAATTCTGAAGGCTACCTCCTGAGCCACAATTCCAGCTTATTGAGTGATAAATCTAATGACTAAATCTCACCTGTTGAAAAAGAGGATCCTGAGATCTGATCTGTTAAATGCATCTGTCGTGTCAGGGATGACCATGATTTCGTAGCACTCTGCAACACCGAGCTGTTCGTTTGAGAACGTCCTCTCCGATATGACGGTGTTCAGTTCTATCGACCTGTCTGTCGAGTAGAACTCTCCCCGAAGATACTCAGGGATTTCGCATGATGACGACACTGCAACGAATTGATTTCATGCAAATTGAAAGTCGATTTTAGTCTTGGTTAATTTTTCTTCTTTGATCGACAAAGAATGACCACGGTTTTGATTGTGAATGTGTTAATGTGATTTCATAACAGTAACGCCAATTTTTGTGAATTCATGAACAACTCACTTAATAAAAAAATCAAACATTAATGTTCTGTTTAAATGTAAACATACATCTTTACGCAATAAATAAATAAATAAAAGAATTTAAATAAGCTTGCTAGGATTGGAAGAGTTTCAAATCGCATTTCCAAATCAAAGCAGAATAACTTTTATTTAAATCACAATACAGGGTTTTAAAGCGTTTGAAAACAGCAAATTTAAGCTTTTGTTTGAATGTTAAGGTAGGCATAATTACAAACTGTAATTCAAGAACTTAGGTTCAATGGAAATAAGCATTTGTGTGGAACCTCAGAATTATAGCGACTAATTATAACTCTAATCATCGTTCAATTTAAGTTATTTTTTATTAACTAAATTTCAAGTTGAATTTGTGGTATTTCTACCTAAGCTCATCCTAATATTTTGTTCCATGAAATTATCTTTAATTCGATATATTAATGTTATTTTTAGTTGTGAACAAAAAATTAGATCAATACTCAGGATATTTGACTTCGGTTAAGATTCGTTGTATTTTGCAAAAAGTTTAAAACAATTTTTAATAATAACCTCAGAAGATGAAATTGTTGCCAGGAAATGTTGATATTATTTGCAAAATATTATTATTAATAAAAAAATATTATTAAAATATTAATATTATTTAAGGCATTTTATGAACCCAGCTTTTAAAGCTTGAAAAATTCAATTTCAGTTTTCCACAGTAAAATTAACGTTTGTTGATGCCTCAATTTGAGTGTTGTGGCTAAAAATATTCTAAAATATTAGCGTCTGAAATCACTGTACATACTTATATTATATATAATATGTATGTAATATAATATTATTACATGTAATATTGTAATATAATATTATTACATATACATATATAATATATATATATTATATATTATATATAATATGTATGTAATATAATATTATTACATGTAATATTGTAATATAATATTATTACATATACATATATTATATATAATATATATATATTATATATAATATGTATTATATATAATATTATTACATATACATATATAATATATATATATTATATATTATATATAATATGTAAGTAATATAATATTATTACATATACATATATTATTAAATTAGCTCGTTATTATGGGTTCTTAAAATGCCACACATTAAACCAATCCAGTGATCAAGTGTTCTAAGCGGCCACAAAATGTTGAGAGCACAAAATAGCGCAAACTACGAGAGGTTGAAAGCTGAGATTAATTCGAATCGCTTCAAATTACAATTCATCACAATTGTATATATATATATATATATATAAATATAATTTATAAATATAATATATAAATATATATATATATATTTCACATTCTTCCATTCCTTCAGTTCTTAGCGGTTAAACACTTTGAAAGATTTCTTTGAAATAACGATTTTTGAAAAGTCTAAGAGAAATTCCACAAAATCAAAATCTCACCAGGAGATGAAAAGCAAGTTAAACCGGCGATGAAGACGACGACGATGCATTCCAAGAGGGGCAAATCTGGTGGAACGGTTAGCATTTTTCAGCTCTTTCCCACTATCCGGATATCGGTCGATGCTCCATGGAAGGAATCAGAATAATAATCTCTGGGCTTTCCTACACTCAGCAGCAGCTTATGAAAGTCGAGTTAAGGCTCCGTTTGAGTGACAAAGTTTCTTCTTATATAAGATCTCCTCTCACCCGATCATCATCTCACCATTTCAATCAAGACCTTATTTAACTCCATCAATATTTGCGTGCTAGTGGTTCTATGGTCATCAAACAATTTGATCGATCCATATTTGTTTGTTTATCATTGCTATCAAAAACAGTGTAATAATGATGATGATGATGATGATGATGATGATGATGATGATGATGATGATGATGATGATGATATTAATAATAATAATAATAATAATAATAATAATCACATCATCACCATAATAACATTTCGTCAAGGCTTTTGAAACAATAAAAATAAATTATTATTCAGAATTTCGCTTCTGGCATCGAGTGCCAACATGTCGCTTCATTTATTCATTTCATTAATTCTTCCTTCAGTTATGATTTTAATTCAAACTTTCTTCGCATATTCTTTTCAATTCATTCCCTTTTTCAGTTGCAAGGTCATAAAGTTTCATAGGTCATAAGGTCATAAAGTTTCATAGGTCATAAGGTCATAAAGTTTCATAGGTCATAAAGTTTCGTTGTTTGAAAAATCTTATTTCAATCTCAATTCACGACTCCCCATCCGCTCCTAGAATCACATTCAACAACCAATTACAACACTTCAAATTTAAACTTTTAATTTAATAACATTTAGAACATTCGATTAAATTATCCTCCAATTTAAATACCCAATTTAAAGCTCCAATATAAATATCCAATATAAATATCCAATTTAAATATCCAATATAAATATCCAATATAAATATCCAATATAAATATCCAATATAAATATCCAATTTAAATATCCAATTTAAAGCTCCAATATAAATATCCAATTTCCAATTTCCATTTAACATTTGACTCAATAACATACGATAAGCGAATCAAAATGGATTTCACGCGTTCGTCATATCACGTTCACCTCGTTAAATGAGCTTGAAATCATTTTCACCTTTTAAGTCATTCCACCTGAACGTTTGAATGCCTCGGCATCCGAACATCCAATTAATTAATTAATTAATTGACGCAGCATCCAATTAATTATTATTACACAACACAATTAATTAATTAACACACACACACACACATCCAAACAATTAATTAATTAACACACACGCACACACACATCCAAATAGTCATTTTATCCACTTCGTCACTTTTTTTTGAATCTTGAAAACTTTCATGTTTTTTTGAGAAATTCTACAACAAAATAAGAGCTTGTTGGGTGCCTTACTTCATCGCAAAACAGGTTGGAATCGATTTTCAAATGATAAAGTTACTACCATGCAAATTAGATTTTTTGTAAATCATTAAACAATTGAACTTACTAATAAATAATTTATTAAAGTGATTTTAATTAATTATTATAAGCATACCGTTCATGATAGAGTTTTTTGTTAGTGGTGACATCTAGCGAGTGTCAAAAAATTTATAACATTATTTTTAATTAAATAAAAAGGTGAGTGTATTGTTGCTGGTAATATTTATCCCGATGCACCCTTCTTAGAATTTCGTTATAAAAATATTTAATCGTACAAAGTAAAGAAATACTTGTTTACGCTCGTTATTCTAGATATTGAAGTAACCATGCCGACCATTTAAAGAATTTAAATAATGCTTAAGTGAGATAACTGTAAATCAGTTGCACCTTTCAATTGAATGCCTTTCAATTTCTTTGCTAAAAGTTTTAATTGCATTTCTAAAAAAACAACAACAACAACAAAAAGTGAATGATTTAAATTGAAAGCAGGCATAAAACATGCAAAGAACACTGACACAAGTATTTTTAGAACTACATGATTATTTTACTATGGGAATTAATGTTCTTAATATGAACTTTAAAAAAATCAATCGCTGAATTAATGGATTCAAGGAATGTGCGTGATTGGCTGAGGAGGAAGGGTCAAGGACGATTATTTCAAAGGGCGTCGAGTTGTCTCCCTCGCCCGAATCGTACCTTTGAGGACACTCGTCATCTGCATGGCCAAATATTTAAATAAAAATTAATAACTAAATAACTGTTTAATAAGAATTAATAATGTTATTCAATTTAATGTAATAAATCATTAAGCACAAATTTTACGCTTCGAATCACTAAAGTTTTTCTCATAAATATAATAGAATTGTGCAAAGATCTGCAGAGAGAAAAGTAGTTGTTCATCCAGATTTTGACGAGGTTCTCACCTGATGAAGGCAACATTTACTTATTTATGAAGGTCTGAGATATTCTCGTAATGACTGCACTGGAATACTGGTTTGCATTAATAAGTTTAGCTTAGATAGAAAATAACTGCATCATTCACATGCACTTATATCACATGACGCCTCTACAGTTTCTCTCAACCCTTGCATGTTTTAAAAGCTTCATCTGAATATTTATTGACAGTTGAGAGAATATTTTTTGAAGCGAATGAAGGGCCGCACTGAAATCTAAGGTAAATGGAAATGAATTTGAAGTGTGAGATCAATAATCTTTGATTATTTGTACTTAATAATCCGACTTTGAGAAGGTATAGCTTTTTGAAAGCAACATGTAAACATTGCCAAGCAGTTCTAAGAATAGAAGTTTGTTGAGTTCATGATTTTTTTTTATTCTCTTATTTAATTTTATAATCGCAAATAAAGACAAAAAAGGAATTACTTTACTTCTGAAAATAATAGAATAAATTCATCATTCTTTCAGTAACGTATTGCGTCTCTTTGATATTAAAATAACTTTCCTTCAAATAATAACAATAATAACAACAACAACAACAACAATAATAATAATAATAATAATAATAATAATAATAAGCATCGTAAGCAGCATCATCATCACCATCATCAGCTTAGACCATTTACGTAGCGCCTCTTCCAAGGGCGCTTTGTGGCGCTGCAAGCTGATCCTTTTGTCAAAAAGTTCTCAATTTTTGCCTAAGCATAACGTTTTACAATCTATCAGTGATATTAATATCAGTAATAATAAGTTAGAAGCTAAACATAATATAGAAAAGACATCCTTACACAATCTCTCACCCTCCTTGAGTACCATTCGGAGACTGCTTCCTTCTTCTATACCGAGGCTTTCTGCGGTTTGGGCCATGTCACAAACGTACGAAGTCGACCTTGACATGTGGATGTCTCTCCAGGCTGTTCTTGTGTAAACCTAAATTTTAGCGCATTTATAAAATATGTAAATCATCCACATTGAAGGACCACATTCCAGAAATGAATGATATGATTTAATCGTCCGCCTCTTCAGATATTTCTACTAACGGACCTAATAATAGGTGCTTTTTGTTACGGCAGCAAATGCCGTCTGAATCATGTTACTGTGGATCAAAACGTAATCAGTGTGACGTGATATGCATGAATTTTTAACTCAAACAATTAATTGGCTGTTCTACCCGACTGTAATCGATTCAGTACTTTCGACTTTACGAATATCGAATATCGAATATCGTGTATCGAATATCGTGCATCGGGAACATTAAGAATGCGATCGAATTCACTACTTGTAATGTTACTACTAGAAATTCGCATGTTATCGCTGCTCAATTGTTGTTATTAGTGTTATCACCGTTATCATTATCGTCTTCATCATTAACTAACCCAACACCTGAGGTCTGATACAGGGTCAAGGAGGTCGTAGGTGATGAGGTACGATTTCATGTTTTCCATCCAATATGCCACGCATATCAACTCCCTGTCTGGAACGTCTGTATAAAGGAAAATATTTTACATTATTATTAATATTATTATTATTATTATATTATAATAGCTATTATAATTATAATAGTTTAATAATTACAATATTTTAAACATTATTATTATCATTATTTTTATTAATATTATTGTTTGTAATCATTTGTGATAAATTTTCGCTATGCGATGATTACCATATTCTCCTATGGGTTTTCCTGTGTGATCAAGAGATGCACAGTAAGACACGTCGATGGTAATTTTCGTCGGATTATTGTCACAAGATTTCATCTCGGATTGCATTTCTTTACAATCTATGGAGTGCCTTGGCCGTTCGGTTATACCCCTTACCTCCGTCTTATATTTTTCTTCCTCTTCACCATCTTGTGCAAAGGTGTATCGACCTCCGATAGGGCATGGTATGGGGGTAGGGGGATAGGCTGGAATGTTGATTTTCATTAACATTTTGAAGCAGTTTATTAACTTGTTTGGTTATTGCATTGCATCTCCGATTATGATCTTACATCGTGATGTTGAAAATTGTTCATATCCAAACTTTAGCTTACCATCGTGTGAATGTATTTTCTGAATATTTACTATTATGTCTCTGATCTCACCTTTTCACTTTAGATTCAAAAAAGCTTTGTAGTAACGAATATCAAACCGATGAAAGTCGAATATATCCATTCTTGGGGACCATCAGCTCGCTCAAAGGTAAATCTAGACCAGCTACAAGCCTCTCTAAACTTGTTGTTCATGTATTGCAAGTTATTCAGTTTGGAAAGGACAACTGGAAGTGATCTGGCTAAGGTGATGGCAACGTAGGATTAATCACAAGCGGTGAATATTTATTAATAAGTTAGATTTAATTTAACAATCAATTTCTAACGATCTTTTACTTAACAGCTTAGGCAAATGTTAAGAAATCGGTTATTTATTGCATTTAAATATCAATTAAGTAAATAAATAGTTATTATTATTTGGTTATTTTAGACAAAATATGAAGCTAATGGTTAAAAACTAATTCATCAATGTTTTAAAACGCACCCTGCCTAAATTGAATGAGGTTCTGACGGCGAGGCAGAAAATCAAAACAGACAAAGTGCGACTCACTGCGGTTAAAAATGCTTAAGGTTGGTGACGTAACCAAATTAAATTATTTCACTTATTTATGAATACTTATTTATTTTAGCATTAAGTTTGATAAAGTAAAAAGCAAAATTTTGGTGTATTCTCACCATTTTCCTATATCAACGTGGTAGGTAAAATATCTAGTGTCAGCTTGCCGGAGGCAAATGTAGAACGAATCCAGAGAATCATACTGGTTGAGTGAGGTGGTGATCAGCAAATGTGTTGTATTAATGCTGACGTCGGAATCCAAGTCGTGATGGCCGAGATATGATCCCGTGAAGTTTCGTGGAAATTTACATCCTGGACTCAAGCTCGGTATTTCTTCGTACAATGCTGCATATGATACACTATTGTAGACAGCTAGATCATTTCTAAATCACCAAATTATTTATTTGTTTGGAGAGGAATCTGAAATGAACTGAGCAAGATATGTTACTTCCTTTAACATTCTTTAACAATTCAAATTGTTTTGCTTTCATTTTTTAATGTAAACATGGTTTGAAAGGCGAAATTTTTGACACACCATAACATTTGAATCGCAGATAATATTTAGGTGCTTTATAAGACAAAAATGTAGTCTTTAAAACGAAACATGGATTGCATAACAGCAAAAGTAGTTGCTAGATTTCTTGAATTGGGGCAAAGACACATAACTCCTTTACGTATTTCTCTTTTTAGATGTGTTTGTTAAAAATATCAACCTGGAGTTAAGATGAATCTGATATCTCCATCGTAAGGAGTTTTGAGAGCAGCACAAGAAGACCACCTGGACATGCTGAACCTCCTCATGTTGTCGTCTATCTGTTGGTCGTTTCTGGTTAACTTAAAATGAAAATACAAACATTAATAAATCTTAATTTCAATTGGCTATTTAATAATTCTACCGATAATTTTTATTATTTATTGATGTATATTTCTGGATTTCCCGTCAGAAACCTTTGATAAACCTTATTCTCACAACTTTAATAACATTTTAATAACATGATTGAACAAGGTGTGTAACATTTCTGTAATATTTTGAGGAGTGAACCATGCAATTACCATGCATCTAAATCTGTCTCTGTAGTGAACTGCTCCAATATTAGCAACGGCTGAGAAAATATTGCCGTCCAAATCTTCCCATGTTCCCATGCATTGGAAGCGAATAGCTGGGAAGTATGCAACAATATAAATCGATAAATCAATGTATTTTTAAATGCTCTGATTGATTATGTTTGAAGAGTTGGATTTTAGTCGAGAGGACAATTAAAGTGATGGAGGTTCCAATCGCTCATCGTCAGATTGAATTGGAGAATGTATTACAACTCCACTCTTCTGGGTTATTCAAATCCCGATGATCATGATTCTTTTGTTTTATTATTTATTACATGGCAACTTATCAATTAATTAATAATTACTTAATTGGTCGTTATTCAAACAAGTAATAATTATTTGTTAGCTAGTTACTACTCATTGAATACCAATTATTATTTAATTAAAAGTAAACATAGGATGCTTCTAAAATTTGTTTGGTAAGCAAATATGGACAAACCCACTGGTTCTGGTGGAACCAGCAACATCGGGGCATTCCCCGAAACTCATGTAAAAGACCTGGTTGTCCACGTAAACCGACCCCGGCTTTTGGCACGCTATGATGGTGTTTTGGGGAGAATCGCAGATGCTGCCTCCTCCGTAATCGACTTCATAAGTGAAGTGATAACAACCCTGTATAGTGTTTTTGCAGTTTATCGTCTGTATGTCAATCCCTGGTTGATTGTACAAAATGAGACTTTAATGAGTATGTTAAAATGATACAAAAATGGTGAGACAAGCGAATAGGAGTGGCCTACTGAACATTGTCTGGATGTCCATGTTTGGTTGGATCTCTTCACAGACTTCCTCGAATATGTCTCTCTCAATATTCTCAGGTCTGATACATGAAGCTTGTTGAAGTCAATTGTGAACAAAGGAAAAAGTACAAAATTAATGAAAAACGAAGAACATTCACTCAGCACTGTGTATACTCGAATTATCAACTAAGTTCGAGATTTCAAGTACGGACAAGAGTTAATTTTCAACAACATGACGACCGTTAGTTAGGTCCCCTCAAAAATCTTATCTCTTTATCAAAATCCTTTAGAAACGAAAACCTCTAAATTTCATTGTTCAGGTCGGTTTAAAAATCTAGAAACGTTTTCATGAGAATTAGTGAATAAAAGGTTTAAATTTGATGGTTCAACATCGATACACAGAAAATCTGTAATCTGACATTACTGAACAACTTACTGAATCTGTTTTGTATTACGTTAATAGTCCTCAAAAGGAACTCCTGGCAGAGGTAACAGCTTGATTTCCTGTGTTACGATAAGATAAAATCGATAAAAAAAATACATTGGAATAACATGAGTTGAAGGAGCCAACGCAGGTGTCGCTTTGCAGCTACTTGAGTCGTGATTGCGCCAAAATCAAGTATCTCAAGGCGCCAAATGCGGCGCATCGAGACAATGTGTAAATCAATTTTGGAAACACTCAAACTGTGCATCAAACTTGCTTTTTTGCAAATTCAGTTTGGTAAAATCGATTAAGCATCTTAAATCTTAAATCGATTTTCAGCTTTTAGAGCTTTCGAAAAATGCCTTTATTGCTTATTTGAACTGTTGCACATTAAATCATTCAAAAAGCAACTTATGCGGTTATAGGTAAAATGTTACAAGGCTAACATCCTTGCCACTAAAACGTTTGCAGAAGTAAAATAGAAATACGAAACATGAACATCTACGAGATAAATGTCACAAGAAATAAGGAAGAATTTCTAACTTATTGTAAAAGAGGATCCTGAGATCTGATCTGTTAAATGCATCTGTCGTGTCAGGGATGACTACGATTTCGTAGCACTCTGCAACACCGAGCTGTTCGTTTGAGAACGTCCTCTCCGATATGACGGTGTTCAGTTCCGTCGACCTGTCTGTCGAGTAGAACCTTCCTCGAAGGTACTCAGGGATTTCACATGATGACGAACCAACAGAGGCTAATGAAACACAGCTTGTCAGTCAAACGCATGTTGCTCGTATGCCTGAGATATCGCTTTCCAAAAAGACATTTTAAAACTAACACACTCCGCTGAGAAGACACAACAAAGCTATCCTAAGCCAGTAGTAATTTGACGTTTCCATTCAAATCCAAACCAATTTCATCTTCAATTTCTCTTATAAACAACCAGAGATCTTTTGCATCCGTCCGCCTCTATGCATTCTCGTTCGATTTCTGGCTTCCTCTCACCTTTGCTGATCTTTCTCGCCGAGGTTAAGGATAAACTTTCAAGCATTTTTGTCAAAACTAACTTTATCTTCTCAGACATGCGTGCGCTAAACGAGAGCTGCAATAAATAATGTGATTTTAATTACAAAATATTTAAAATTGTTTATCTCCATTAGTTTTAAAAATCGTTTCACCTTAGAAACATTCTTTGTCGACGACTCACTAAATAACTTGATTAGTTCACGGATGATCGAAATATTTAAGCAACAGAAGTCGAGATTTTCGGCATAAGATTCAAAGTTATTCTCTAGATGGCAGCTGTTATCCAGAATAGATTTATTACCTGTGGAACTCATCAATACTCCAATAAAAGGTCCGGATTTCTCTTGGCAGAGCAGATGTTTATTTTTCTTTCGAGTTGTGCTCGAGCGAGGGGTTCGTGCTAAATGAAGAGTTCTCGGAGAAATTCATTTTTTTCTATTCTTTCCACATGCTTTCCTGCTTTCTTATGGTCACGTGCTCTGAGGCGATTGGATTTATGAGGCTGTGTTGCGCATTTGTCTTTTGAAATAGAGCAAAACTTTAACGAGGAATATGAAGGAAATAACTCCAAGAGGAATACGAAAGGTTTGGATCTTAACAAAGTGAGATTTGTTTGAGAATTAATTTTCTGAAGTTTGGAAGAGTTTCATGTGATTTAGATCTTAAGGACGATCGAGGGATTTTTTTTCCTTTATTGATTTCTCGGTGATTTGTCACCAAATCTTTAAATGAGATGTAAATTCTCATTGAGATGACTTTAAATGCGCACCACCTTCTTAAATTCTTACGCTTTAAAAATAAGGACGATCAAAGATCCGATAATCCCAATATCTTAAACATCCCATATTGTGATAAGGACGTATTTAAACATCCAATCACTTGAAAAGACAGATTTCACTACAAACGATCAGGCTACATTAATTTTTTTTTAAATATGCGCAATGCATGATTCCCAAAAGGCGATTGTAACACTAACAATAGTATACAACAATAATATACCCAAATAAAAATCTTATCATTACCTGCATAACCAAGTGGGCATGATTATATGCTGGACGAACTTATTATCACTCCAAAGACTTTCGTTACCAGAGGCGAGAGTAATCGGGATCTTAGAGTTGATGAAAAGTTTCGTAACATAGGTTATTCGGCATAGTTTTGGATGGCTGGAGAGGCGATTGGTGATAAATGAAAGCAAATATGTGCATGAGTAAAGATTGGGCATTTGTCACTCTTACGTGTTTACCCATCAGGTTCGCATTGAGCCTGCTGAGGGGAATAGGGAAATAGATGAAAATATATAGGGATGGGAAAGCGAACTGGCTTGACAAAAACAAATTTCTTCTTACCCACCTCATTTGGCCGAGTGGTTCGTGGAATTTGTCTCCAATGCTGAAAAAGTTTTTTTTAAGAAATATCATTGGTTGTCAGCGCTTGCTTCCGCCATCAAACTGATCCTTTTTGACGAAATAATGAAATACAAGCGGCTGAAACAACTCAGAAACGACAAACGAAAAACTGTTTAAATAAACCGTGCAATAATTCATAATTTGTACGATTTCTTAATAAATGAAAAAAAAAAGATATCGAAATACATCATACTAAATATAAAAAAAGTTAAAAATGCCGATTCGTGAGATTAAAATTTAGGAATGAATGACTTTAGAATGTCCACAAGACGCAGGAGGAAATAGAGGAAACCAGGCGAGTACAATGGCGCAGCGCGCAATGTCAGCTATAAAGGTTTGCCGCATGGGTGATATTAGATGGAGGACGGGGTTAGTCTGGCATGGAAAGAGAGGCGTCTTGCAGAGAATTGAAAGAAGCACATTTGTAGGCGATGCGTAAAGGCAAGAATTAAGAAGGAAAACTTTTGATTTCTTAAGAGGAGGCAATAACTAAATCAATCAAATAATTTTTTAAAATAAGATAACAAAGAATGATAGTGAATAAATAAAGGAAATATTTGTGATTAGAATGCCTAACTTCTATTAGCAAAGAAGTCTCTTCGCTCAGTGTAGAGAATAAGGTCCTCTACAAATGCTTTCTTGTCAGCATTGAGTGACTCAAATCATATTTTGTCTTGCTTTTGAATCGGTGAGTTATTATCAGTTACGTTGGTGCTGCATTCCTCGATTTTCACTATTGTTATCAAAATTCTCATTGCAATAATCATTCGTCATCATCATCATCATCATCATCATCATCATCATCTCAATTTTTAAAAAGTAAGAAATTTTGGCGAACGTAATTTTCTAATAATTTGATTGTTACATTGACAAACAAAAATCAATAAATATTACTTACTATTAATATACTATTAATTAATATTAATGTACTATTAATTAATATTAATGTACTATTAATTAATATTAATGTACTATTAATTAATATTAATGTACTATTAATTAATATTAATATTAATAGTAAAAACATCATTTCTATTATAAGAGCATCATCTTCATTATCTATATTAATGTAATGTTTGCAGCCGCGTAGACTTAATCAAGTTGTCAAGGTCAAAGGTCAACCTTAAATCGACTTCATCTATCACTACGTGTGACGTCGTAATCATCACCAATTTTATTATTTTCAAAGTTGCTTTCAGTTCGGAAATCTTCACATCAATCAAAGGGAGAATATAGTTTAAATAATAGCATTTACGTTAATAGTAACTTTAAAATACCCTATTTCCAGCGTACAATCCCAGGTAAGGAGAACAACACGGAATCGCGTAAACAAGTTAAATGTGCAATCGATCGAAATTGAAGCGAATAATTTATTCGTTAAATCTTATCTGAGTCATTTGCGGATGATATTCCTCCGAAGGTATCTTAACTTTCCTTAACTTTTTTTGTATCCGTGCTTCTTCGCTCTCATAAAGGTGAAATATATAAAGTGTGTTAATGCAGGCTCTCAAGTGACTTTCAATTCTCATCGTTGACGCTTATTAAATGTGATGTACTTGTATCTAAGTATAAAATAATTTATAATGCCGTTTTAAATAATTTATCTGAGTAACGTTGCTAACATGATGTAACAGTGGTTTTAATCGTCTCTAACAAATCGAAAATAAATATTTTAAATTAATTATTACTATATTCAATATTTAACTGGCACATCTTGGTTCTTTGGCTTTCATTTGTTATGCTACGTTTAACAAGGGTGACTTATTCGTTCCAGTAGCTGGATGCACGGTTTGGGTTGGAATTTTAGTCACGTCTGCATTACTTCTTCGGGACCTTTTACAGTGGACATTTACATCCATCATAACAGCCGAGGCAATGAGCTCTCTCTGCTTCGGCCTGTTGCTATTACTATTTCTGTTTCAAATGCACTGCAATTAGAAAACTCTCGACAACGTACAACCTACAACAATACAACTAAGCTTAATAACTAGCAATACCGGTTGGTCTTTGTGGGTTACAATCACTCTTTTGTTCACGGAAAGGAAAGCCTTGCAGTTTTATATCCCCAGCACAGTCACGAATAGAACATCATTTAAATAACCTGCCAGAGTTATTCTCGGCGTAGACTTTTGCCGTATTTGTCGACCGGCATTCTTACGTCGAGTGCACAATAACGCTTGGGAGACTTCATCCATTTATCACGCTCACTTGGGTAATTAAGCACTCATTTCATTCTCATCGTTTTTTGCAAATAAAAATAAAATAATTTCAGCAGCTTCAATTCTTCTCGATTTCTACGTCGACATAAATTTCTTCACAATTTGTTACGAGCCACTTATTTGTTCACTCGCCCATCTAAGCACTACTTTTTTATCTTCACTACGATGGTCAAACACTTCGAGACCTTACAAAAATACATTACAGACTCCATCAACACGTCTGGTTTGACTTCATTTCTTTGGACGGTTCATTCAGAACCAATCAATGACACCTTGGCTGAGAACCTGAAGTTGCAAATGACAAACGAAGGTGGCTCAGGCTTTTTGTCGGTAAGATGCCAGTTCGACTCCTGAAAGACAAAGCATGTTAGGAAGCGGCACATTTACCAGCAGCAAGTGTCAAGAAACATTCTAAAAGTAACACCAAACTTCTTTCTTCTGAAATTCTTTGGCTCCAAAATGTGAAACAACGTTACCATTTGACGTAAGGGGCGAAATAAATTAAATGTTTTCAATTAAATATTATAAATGTAAAAATATTATAAATTATTATATTAAATATTATTATATCAAAATATTTATTATTATATTAAATTATTACATAATTAATAAACTATCACATTTTGTTTGCTTTCATGACAAACTATTAGCTATATTGGTAGCGATATACATATCACTTCAATGACCTCCACTCGAGCATCTGTATTTGTATTGTCAGTTAGTCAACAAAATGACACGAGACCAGCAGCCAACCATAAAAATTTAGCAAACATTTTTTATTGTTATTAGTGAGACGTTTAAAATCAATGCTGCTGGTGCTCAGAACAATGAAGGAAGCCTGTAAAAAGTCGGATCTTGTCAAAAATAATTGGGAAATCAAATAAATTTTATCTTATTACATCTAATTAGACCGTCCACTGACGATGTAAGTAACTTTTGTCACGTTGCTGCAAAACTGCCAATTTCCACTGGATCATTAATACCTTTCAACCATCTTTTCACCCTTTCTCCTTGCAGATGAGACTGGAGTCTAAGTCGTAAAGAGGTAATTCTACTTGGCGCCTGATCGATAACAGCATTTCAAGTGCATTCCTAGGTTGGGGATGCAAGAGCAACGAAAAATAACTTGCAATTACGTCCATCCTTCGCATGGACGGATTTATGAGATGAAAGTGGACAAAAAAGCTGACCGGGCGTTTTTGGAAAACTTAAATTTGGCTTGAAGCGTCTTTTCGGCGAAACGAATCCGAGTGACAAACATCCCCGCATGTATTACGTCGTTGAGCTTAAAATGTCGAAGTCGGAGAATTGCCAAGCTTTTCCGAAGAACAATGTTCGCCCGGAGCCTTCGTTGGCGCTAATAATCCAGCTCTTCACTCGACGCCTCGGAGGAAAAGTTGTTTTGATTTATTGAGGTGACCATTACAAGTGAATCGAATCCTGAAATTTGGCGAAAAGTTTTAGGTTTGAGAAAATTAAACTTGGGAAAAAAGCACATTTTGTGAGATAAGAAATACTACAAATAATTTGTAAATTTTTAACAGTAAAATGTATTTGTAAGTTACATTTTATTTTTTGAAAATTTTTAGAAGAAATACTTTTTGCAGAGATTCTTTCCATTACAGCGCTTAATGCCTTTCTTAATTAAGCCATTAAGTGAACATCACGCTATGCCAGATTCTTTCAATTTTATGGGGTTAAAGGTCGACCAGGTTTAGGGTAAGGTGAGATTAGAGATTCTCGGTCATCTTTTCATCTCAGGGATTTGTTTTGACATTTTTTGTGATGTTTTTTTAGTATGCAAATAGAACTGTTTCGGATGTAAATATAAACATATCCCTCTCAATCATAAGTCCTCGTGGTAATGTCCTATCCGCGACGTCCACGTCATCGTACTGTAGTCATTGACATTGGCAAATAAATTGATGCGGAATGCAAATTACGTATAAATAAATTGAAGATCGAATTTTTAGCTCAAGAATTGCTGAGATTTGTCTCAGAGGGACGTTTTGAACGGGATAAGTCTCTGGAGAACCTATCAACATTCAGCGAGCATTTCGAAGAGTGAAATGCGATGAATTGTGAATGGGAAGAACACTTGGACATGCACACATTTACTTCAGAAACATTTTGCGATTAAATTAAATGCATATTTAATGATGCCATCATCACTATTGTGGATTGGAATATCGTGCAATTATGCAATATTTTACATTGTTTACTTTGCAAAATATGTAATTTCATCTTATTTATTTATTTATTTATTTGATTGAAGTCCAAATATTTTCATCACATTAAAATTGATGCTAGAATGGCAAATGACTTAAGATGAAAAACAAATGCTTTTATAATGATTGAACTTCTACATTTGCCTTCCAACTACGCCACTTCGATCTGTCTCAAAGGTCCATATATAAATATAATATATAATTATTATATATTATTATCGAACGATGCATCATATTATATATTTTACATATATAATTTACATATATATTATAATAATATACATATTATAATTTATATATATACATTATATTATATTATATATATAACTAAATAGACCTTTGAATAACTTTTGAATTAACCCATCTCAATTCAATGAGACCCTTGACGTCGGTGAGAGGCTACTTTTCCAAGCATGCGATTACAAACGATTTCGCTCATTTCTTTGTTTAAAACCTCATTTCGTCAGAAAATGTTGCCAGTCTTTGGACTAATTCAATCAATTTTCATTTGCTGAATTTTCTTCCTCGTTATTCCGTTACACTTCCTCAGCTTTATAACTTGATGGAAACATGATGCATCGTTCGATAAACATTTCGTTGATTTGGTGGCGCCATCTTGCGATGCCGAAACATTTTTGAAAGTTTGTGCCTGTCACTGTGCCTGGCTGATGTATTTATTTCATAACGAGCCCATGACTTAAAATATTTGCTGGATAAGAAAATTATGAACTTTGTCAGTAAACATGCAACCGTGAGTACGAATTACATTAATGAATGCATTAAGCAAGATTAAATATCTGTTTTAATTTAATGTAAAACTATATTAACATAATCTAATGCAATACTACATTAACATAAAACACAGGGAAAGTGAAATAAGTTTGAAGTAATGAGTAAAGTAAACACTGCTTCTAAGTGAGCATCACCTAACTCAGTTCAACTTTGCCTTCAGAAATCCATTCCTACGCTATTCCACCTAGAAATCCATTTTGAAAATGACGATGTGGAATAATTCGAATCAATAGAAAGTCTAGGTCAAAATAAAAATTATAGCAATTTATTAAACAAGAGTATCTAGGTATCTGGGCTCATTTTTGTATCCCCAAAAAAAGTTTCTGATGTGAATTTATCGTCGGAAAAAAAATGGGGTAGAAAAATAGTAAATAAATGTTTGAAGTCTGTGCTTTCTGGTCCGAATGTCAAGAATTTGTTGGTTGATGACGTGTAGATTTTTCAAGACGGGCGTGATTTCTGCTGCAATCCAAAAACACATCTAACTGGGCTCAGGCTGACATGTTTCAAGGCGTATTTTTAACCAATTAATTATTGTAATCGGACATTTAATAAGGCAATCACAAAATATTTACAATTAATAAAGTGCACTAGAGGAGTTTTGAACAACTGATATTGAATGTGCATTTAAAGGAACTAATCGTTGTACAATTACATGCACTTAGTTGAATCGAACTTGTGACCAGCAGCATGTTCACCATAATAACAACGTTCAAACAAGTTTTGTGAAAATAAGCTCTCCATTTAGAGGAGATTGCTTTTTCAACTATCCACTTGTACTGTTTTAAGTACGTAAAAACGTCGTCACTAAATTTTTATTTGTAGTTTTTATTATTAACCGACTGATCAGTTTCGGCACTAAGCCTGTAATAATATACAACATCATCATCATCGTCATCTTCATCGCCATTGTCGTCATCATCATCATCATCATCATCATCATATCGTAAACAATACAAATTTAGTTCTTGAAAACCAAAATAGAAAATGATCATTATTGCTATTGTTGATTAGGACAAATTTCATTATTGATCAATGGCGTGAATACCAATTTTGTTCGGTAACGAAGTAAAAGTAACGAGTTACAATTAATTACAATCCTTAATTCTTAGTTAATAATTAATTCTTAATCACAATCGGAGTACTTTTTACAAAATAACGAATTACGGAAAATTTTCTCGTGACTTGTTTTTGTAACGAAGATTTTCGGAAGTACTTCTGCTTCGTTACGTCCGCCACAAAGCGTTACAAATTAACAAAACTAAACAACTTTCGATGAGATTGGTTCCACAAAATTAATTAACATTAACATTAATTACATTAATTTTTATTGTATAGTGAACTTTTAAATTCTGAATCAAAGAGTTTTCCACATCGGAAAATTTAGAACTGACATTCATTTGGATTTTGAAAGAGGAGAAATGTTTAAGCCCTGAGAATAATTTTGGGGCACAAACATAAAAAAAAAACCGAAGCACGTCAAAGTTTACTAAAGGTGACTTGCTCGTGTGATGGAATGTCGCGAATTTGTGTAGAATGTTACCAATCTTCGTCGGAATATCCTCTGATAAAATGGATGAAAATGAAAATAAAAGATCCACCATCACACGATATGGAATCATTAAGGATTAAAATGAGCCTACATTCTTTTAAATCTGTAAAAGTTTTACGTGAAAAATGGCGCATCCGGGGTTCTACCCCCAAAATCGCTAAATAAGATTTTCATTTTCGAAAAGATGAAACGAAAAAAAGGTGTTCAAACATCAGACCCCCTGAAAAATTTTTGGGTGCCCCTGGTGTGAAATCAAGGAGCTTGAAAATAACGCATTTAGCGATTGTTCGGCTCCAGAAACGTTCAAATATTTTTATTCAAAATCACACTAAAATGATTACATTTGTCTCGACGTCTGACTTTCAAATCACTAATCGTGTTTTATTTCTTATTTTACTTCAGTGAAATTTTTAAATTCATTTTTTTATTTTATTTCACCTTTAAATGCTGCTCTCGTTTGTTGCGGTTCCTTGGCATCCGAAAAGGACTTATAAGGCACTATAAATATCGACTAATTGTAATTGATTGTAATTAATTGTAATTGATTGTAATTAATTGTAATTGATTGTAATTAATTGTAATTGATTGTAATTAATTGTAATTGATTGTAATTGTAAAATCTCAACATCCATACGGAAATTAAAAATCCAAGCTAAACAACTTAACAGCATAATTTTATTATTAAATAGTACAGCATAATTTGCGAATTGAATAAGCATAAATTCCTTTATTACGCTTACATTGCAATACATTAATTTACGTATTTACAAAAAGTAACAAAAATTACAAAACGTAACAGTAACTTCTGTAGGACTATCCATTAGACATTGGTCGAGGAAAAACACTTTCATTAGTGTTACACATTTGGTGTTAGTACTTAGTTTGTAGTTTTAACAGTTTACACATTAGTTCAGACGGTTGCCTTTGAAACACGAGGGAATGGTGGACGATCACAATAACATGGCTTAAGATGGTTGACGAATGACTTACAAAAGCAGCTTCAGTACTTTTACTTTTTACTTTTAAAATAACTTTGAAATGCTGAGACTTTTTACTTTTATTTGAGTACATTTGTTAACAAATACTTTTACTCTCATTTAAGTAAATTTTTGAGTTGTTACTTGCACTTTTTCCTAAGTACTTTTTTTGTTGTTTTTGTTATCTTTACAACATCGGTGAACATCGGTGAATACATTGGAAGAAAGAGGGTAAATTCGCAATTACAGGTTTATAAGGTTTTATTATAAGGCTATTCGACAACTTTTTAAAGTTTAATAATAATCTTGTTTAATCCTTTCCTTGAATTTCCCAAAAATCTAAAATTGGTAAATTCCTGATGTGATTCAATTATTTGAAATTCCATAGAAAATGTTTAATTATTATTTTTTTTTAATTTAAAACTAGAGCAAAAGAAAGTCTCTTATCTATCGGACCTATCTGTTCTCCATTTTACACAATGACCAAGTGATCTCAATGTGAAGCCTGCCTTTCATCAGATTAACATTTTTGCACTCACATTTCCATTCAATAAAGCTGTCATCTATCCTTGGTCCATCTTTTTTCGTTCATTCACCCACCATTAGATCCGTCCATCCATCACATCACCACTGTATCACTCTTTCGTCTTTGTTCCATATTTTTATATTCTGAAAAGTACGATTAAAGCATTGTTTGAGTCAGAATAAAATTAGGAATGATTTAATAGGTACCAGGTAATAGGTGTTAATAAGTACCAGGTAATAGGTTTAAATAGTATTGCAGTTAGCGCTTCGCAATCACCATCATTTTAAAAACATAAAAAGAATCATTCGACAGCAACTTTGGAAACCTCAGTAAATCAATCCCCGATTATTATGTGTGTAATTGGACAATTACTCAACCTATTGTTGTTATAATTAATATTATTACTAGTATTTGTCATTTTTAAACCCAGTGCTTGGAAGACAAGGCTGTGATTGATGTGAAGAAAACTATTATGAATCTTTTCCTTTCATTTCGTTCTTTGACACATCCATTTACTCATACTCACTCACTCATTCATCATTCCATCCACAGCTTTGTAGTTATTTCTTGGTCTTTTGTGAATATCTTTCATTCTTAATAAAGCAGCCATGAACGGCAACATCAATTGTTATCAAAAATATACTTAATCTCTTCACGGCTCTCTTCTAGCCTTGTCATATTTCCTTTAACAACAAACTCCGAATCATGCCTTAACCATTCGACCATTCCTGAAATGATCCTTAACTCAACTCCATCTCCTTGGGCGGTTCCCTCAAGTCGATTTGGATTTAATGGCGTTGATGACATAGAAGCACTATTGGTGTGCCATATCAGACGAGTCTGAATGAAATAAAACTATTTATAGATTACTGTATCGCTATGCTAGATAAAGTCAAAGGAAGCAAAATTGAACCAGGCGCTGGTTGTTCAATCTGGTCAGAATATGTGAAGCAGTAATATGTTTATGTGATATCATGTTGATTCAAAATTCAAATATTTTGTGAAATTTTTTAATAAATATTCATAAAAACGTAAAATATAAAAAATACAGAAATATTATCATGAATTTCAAGATTAGTGAGTTTTCGTTCATTTCGACCTGGCGTCAACAACAGTATGTTGAAAAGCTAATAAGTTGATATGCTAATAATTTTGTTACAAAACTGTATTTCGATTTGCAGAGAAAACTCGTGTCAGCTGTCCAAGGAAGCACGATGCCATTATTATTATCATCATCATCATCATCATCATCATCATCATCATCATCATCATCATCATCATCATCATCATCATCATCATCATCATCATCATCATCATCATCATCATCATCCATCATCATCATCATCATCATCATCATCATTATCATTATTATCATTATTATTATTATTATTATTATTATTATTATCTACCGTATCCGATACACGAACATTTCTAAAAAACAAAACATTTCTGACAAGAACCTAGAAGATTAGGGTTTTTATTTCGTGAACGGGCTGAACATGATTATCATAATCTCTGACTCAATTAAAGTATCATATAAATTATAATTACTTTATTTGAGTTATTATGTTATTATAATTTAATTAATTCTAACATTCTTAGAATTTAAATTTAAAACCAATAAAGTTCTTTCTAATAAATAAAATGTTGCACATGGAATAGTTTCTGTGGACGCCTATGCCACCAAGAGGTTATACTTGTTATAAAAAAATGCTCGTTGTTGTTAAGGAATGTCTTCGTTATTATTTTTTGTCATCCTCCACGGAAGATGAAGTGCTCCAAAACACTCACATACATCTTCAGGAAATGTTTTCTCGTCACATTTGAAATATGTGTTGGACCGTCGCCCAGCTATATAACAAAGTCGTCCTCATAAAAATGCACTGTAAAATAGATAAGGCTGTTAGAAATGGTTTGTTGGTGTTTGTTAAAGCCAACGACGCTGTCGATATGTTGAATTTTGTCTCAAATTCCATCTTTGTAATTCCTCTTCAAACCCTGACCTGCTGCATTTAATTGCGGATCAATGCAGCCTTTTTTCTCATTTTTCAATAGCAGACTGACAGAAGATGTCATGAATTTTAGCTTTGTCAGGAATAGTTGCAGAGCTCAATTTGTCAGAGCTATATCCGATTACCCTATTATCCCCTTTGTCCATGAGATGCGATGATTGGTCTATAAAAGATAAAATCTAATAAATAAATGTTGTCTAATCATTATTATTATTGTTATTATTACCATTACTATTGCTACTGCCCATAAAACTTAACCTAACTTTAACCTAATTTATAGCTTGTTACGGGTTGATTCGCCGCTAATTTCTATTACGCGCTGAGCACGTGATCTCTAAGAAGAGCATGACAGGTATAAAAAGAGATTGATCAGCTCTCATTCTCTCTTTCTGAAATGAAGGAGTTCAAACAGTTTGAACAAACAGTTGGCTCGATCGAAAGGCAAACAACAAGAACCCTCCACGTGCTCCATCCGGTCTCATTGGGTCTCATTCCTTGGCTGTCGTCCGATCGTGTGATCATAAAAGAGGGCTATTTCTAGCTTCACAATGATTGATTAAATATTTATTAAAACTATTTTCTGTACCAAAGTTAGTGATTTAATTATAATTATAATAATATTATGTAACATAATTAGAAAATTACAAAATTAATAAATAAAAAATATAATTTAATAAGTAAATAATACAATTATATATTTATTAATTTTGTAAATGTAATTTTTGTATTTCTCCTTTTTGAACGACATAACGTTCGATATTACCAACACATTTTTAGCATTGAATTCAATCTACGAGAGAGAACAGTCTCTTGAAAGTTTTTCGAACTTTTAAAGGAAAATTAAGGTGAAATTAAATGTAGAGGGAGCAATTTGTGCACGAACAATTGAAATAAATCTCGAAATTGTGATAGCGGATGAAAGCTTAATGATGCTTACAAGGTTGGTTGTAATGACTAGTATTTAGCATTTGTAGTCCAAATGACAATGAAATATCTTATGTGGAATTTGACTTCTGGATCAGATTTATTTCTGCATTGACACAAAACTAATAGATTGCTGGATATTAAAATAATTACTATAAGTTATTTGTCATCCACAGGTAAATCAACTTTTCACATGATTTGTGTCTTATACGTTCTTAAATGGTGTCCATTGACCATGTGATATGATGAAAAAGCTCATCATCAACTCTTATTAAGTGGGTGTTATATTAACTTAATTTGCACAAAAGGCTTTTTTTTAGGACGGATTACCTACTTAATTTCAAATTCCAGTTGTGCAGCACCAAGTAAACGCGGTAAAAAAAAGAAAGCCTGGACCGCCTGTGACCACCTCTGTTATCCAGAAATGATCCAACTTGCATATTATTTCCCACTGGAAGATCTAGCAAAACTAGAAATCGATGGCTAGCTCTTGCCAGTAAAGCCAAGGCCATGGAGCTCTATAATCTTAATAACAACAACATTGAACATTTAATTGGCTCATTAACATAGATGGGGAAGATAAACCTGCACGCGTCAAACAAAAGGTACCGCTTTATTAATATCGATGAGAATCAATTAATATCCAAACATGCAAGCAAGGCAAACTTGAAAGCTGTCGTTAATTAGATCGCCGCATCGCTCATGTATCCAGAGAAAGTGATTTATATTCACCTGCACACCTGCCATTCCGGGTCTCCAGAAAAACTGGTGGAAGTTGTTCATAATCGAGGCTGTTAAAGGTCAAGCGGAAAGCGCTAGATAAATTTACGGGCGATATATTAGACATTACTGAAAACTTCATTAGAATCTCTTGCGAATAAGTTAGTTCAGAGGGTTGATTTCTGAGTGTGACGCTGAGAGAACGGTGGTTTGACAGGTTATGCAATTAGGATTTGCTCAGAAACATACTGCAGTCCTTTTTCCAATCCAGATAAAATTTATTCAGGTTTCATCCGGGAATTAAATTACTGAAGCATAACTGCTCTAGAAAAAAATCAATGCTCTATCATGCATTCGTCATGTCATTAATCTTATTTAATCAATCTTAGGGCAGCTCTTTCATTACACATTAATCTCTGGCTTGGGTTAACTCTAAATATTAATTCTAACACTAACACTAATTCAAACCTTAATCACTTTTGCAGTGGTAGCAGATATGCTTTTCATCATCCACGTTGTGATTCCGTTTATTTTTTATTCGTAAAAGCAATGGTGAACAAATAATTTTTTAAGGATTTTAATTATTACTCAGTGCCAATTATTTGGTGATTTCAGTAAGACTTCCAATTTCGAAGAATTCATTTTTAATAGAACTTAGAATCATTTTTAATGGACAAATAGAATCTTCATATAAGTCTATTTCCTTCTTTTGATTGAATTACATGTGATCACCATCATGATCATTTCTTTCTGATTGGCAGCCTCTCTGGCTCTGAATTGTTGTCAAAATCTCGATGTCTAAAGGATTTTGCAAAAATTCACAGCTGGAGAGGCGTCCGATTATAGAAAATATTTCACTTAAAAAAAAGCCTCAGGAGAAATATTGATGTTACATGTGACCTGTTTTGGCCTCGTAGTTTGGAGCCAAGTGCTGATCCAGTGTGATTTCTCCGAATCGAGTTCCCAGAACATGAGGCGCTAAGTTTCTGAGAATTTATCGCTGTTATTACAATAATCACCTAAAGCCACAGAAATGAACTTCCCTTCTTTTACTGTATTCCTTCAGTTTCATTTCCCCGATCTTCCAAAGTGTAATTGATTGTAGCAATCGCAAAAACTGGGAACAGGTTTGTATCAGGATTGGTTAAAATTGAATGCTTGGTAGGTTTGTTCAGTCAAAAGAGGAGAATTCTATACTAATTCGATGCTTTTTGGGGCAGATGGGGTCGCTTGGAGAAAAATCAAATGTCAAAGGTTTCCTAAGAAGTTGTCGTTTCTCATCCGAACGCATGTTTTTATCCATCTTTTCATAGGTCATTTTTAAATTTTTATTTTCGTGGACAATCAATCAGCCTCTGTCAGAATCAAGCAGTTATTCGTTTAATCAGTCAATAGGATTTGGCCTTTAAAGATAAATGGAAAGATGGATAGATTAGAAAGTTAAATTTCAAACTTTGCACATGAATCATTTCTAAATTGGCTCGTTCCTCATTCATCTTTTTTTTTTATTTAGCCGATCTTTTGAGTTTCTTATGTATCCCAATGTGATGTGAGGGCACTTTTCAATCGTTCTACCATTTATATAGCGTCCCAACCCGAGGGCGCTCCCTGGCGGTGCAGGTTGTGTTGCGAACGCGACACATAACGACTGTTGCTATTACAACCGCATGCAGGAACCGCATTCGGCCAACCTGCACGTCATATGTTTTACAATTCTTGAAATGCTCTTCATGTCATTCGAAGATTCCGATACGCTGATATTCTGATATTCACCTACTAAGATCGGAATGATAAACCATTTGCTGAAAAAACATTATTTAAATAAATTAAATTTCGAAACATTATAGGCATGAAAGTCCAAAGCGTCACTACCACCTCGAAAACCACAGAATCGGTTCTTAATTCCGTCATCAATCGTACGATCTCCAAGGACCATCAGGACATCCGTTACTTAAAGCCAGATGATAGTTCTTTCTCACTTCTTGTTTATGGGATTATATACCCCCAAATCATCGTCTTCACCTTTGCAACCAATATCCTGATTTGCATTGTCCTCCTTCGCAAAAACATGCGCAGCCCCACCAATACGCTCCTAGTCGCCATGGCTATTTCCGACATGCTCACCGGCTTAACCGGTCTCCCGGTATATATCAGATTTTACAGCACCGGTCTGAATGAATACGTACCTTATGACTGGTGCTGGCTTTATTTATATCTATCCAACTACATACCGACCATCTTCCACACAGCCTCCGTCTGGCTTACTGTTGCCCTAGCCATTCACAGGTTTGTTCATGGTTCGATTCACATGAATGCACATTGGCTGTTAAGTGAAATTTATACTTCTCTCTAAGAATTTTGAATTTTATTTCATTGCTTTATTGAGATTACCATTGCAACTGTTTATTATTGCAATAATATTACTGCCGTTGATGTCATCACTAACTTTTATGATCCATTTATTTCAGTCGATTATTATTTCAAGTCAAACTAAGAGGGTCGCAGAATTGATTATAACCCTTCTGGATCGAGTGAATGGTGCGTGTTCGAAACCTGGCTTAAGCTATTGAGTCACAGAATCACACAAAAGTGGACGCCGCACAAATGTTCGAGCGCTTTCGAGTCCTCCTACTCGACAAGGAGTGCAATTGAGATCCATCCGAAATTTTTTATTTTTCATTTTGAATGGGCTGGCATGGCCTGACTCAAGATAGAAATTGTTTAATAGATTCGCATTACCCTCATTCATCCAGATGCATAAAAGTAATTCTAAAATTTATAATAACTTGGCTCATTAATTATTTCTCTTATAAAAAATATAATATCAATGTTAATTTTCCTTTATATCCTTTGAATTATTTAAACATTAAACAGATATGTAAGCGTCTGCCATTCTCAGGCTGCCAAACGCTTGTGCAGCAAGCGTAACACAGTCTACGTGGTGGTTATCGTTTATTTAGCTGCAGCATTCTCACAGATGAGTCGATTTTTCGAGTGCACTTACCTCCCCTACCCTATCAATCTCTCCAATTTCTCAGCCAGTCATTCGCGGTCCAACTCCAGTTTTCACAATTCTTCCAATATGTTCCTTCCTTCTTCCACGAATGCAACTCTAGACTCGTACTCGTACAGTTTCGGAGACTTAAACTCGTCTGATGCCATCGTCGGTTGCATCGAGGTCCCCAACGATTTTATAGCAGCCTACGACCATCTGTACTTCGTCTCCTACTACATCGTCAGATTGGTGCTTATACACTTCATACCTTGTGGTCTGCTCATCGTTCTTAACACCGTGCTTGTGCAGACAATGAGGCAGGCCAGAAAAAGGAGATCCCAGCTGATCAAACAGAATAGAAAGACTGAATGCAGACGTTTGACGGAGAGCAACCTGACGACGTTGATGCTCGTGTCAGTGGTGGGTCTGTTCCTATTGGTTGAAGTACCAATGGCTGTGGTATTCATAATAATGATGGTAGATAACACCTTTTCACTGGGACTTCTCAGCGATCATCTCCACTACGCGGTGCCGCAATGGATTAATTTCTTCATACTAATCAGCTACCCCTTCAATTTTTTCATCTACTGCGCCATGAGTCACCAGTTCAGAAACACGTTCAAGGAATTATTTTGTTGCTATTGCTGTCCAAAGAGGGATGAGGGAAGATCCCAAGATGGTTTTAGATCTATAGGGGGCGGTCTGGAGCCTCCAGGCATCGAAAGATACGTGAAACAAGCAAGCGTTTGTGAATTTGTGGAAATCATCTTTCTCTTAATCGTTCACAATCTGAGCTGGTCACTTTTGAAACAGAGTAGTGTTGTGGTTATTAACATTCTCATTATTGTTGTGATAAATTGTTTGTGGATTTTGCTTAACAACTCGATTGTTACAATATTTGTTACTGTTGGTGATTGCACTCATATTAACGATTGCTCTCAACTATTGCATTTTCGGTTATTAGATCATTGAGTGACGTCATTAAATTATTAAAAATCTTATTTATAGCGATTGCTGCTGCCATAAATGCATCTTTCTTGTGCCCTTCGACGATCACGACCGTTGCTACAAAAGTATTGCTGGCGAGTTGTTCATTGAAAATTACAAAACATCAATCATCGATTGTATTCATGTAAAAAGGAAGGCAACTAATTAAATCACTTAAAGTATAATATTTCCACCAGCTAGTCAAAGTACCATCTGAGGCTTGGCGCCAATATGGTCCATGGACTACGAAGATATCAGAAAATATCAGGCAAATCAAGCAGTTACACAGCTCTAAATATTCGTTTCGTGCTGCATTTGTTTGCATGCACAAATTTCTATTATCGCTATTACATAGAGAGGTCCTCATTTCATTTATCATCCAATATGCATCGTTTCTCTACGTTTAGTTATTCAGAAATAAAAATTAATTGTCGAACGAAAATACAAACACCGATGATACTAGTTGGGTCGCTTAAGCGCCGAGACTGGTGTTCTTGGACCCGAAGTTGTCGAGTTTAAGCTCTGCCGCAGTCCGGGCACAAGACCTCGGCACCGTCGGTCAAGAATCCACGGCCGACCAGAGAGGTGGTGCAGCGGTAACATACGAAACACTCTCCATGCCAGTGCCTGTCATCGAAGGAGATGAACTTGGTTCCCCCGAGTCCTGTGAATAAAAACAAAAACCCTTTTAATGGAATCTTAGTTTCAATCACGAATGTTATGAATTTATGTTCGTTTAGAGATTCTTTCACATTCTTCATAAAATAAATTCAAATCATTTATATGTTCAACTGCATGACTGTCGCTTACATAAGGATAGCGTTTAATTTAAATCATCCCCTTATTAAACCAAAGAGTTTATCGCCTGATAAGTTAGTTTTACTTTCAAAACCAACCAGTGATTGCCTTGAGGCATCTGCAGCACTTCTTAGCAAAAAGCTCTCCAAAGCAATCAGCACAAAACGGCTTCTCGTCCTTTGAGGTGAACTTTTCTCCAGCTAGGATCTTCATGCAGTTCGTGCAAGTAAAACACTCCCTGTGCCAAGGTGTGTTCTTGTAAGTGATGCCGCCCTTGTTAATCACCTGAAGTGGTCGAAACGATCGTTAATACCAAACATCAACACCATTATCAAAGTCCGCAGCAATAGCACCGTTTTGAACATATCATTCGAAGTGATCATCTTCGGTAATACCACTCACCCCGTTACACTTGAGGCACCTCTGGGCATATTGTTCTTCGTAACAGGGCACGCAAACAACTTCTTGGTCACGTGGTATAAAACTCTTGTTTCCTATTGGCTGGAGACAAACCTTGCAACAGAAGCATTGCTCGTGCCACTGTTTACCTTTATACTCGAATTTCTTCATTCCTGGATGATAACGGCAGGTTGTTCTTGTATCATTGATTTTGTTACTGCTATCATGATTCGTTGTAACCGTTATTGTATGTTTTAATTGAATAACTAAATTATTATTAATAATATTATTATTATTGTTATTGTTATTATTATTTTGTTATTGTTGCCGACATCGTTCTTACTGTTGCTGTTGTCGTTAGATAACAATTTGTTTGAGGATATTAGGATGGACAAATCATATTTTGAGTAACAGCAGCGATAAAGACATTAATATAATCATGAAACATGTTCATACACTTCGAAATTAAATTTAAAATTCAAATCAACACCAATGATTCTAATAAAGTAATAAATGAATTTGAAAATGTAAGCTATGAGGAATTCAAAGCAGCAGAAAACATAAATTGTTATAAGGCGCTTCTGATGTATATGGCTCCCCGTAAAATAATTATAATTAATAAATAATAATAATAATAATAATAAATAATTATAATAAATAATTATAATAAAACCTGTACCTGCTCTAAAAAGTCCCCCGCAACCGTCGCACCTTGCAGCGAAGTTGTTGTCATGGCAATCAGCGCAATACAGCCTGTCGTTCTTGTTGGCAAAGGGCGTGTCTACAAGAGACATCTGGCAGTCGGAGCATTTGAAACACTTCTCGTGCCAATGACGATCTTTGTAAGACAAATCCTGTAGTTTGGGAAGAAATGAAGCGATGGAAGATTGGATGATAAGGTGATAAAGATTGGAGGATAAAGAGTGATGAATGGGTGACCCCAGAAGAACGAGGAGGACAATGAGATAAAAAAAAACTTTCTAAGTAAGAATCAATCAAAAGCATCACAAAAACTTTGAAGCCTTTTAATAAAGTCGCATTGATCGATCGTTAGAAACTCTTATCTTAGCATTCCACATCGTAGTGTCTTGATTAGCATCTCCTTTATGATCAGTGCCATTATTAATAAACGGTTTTCACGTTGTATTCCAGACGAAATTTATCGAATCGAGACCTATCTCGTTTTACCACCAGCTCCTACTGTTGAAATTTTTAGTTAACCCGTGTTCCCTATATAAATTGAACTATTCCTATTGTTCCAACCACCACAATCTCCACAACCATTAGAAAGGCTAGCTTTCATGATGACCAAACTGACCTTGGAGTCGGTTCCAATGGGGGCTTTGCACTCCTCGCATGGATTAGCAAAGAGAGACTCGTAGCACTTTATGCAGAAAGGTTTCTCATCTCTCAAAATATATCTGTAACCCACGAGGTTGAGGTTACAGTTGAAGCAGGCGAAGATGTTGGAGCTCTCCATACTGAGTGGTTGAGTCGAGGGAGTGATACTTTTGTAAGAGGATCTGAATATTATTGGTAAATTATTCAAAAATTTATTGTATTAGTATTACATAACATATTGTTTAGGAATTTTATGCGATAGGTAAAGGCATTATTAAAGAGTAATTCCACTAGGAATATTTTTAAAGGACATATGTATAATCTGAAGTTTTGAAAGGTCAAAGATTTAGAGCCTTGAAAATAACTGCTCATTTTAGGAAAGCTAAAGCTATCAAGTATCGCTACAATATAGTACAGTATCTCCGGTCCAACATAACCAAGAATTGAATCTCTTAAAATTTTTAAGAATAATCTCCTTTTCAGAAACATTTAATCATCATGTTCGGCTAGATCATTTACTGGTTTTTCCCATCAAACTTTCTTTCACATCTTAATTATTTTTCCTATCTGGTCTTTATCTGGCTCTCCAGTAAGGTAAGCAATGAAATGCAGGAGACATGTTATCAATATGCATATTAGGATTTCTCGACAAGAAATAATTAATGATAACACAAATGCGAGGGAAATATGAAATTATTGTAGAATATATGTGGTTAACATAAACATTAAAAATAATATTTACTGAACACCAACCTCTACAAACTTGGACGGAACTTCCTGCAAAACTGGCTCCAATTCTCAAATTTAAAGTGAGCTCCAGGCATTCCAAAGATGAGCGCATCGTCTACACTCCAGCATCAGGCATCCATCATTCGGCTTACCGGTCAATTAATATCACGGCAGCGGCTAGTGGAGGCTTGCGCCACGGCTGCTGACCACCTATAGCCGACATGATGGAGGCACGGTCAATGGGAATACATTACATTTTTATTGAGTTGAAAATTGCGTGGATTTATTGGCATGTGTTAATTTTGATTGAAATGGAGTTCCTTTTTATTGAAAACATAATCCATTTAAAATTGGAACACAGTCGACCTCGATGCTAAATTAGTTTGCCGTGTTCCGCAGAGGAAAGCCGTGAGTTATCCGACCGTGGAAGGTTTTCTCTTGGTACAACCCACACATCCAAGAAAGTTTTGCAACATTCTGCAGCTGCAACTGCGGAGTGCAGCATCTCTTCGACCCCACTGCATAGGCTTGCTTTGTTTACAAGAGCGAAAAATGTTATGGACCTTAAGGGAATGCGCCAGAATCGGCTAGGCCCCCTGGTCAAAACACGCAACCATTCCCTTGAGGAATTCGTTAGTTCCATGTATATATACTCTGACCGAACTCTAGTAACTTTTAATAGTATTATACGCTTTTAATGTTATTGCTCCACATCGACCACTCAACAGAATCCAGGCTAAAGTAATAAATTATTTGTAACGTTTGTGTCCAATGTCCTGTTCCATCCAATCGGTTCTATTTTATTAATTATTCCTTCTTAGCTCATCACACGCCTTCACGAACTTTCAAATATTTATTTCTAAACTCGCACAAACAAATGGAATTGTCAGCAATATGTCATTTATTCACATTGGCAACTTGATCTTGTCTCCAGGCTTGAAGGCAGGCATGCCCATATAAGGACAAGATGCACATCTGAAAGCATCCCCAAGGTAACACTGGAATAAACCAAATTATGGTAAGGACAAGACTATTATCAAGATAAGCATGATGGTCATCAATATTGTGGAGTAATCATTTCTTAAGTAGAAGCTTAACGCACATTAAAATACTTCATTGACGATTATAAAAATTATCTGGAAGTTTAAATTAATTAAAATTAGAAAAATAGTCATCTGTCAATTTTAATAGTGCATCATCAATGTGATAATTTACAATCATAGAATCAATACAAGTACTAAAATAAATGCACCAAGTAATACAGAATACATAATAATTATGGCACGAACTGTTTTAGCTTACATTTCCACAAGCAGACTTTGAAATGTCAGCATTGATTGGCTTGTCAAGCTTCAACCCAACCTCTTTTTCTAACTCCTCAGCCAAACCACAAGAGCAGTTCTTACAAGCCTGCCTTTTGCCGGTGGTGGCGCAAGCTCCTGCAATACGTGCGTTTAAATGAATTTTTGCCAATCATTTAAATAACATAGGCTGTTAAATTAAAATACATTAAGTGAAATTCTACTAAATGTATTTTAATTTGAAATCCTACTAATGATACGGCTTTTAAAACTCTTCTTATGAAATTTATGGAATGCTTATTAATTAAAAGACGATCGATTCGGTCGTTCGATAGACTGGCTTGCCTTTCAGAGAAACGGGATCGGGTTTCGCAAAATCTTGCTGGTCCAGGATGGAGTCAGAGTCCATGAGGTCATCGTCCATCATGTCATTTGCTGACAGCTTCCAGATATGTTTTGATGACGCTAAAAATTAAAGTGATTTGATTCAACAGAAGCATTGGTGAAAAAAGTATTGAGTTGATATTTGCTTTCAAGTATTAAAAATCAAATCAAGAAAACAGTTTCCCACATGATTCAAATTAAAACAAATAGGTTGCTCAAGCATACATGCAAATTTAAATTTAAATCAATTGTTAAAAGTATGATTCTGATGGACTTATTTTACAAATTTAGATTGAGCAACTATTCATCAAGAATACAAACTGTTACAAACTATGAATAACCCTAACCTCTGCCTGTGCAAGTAAACAAATAAATCTGAGGGAGCATTCTAACCTTGGTTGAATTTGATTGGAACACTTGTTCCAATTTCATAAGAGGGTTTCTTGGCTGTTATTATTGCCCCATCATGTATACCAAACCATTCATTTTGAGTTGAGTTATGAACTTCCTGCAAAATAACATATCTCAATTCATAACTGAAAATATACATGAACATAATCTCAAAATCAAACCGTAGCTTCAGGGTGGATAAACCCAGACAAAGTAAAGGCAGACCTCAGGTTCTCTAAAGTCGATCCAGATGGCGCCATGATGAACAATCGTCCATCTGGTTTTAGAATTTTTGTCACTAAACACAACTGTACCATGCTCAGCTTAGAAATATCCTTCACCATCATGAAGCACACATCAATGGATGATGACAGATCATCAACTGAAAATAAATATTTGAGAGCATCAATTAATAAAATTACAGTCAACGAAAAAAACAATTTTATAAAAAAAGTAGCAGATGTTTAATAACCATTTTGGTCCATATTGTCAAAGGTTTGTTGTAAAGTCTTAGTTAGGGTTTTAGAGCCACAAAACTGCCCTAACATTTGGACCTTATCGCTTAGTTCATCGTAAAATATTATAGTTCTGTTGTTTTCTTCTAAATTCAGGTTGATAGACGACATTGTCCAGGTTGTCCAAAAATCAGCTCCGAAAGCTTGTTTTGATATTGTATCGCTAACGATAATGTAGGGAAGAAAATGTGATGCTAAAAGTGATTAATCATGACATTGTTCTTAAAATTATTTTATTGCTATCGCATACTTGTAAGTTTTAATTTTTAGCAATAATAAATGTGCATGTTACACGAATAAAACTTAATGCATAAATTTAGCCGCAAATTTCAATTCATATATATAACTTTTAAGTCTTATTTTATTTTTTAAACAACTAATGAGCGCAAATTAACAAATGTATGGGCAACTGTGCTAAAAGTGCTCTACCTGCTGAACCAGGTAGCCAAAGTCAGAATGTTTGTTTAGGCATCGTGTGAAGGGACGGCTGGCTAGCCTGGTTGGCCCAGAGTCATTGTCAAGGCTGCAGATTCTTCTAAACTTCGGTTCAAAGCTGTGTTAATATTTTGGATAATTCGAGTTCGAGCTTCCGGTTTTACGAATAACTATTTTAAAAGAATTTATGTTACGTCAAATAGGTTAAATAACCTGCGCATTGTGTAAAATGATGTTTTATTTAAAAGTGATTTTGCTCTAACATTTGTTGTCGAAAATCAATCTGTCATAGCAATATATAAGAAGAGAACGGAATCGATTTGGCAGACTAGAAGAATGCTAAACCCGCTCAAGTTCATGGTTAACAAGCGATCTGTAAACATTTCCGAAAGAGATCACACTTATAAGGTGAAATATCTTGGAAACGTCTTGATCTCTTTCATGAGAGGGGATGGATGTGTTGACCGCCCACTTGATATTCTGTGGAAGAACTACCTCAATAATGAACATTCAGCCTTTTCTATGAAGCTGACCATATGTGCCTCAGGACTAAAGGTGCCAAATCTGAACATTTCTTCACATAAAATATATGCAGGGCTGCCGAGAGGGGGGCAAATGCCCAGGGGCCACTCAATTTTTTTGGGCCAGCCTGGGTTTTAAAATATTATCTTTGTGACCATTTTTTTTCTTTTCCATTAACAAATTGACATAACCTAGGGGCCCGTGGCTGCTCTGCCTTGGGGCCCGAAATTTCTGTCGGCAGCCCTGGATATATGTACATTTTGCAGATGTTGTTATATTTCCTTTGCTTTTGAGATACATATTAACAATATAACACTTCAACTTTTTCGTTCAAACATGTTTTGTAAAAATAAGCTCGCCATTTAGAGGAGATTGCTTTTTCAACTATCCACTTGTACTGTTTTAAGTACGTAAAAACTTTGTCACTAAATTTATATTTGTGGTTTTTATTATTAACCGACTGATCAGTTTCAGCCTCTTCTAAGGCCATTGTCAACGTAGTGCAGAAAAAAAAGGTGACACTGTTACATAAATAATTAAAAGTGAATGTATATTAATACATTCTTCAGAAAGACTCAATTGTTAACCAATTGGCGAGCAAAGCCAACTTATGGGTGGATTAAGCCTTAACTCAAACCCCAACCCTAACCCTGGAAAACTGACAAAATTCACTCCCCATGAGTTGGCTTTTGCCCATCACTTCTCTAGGTACCGATAGACTCTTAATTACTTTACATGTTTGGTGCAGCATTTAATGATTGATTGATGACTGATTTTGAAAATGCTTTTCTGATACATCCACTAAGGTGGAAACAGATGACCAAGGCTTAACTGAATATCGATGGCACAGAATCATTTTCTGCACTCACCACTCTGTCTACCCTAGGCTGTTTGTTTGGGTCTACAAGCATGAGGGTAGGAAAATGAAAATTGAACAGAGGTGCCATGCAGTTCTCTGCAAAGCAGAAGAAACAGCCATTTTCATAAGCAACCAGCTAAAGACCAGGTGTGGAACATACTCAATTTGTTAATGTGAATTTGCAGCTCTTTGATTGAATCTGAGCTAAACCTTAATAAATGCCAATGTACTTACCTCAAAATTTGGAGACATAAAATGTATAGGAATCTCTTACAGCCTTGATCTTGAATGAATGCCCCATCTTGATCCAGGAGAGCCTCAGCTTTCATGGAGTACACCAAAGAAAAGATGAGAAACCAGAATTCTCGGCTTGCGATCGAAAGGTCAAAGATCGTACCGTTTCATTCCATCCCCAAACCGAGCTGTAAAAAAGTCCGAACAAAATTCTTGACGCTCGGATCCAACTTCAGACCTCCCTCTGAGCTTTCAACTGCTGCTCCAAAACTTGACTCCATAAATGAGGATGATGAGACAGAAGCACAAGACATGAATGGATTTTCATGCTCTGACAGTGTTTGGTTGGATGGAATTTTTTCTTTTATTTTAAATTAAACAATCATATTTGTTTCCAAAGTTAATAAAATGATCGTCATCCATCATAAATAATAACTTCACCAACACTTTATTCAGATCCTTATAATAACAATTGAACATCACAAAGTTTCAGCATACTTCTGATCAACCATGCTCAAAAAAAATCACAAAATAAAGAACTTCTGTGAACAGCTAGCTAATAGTTAGCTAGTTAGAACTAACAGCTAATTAGAACTTTACACTGTATTTTCAAACTAAATAAAACCCCAATCACGTTCCTCTTACTGAGACAAAATTTATTATGCAGTTTAGATCATGAAATCAACATGCCTGGATTTGAAGATGCTGAAGAGGAAGCCACGAACGACAGCTTGAATGGTTAATTTTATGCCCATAGATTGACGCATACAAATTCTTTTTAGGGTCCATAGGCCATTTGGTGTTTCATATCTTGTTTTAGTTGTTTGCTCACTCATGTCCATTACTTGTTTCAAAACATTTATTCATCATTATCTCTTTAAGCTAGAGTTCTGTACGACAAGCAGATTTTATAATCGTTATTCTAACATTATTACAACAAATCATATCCTGAGATCTTTAACAATCAAGTTTTTGTAGTTATGTCTTGATAACTTCGTAAAATTTTATACATTTTCTATTAAAGAAATTCACAATTGAATATACACAATTGACAAAAACCACTTTACAGCTCAGGATCCAGAGAGGTTCAGTAATGAATCTGGATTCCTGGAGGAAAGTGAGGAACACACCATGCAGAAATTTTGAT
This sequence comes from Hirudo medicinalis, assembly GCA_011800805.1. Taxonomy (NCBI): domain Eukaryota; kingdom Metazoa; phylum Annelida; class Clitellata; order Hirudinida; family Hirudinidae; genus Hirudo; species Hirudo medicinalis. The sequence continues at coordinate 245,745 of MPNW01000006.1, forward strand.
CCAAAAGTAAAGCTCAAGTTTCTAAATTATCTCTAAATTAATTCTATTCCCTTCAACATTTGTTAAAAGCTAAAGTGATAGCTGGAATGGTATATGCAACAAATTGTTTGTATTTTTTCTCATTTTTATCGTGTTTCTCCTTAATTCTAGTTTTTGAAATGTTTTTGATCTCCTTGACATTTAAAAGTTTTGCATTCCCAATAAATGAGAATTGTTCAAAAGTAATGCTTTTATGTCTAGAACTTTTTAAAAATAAAGCGTTATTAATAAATGTAAAACGAAATTTCATTCATCAAAGTTTTCGCTTGCATTATTCTCATGGGCTTCAATGAACTGATTGCCAGCAGGTTTTGAATGCTTGGTTTGATTAAGTCCAGTAGCAACCAGGTTTGAGCTGTCAGGGGAGTTGTGGAAAAGAGTGTTAGGGTTGAACTGGAAGGGAAGAAATGCAATGGCTCAAAAACCCATTCTCATTGAACGATCCAAATGAAATTACCTGGGCTTGTTCAAAAAAGTAAATCTCAGCTCGGTTACGATCATTATCACTGATGTAGGAGCCATCGATAACCTGCAAGCCAGGCAGATGATGAAGTAGGACTAGTTTATGGGTGTTTCTCTTGGCAAGCTTGATGAAAACAGGGATTTGTAGACAAAAATAGACAATCAATATAATCGAACAAGAGAAAGCTGACGTTGTTTTGGGCAAGTGATATCTCAATCAGCTTCATAAGAGGCGACAACCTTTCAATCTCACAAATTTCCTGAGTAGAAAGTTTAAATGAAAGTTAGTTGCTTTTCTCAATCCATAATTATCATTATCATATTTCATATCATTACCTGCAGATGATTCATCCCAAGAAAAAGCCTCCTTAAGTTGCTGAGACATGCAAAATTGCTGAGGGATCTAAGTCTGTTCTCTTCCAGGTGCAGTTCAGAAAGATTGACCAGCCCCAAAAAAGAAGATTCATTGACAAATCTGATCCTGTTGCGATCCAACACAAGTTCTTCCAGCTTGGTACAGCCGGCCAGCCCACTCATTAATGTTATCTCATTACCTGAATTATTAAATTTCTGGTTGAATTATCTGAAACATCTCATGGCACAGAGAAGCCTGAGAGATGTTTGCTCTAATAATTAGTTTGCCTCATATAAACATTTGATTTTATTATGGGGAAAACCAACCTTGGAGGAAGAGAGCTCTTAATGAAGGCAGGAGATGCAGATGAAGAGCTGAGAGATCCCTTATGCCATTATAGCTTCAAAATGAAGTTCATTACCGCTTACTTCACTGCCACCGCATTATAAGTTTCATTAATACTTTTTTTATGTTCTGCATCAAACAAGTATTTACAAATTCCACAATGCTGTCTCCTTATGTTAATAGGATATGACAATAATGATACAATATTTTATATAGACGGGTTAGCTCAGAGGGCTGCATGCCTGCATGTGAAGGTCAAAAGTAACATTCGTTACCGTTGGCATGTATCATGTTTGCATGCCTGCACCACCAGGGAGCGTCCTTTGAATTTTTATAAAAGTGGCTGAGCCTAGTTTATAGTGCCTTCACAAGTGGATGAACAAGGCACTCAAAAGATTGGTTAAATACAAATATTTGACCTATTAAATCTTTTTCACAATTCATTTATACTGCAGGTTATCAAAAGTTATTTATGTGGCGGTCCCAAAACTCATCAAATAGCATTGTTAATGTTCATTAATTATCCTTTGCCAGGAGTCATTTAATTAGTAAAGAATAATTATTTTCTTCACCTTTTTGCTAATGCATTGCTTACCCCAAATGTAGAACTTCCAAACTCTGAAGGACTATTCCTTTGGTACCATCACTATATTGATGGGAAGTCGTTTCAAAGTGAGCTGATTTTCGACCTTTCATCCTCATCAACAATCCTTCAATGTGGTTGTAGTTCAGGCATAATGTCTAAATTGAATTTAGGATTGTTACTGCTATAAAATTAATGAATTGAGGGATAGAAGATGAAAGCTTGAAGTTGATGATATCCTGCCATGTTGGCATCATGTTTTGACACATTTTTAATGTAATAAATAAAATATGTAAATACGCTTAACAATTTAATTCATTCTTCATGGATATCAATCCAACTCGAAATCTAATTGGATGCATTAAACCTACCTTTAGATTGCTCAGGTGTGTCAGTCCAGAGAAGGTACTCAGATTATTGTGTTCCAAATTTATGCTTAAAATATTTTGTTAATACATTACATTATTCATGAAAATGAGGTGAGCACATTAACCAAAATAAAGATGTATTTTGTCTAACAAAGCATCATTTGCATTTATTAATTCGTATATTAATTTGACATTGCTTACCTGACAAGATTTGAAAATAGTGAGGGGTCACCAAGATCAATAGTTTGAAGAGAAAATTGTGGAAAATCAAGAACTCTGATGCTGGAAAAGTCAACAGTGTTGAGCTGGTCTGCAAGAAAATCCTTGGTGAGAAGTCCTCCAAACATTTCCTTGGCAACTGTCAGCTCAGTTGGTTCCTTTGAATTAATGATGCTTACAAAGAAAGCCTCATATGTGCATCAAGAAATATGCTTGTGGAATAATTTTCGTTAGAGTAAAAACATGGGAAAACTGAAGGTAAATAGAAGTTTTTGTTAAATAGTGTTTAATATAATAGTGTATAATTAGTAAAGTTATTATAATTATTAATAAATTATGTAATAATAATAATAATAATAATAATTAATATTATATGTTATAGTAATAATAAATATTATTGTAATAATATTATTATTATATGTCATCAAAAATGCAAATTGTCTAAATCAACACGAACTATGAAAACAGTGTCGAATATCTTTATAGCCCTTAGATGGTAGATTGCAAACAGCCTGTAATGACTCTCATCCCTGCTGATGGGATTTCCATGGAGATCCAGTATTGTGAGATAATTCAACTTCTGGGGGGGATTGGATGTAAGCATTCAAAATAAATTAAACTATATTAACTGAATAAATCTAATCACTATTCAATTTAAAACGAAATACTATTTTATTTTTCAGGCAGTCAGTCCATCACGTCTGGCAAACTACTCATTTATCATGCTGAGTCACTCCTTTAGCTGTGAAATCCATCCTCTATATAACCAATTTTAATTTTTATTTATCAATCTACAATGTGTATATGATGTATCTGATACCCTTCATAAATAGCTGGAGTAACTTGTGCTCAGCAGAGTTTTATGAGCACTTGAACAACACAATTTTATTTCTTTCTGCTTATTATTGCATCACTATCATTGCTCATCAGATATCATCTCAACCTTTACCACTGATGGATGCAATGCTGGTTCTTACACACCCTACTTAACATTGCTGATCTCAACAATCTGATGAGAAGGTATGAGCTATTATTGCTCAGCTTATAGGGCTGCTTTACATAGTATTGGTTGCTATCAAATTACATACCTCTCTGAATATATCTTCTCAAAAATTTCCATTGCTTCATATACAATAACATTTTATAAAATACATACATAAATGCAATTAATCAACCTTTAAGAAAAATATCTCTCTGAGGTTGAAGATGTTGTTGTTGGAAGCAAAGAGCTCCACAAGGTTGGTTGCAAGAGAGAGTGACTCCAGGGAGTCAATGTTGTTGTTGGCAATGGAAAGAACCTGCAGTCTAGCCAAGGATTTGAATACTGATGCTGGAAGGCACTTGATGCCATTATAGTTAAGATTCATGATTTCAAGGTTAACTGCTGATGAGAGACAAGAGATGTCAATCAGATGATTGTTGGACAGAGACAACTCAGTGAGAGTTTCACTACAGTTCATAAGATCCTGTTTGATGAATTGAATAAATTCAAGCACATCTATCCTAAGTCTGAGCAAGTTTAATCTCATTGAAGTCAATAATCTGTGAATATGCTTTGACTACAAATTTAAAAAAAAACAAACTTCAATGCAGACAATGTTGTTATTGTCCATCATTACTCTCTTGAGCTTATCAAACTGAGGAAAGTCACTGAGGTCCATCAGTATTCCATTGGTTGATTTGATGCAGGTGACCTGTTTTGATTAGTTGAGTTTCTTGTCTGCACATTATCAATAACTACTAAATCAATAAACATGTTATAAAACAATAACTATGCTCATGATGACAATTTTTCAAAGTGATCTTTTCTATTCCCAAACATGGCTTAATTTTTCCATTCTTTTATCTGATCATCCATGCTCAGCAATAACCTTATGACAGCTATAAAAATTTATTCTTACATTGTTTTTGCTGATTTCTTCACAGTTGTAGCAATTCCAACTCAAAAGGTCTATCCCCCTTGAAACCAGACTGTCACACGAACAATATATTTTGGTTTGCATGTTTTCTTCCAACCTCTCCGATTTTTTTATTTGTTCTTCATTAAAGTACTCCAATTTGAGGAAATTCTTGATGGCTGTAAGCCTAATTTTGTCTGCTTGTAAAAGAAATGCAGAACATTGAATAATAATGTATGATTGACCAAAATACCTTATTACTTAAATAGGTAAAAATGCAGAGATGAAAAGAAATCAACCAAAGAACAACATTAAAATCTTTTCAAAGGATACTTTATAATTATTTTAAAAGTTATGCCCTTTTATCTCAGGTGTTGTAATGATGATGATGAACCAATATAGATATTTCAAGAAGCAAAATAAAACTTGAATTTCAATAATTTAGAAAACATTTTGTATAAAATATAAACACAACATTAAAACAGTTCTCTTGAATACATAAAATTTTATTTTGTTTTTAATTTTATGCGATATTTTATTTTAGTGCAAACTCAACAAAGTTCCAAACTGTTATTATAGCCAGTTTGTTATTATTTCATCAGACAGAGAAGTCGAATTTGCCTACTTAAGAAGTCATCTAGCTTATCTGGTCAGAACATTATTTGGACAAATAATGACTTCTTAAAGACTGGATCAATCGTTTAACTCTGTAAGGGATTGCCAAATGTGGCATATCAATATTTTACAAAAGTCTTTCATTTTTCACTTTTTCCATCATTCTCCTGACCTTTAATTATTTTTCTTTTTGCTGATATTATTAATTTGACTCATACTCGCTTGGAAACATCTGATAATTTTTGAAAAAGCGCTTATTGCTATAATTCATAAAAACCTTCATTTCTATTTATGTAATTAGGTAGTATCTTTGTTGAAAATACAAAATTAAACTATGGTAATAAGGAATTAATATTTTCAATATGGCAAAAAGTCTGACTTCATTTAAATTGAATATAACCAAAAATTCAAAATACAATTTTACTAACACCTAACTATTAAAAATTGAATATTAGGCTCCATTGAAAGAACATTAAAAATTCAACAACTTTTTTAAAATCAGGGGATTTTAATTATTTTATGTTATCACTATTTTAGATGATTTCCATTTAAAAAAACTTGTTTAGTGCTTATTAATATTAAATTGAAAGTTCCTACTAAATTAGGTAAAAAGATTAACTAGATTATGCTTATCTTTTTATATGGATTAAAGGAAAGGTTAAGCTGTGTGAGATTTGGAGTTTGGTGCTTGAGGGTCAACAGGTCACTATATGGACTGTGCAGCAGGTTGAAGCTGAGATTGAGAATTTTCAGAGAAAACATGTCCTGAAATGCACCATTTAATAACAATGGTATTCAATAACATTAAAACTTAATTGGTTTTTTAATGAGTATGGGTAGTAACAAAGATCAACAACAACAATAATAACAGCAATAATTCTTTCGAATGCAAAACATCACTGACATTAACATGATGGAGATTGCATATGTGGTTGTGGCTAGCATCAAGTTCTTGAAGAGAGGTAAGTGATGACAATCCCTTGAGACTTCTGATTGTGTTGTGGCTGACCACCAAACGCATCAGTGCCCTGAAAGCTCCAATTCCTTCTAGCTGACTAAGACTCTCCTTGCTCAAATCCAGTTCAATCACAGAAGTGCTCAGTTCAACTCCTGGCTTAAAAAGGTCACTGCAATTTTAAACAGCACTTTAAAAAGGAAGCTGACATTTGTAGTACTAAAAGTAATCTTTCAGACTTAATGCCTTTATCAGATGATTGTCTGAGTTCATCAAGCTGGTTGATTTTATCTACCATAGGGAGTGCAAATTGCTGAAGTCTCTCTTCTAGCTTATCTGGAAGCCCTGCCTTCTGTTCATGATATTGTTAACAATAAGTATTATAACAAGGCTAGAAAGCAATTACGAAATAAAGCAAAGATTTAAAAAAATTTGAACTAAGGGAATAGAATAATAGAATCAAAAACTAATTATTTTGCTCTTACAATAATATTAATGCCAACAATAACAACGTTAATGCACTGAACTAAAAGTTTAAGTGTAAACCCACACTGTGGTACTCAAAGTCCACAATGTATTCAGGGCAAATGAAATTAGCTTCCTTGATGAACCAGTGCATTTGCTTGTCAGCACAATTGCAAAGTGAGACAAGAAGTGGTGATGACGAAAGTGTTGGATCCCGAATCAATTCCATGGATGTCTCATGCAGGGACTGCTTTGCCTGATAGAGTGAATCCAAGTCATTAGGGAAGCTATCAATAGTAGGCCTGAAAAGACAAAACAATGACAACAGATTGTAAACTTTAAAAGATTAGCCTTTATTTAACTATTTTAACTAAATAGCAACTAACCCTAACCCCTAAACCTAACCAAATAGTTAACAGACTTACTATTTTTAGCTTACTATTTTTATTTTTAGACTCTCACATTTCATCATTGTGGTCTTAAAAGTTAACCTCTGATGCATTCATTTAATGTGGTTATCATTAGCAAGGTATGAAATATTTGGTCAGCTGATGTTGCACAAACCACAGGCTTCCTTCATAAGGAGCAGACCTCCCTAAGAATACTCGACAGAGTATCAGCTTCCCCCTCTTTGAAGGCAACCTCACTGCATTGGCAATCTGGATGCTGTTTGAAAGATGGCAGTTATGACCTTTCATTCCATTGCTTAAAATTTCCACAAGCTCCTCATCTGACTGCATTCCTTCTTTCCAAACATGGAAAAGATAGTCCACATTCTTTTTTGAAGAGTTGGTCCTGTTTGAAATCATCTTTATAAGTGTTATCATAACCTAAAAAAATGTTCCACAATGTTACATAGGAATTCAAGAGAATCAGCTCACTTATTAGTATGTTTTACTATTTTAAATGATAAGTTTAACAAAGTCAAAGTATTTAGTTTTGGTCAACAAAAATTAAATTTTTGCTTTTAATGTTCCTCAATGACTTTCAGTCATAACATGCTAAATCTATCCAACTTACTGAACACATTGAGATTTATCTTTTGTATATAAGAAAATGATGGAATGCTTGATAAAATGCCAAATATTGAGATACTATTCCCCCTTGAGGGCAAACTACAGTGAAAATAATTTGCAAAAAATGCAGCAACCAGGGAGTGGGGAGCAAATATTTAATCAGAAGGAAATATGGTTCAATTTCAAAAAAAAAATTATAACTTAATACATATGAAAAAATGTAACAAAATTATCATTAAGCTAATTTAATCACTAATTGCATAGCAGATATGGCACTGTAATTGCAATCATTGGTAGCGAAATGGTTAAGGCTTTCTCTTTGGTCTGGCTCCATTAACAGTTCAATCACTAGCCACCCACAAGAGTTGCTATAACTAATACAACTAAGTTGAGATTAAATAGCATTAAATTCAATCTCTAAAATTGCCACTCTTACCTAATTGCTGGCCAATAAGAAGCTTCCTCTTGATGAAGCTCAGAGTTTACATAAAAATGAAACCTGTCCAAGACCATTGAATTTTCAATGCGAGCAATTTGTGTGACAAATATTTCACTCCCTAATCCTCTGGGACAGTCTGACCCACAAAATCTTGATTGTACAAGTTTTAAGCAGGGTTGAAACCTAGTTAAAATAACAGCAGCAATAGGAAATTGAAAATACGAAGGAATGATAAATGTTAACATAGATGTCTTCGTTGAGAATGACAAAAAGATATTAAGATATAACAAACATGGGTAACATTACCATAAAGTCTGTGGCAACAACTACTAATAAATGACAAATATAAAATAAATTGTAATGTAAAAGAAAAGAAAGTATCAAGTATTCATTCACAAATTCCTTTGTTTTAAAATAAAACAGGCAATATTACCTTCTACTAAATCTGAGCCTAAACCTATCTCTTTAGATATTTTTTTTTAATTTTTAGTTTTTTTTATGATTAACTTGGTTTAAGCACTAATTTTTTAAAATGTCATCTCTGGGTCATATCAATTGGTTAGAAAAAAAAAAAGATAAGAGCATTTAAATAAAAGTAATAGAAGAAATAAGCTTGATACTAAAATATCACCATGAGTAACTGGGATTCCCAATGGTAACGGTGACATTTCCAGCAGATTCCAATTCTATTTGCAGGTAACACTGTTGCATGCTTGCATGATCATCACATTCCTTCATCAGATTCTTCCTTTCCTCAGTGTATCTTTGTGGATTATTGAAAGAGATGAGAGGGTTGATTGGTAAAAGCATGGCTTTGTATGAGTCAATGCATCAAAAAATAAAATTATAGTGCTCAAACCTTTCAATCCTTCTGTAGCATCTTGACAAGTCCTTCATCATAGTGGTGTTGTTTAACTCATACATTGAATTCTGAATAATCACAAATCACAATTTTAAACTAAAAGATGTTTACATTCATATTAACCAATATTTGAGTGCCTTCTGCCACACCGAAGGTCAAGGCAATACGAGGGAATATAATCCATCGAATAACGAGATTATTTGGACCTGCTCAATTTCAAAGCCATTTCCGGTTGTACTGCAACACCGAGTCAATGTGTCAGAGTAGCAGGACCAGCCAAGAAGGCACTACAGTCACTCAACTATTTATTTAGTGCTTCCCAAGGCTCCATAGCAATGAGGCTGGGTTGGGAACACGAGACATTGGGACTGTTGCTTTATAAATGCAGCAAAGTGACTAACCTAAGTGACTAACATTGAGCTAACATGCTCAAAATATTTGACTACAAAATATAAAAGGATAATGAATAAAAAGGCAATTATTAATAAGAATTTTGAAAGAAGAAATACTTCATAAATCTGTTAATGAATTGCCATTTCCTATGAATTTGCCAACGTTTGCCTATTAACTCATATTTGCTTATGTCTGAGATGATAATGAAAATTACCATCACCCACTTTTATCAGTAAGTTTGCCTCAATATGGCTAATGAGCCCCAAGAGAGGCTTCACTTTTTCAAGATATCCATCTTCAACTCGCTGAAAAACCTGGAAAAGGTTACTGTGAATTGCTTGCTTTTTCATCCTATAAAACCTCATCTTCTTCTCAACTATAAGCTGAAAATGCAAATATATTAGATGGCATGCTTAGCTTATTGACCCTTACAAAAGAGAAACTTTTATCAAACACTATTGCTGACATAAAATAGGAATAATTTTCAATCAATGTTATAATCTTACATGAACATTAATGAATGTTATTAACGAGTCCATTAACTAATATTATCTTCATCAACAGTTGGTATTGGCCTTTAAAAGTTACTCAAATAAATTCACTCAGAAGTTTTATTTACAATTCCTTTGAGGTGTAAACATCTATGGTCACCTCGGCTGTGGCTTTTACTCCAAGCTGCCCAATATTCTCCTCATCAAGGTGCTTCAGCTGTGGAAAGTGATAGACCATGAAAGAGGAGTAATTGGAGAGATTGGTCACTGGACATGATTTAAAGAGACAACTTTTTAGAGACAAAGAAACGAGTTTCTTCAGATGAACAAGATTCCTCAAATCCTGAGAAATGCAAATTATAAGAGCTTTGTGATGAAATAAAACGATTCTTGAATGATATAAGATTCTTTTCAACTAAAACTTAAAAAATTATTTATTTCTCTCTAAAAGTAAATGGATATGATGTACCTGATAATAATTTAACTTATAATTTTTAGGGCATCGTATATAAAGTATCATGAAGTATCATATGTATTTAGCTGCCCTTTATTTTCATGTCTTATAAATCTGAATAGAATGTGAAGGCACATTTTAATGGCTCTCTCATTTATATAGCGCCCCAACCCGAAGGAGCTCCCCACTACCCCCCATAGCCGGATAGGTTGTGAACTTGACACTTTACGACTCTTGCCAATGCCACTGCAATGTAATTGTAATTTATCTACAATGTCATTTATATCATAAGTATAACATCATAGATGCTTTTTGATTGCTAATAATTATAGCACTCCTTCCCAAGACCAATTGGCAAAGCCAGTTCGGTTGCGAACATTGCAACTGTTGCCATGACTGTAGCATGCAGGAAAGCAACCCAATGAGCTAGCCTTCAGATCAGAAGTGTCTCGGTTTCCACACTTTACAAATTGCAAACAATGGTCATGGTAACAATTTATGATAATATTATACAAATTGTTTATCAAATATTACATTTAATAAATTGTAAACACATTTTAATTAAATTTAATTTTAAAATGTTAAATGATATTGACTTGCAAACAAAATAAAGGATTCCCAGATAGTTCCAAAATCACCAGGTTGACAAGATTCTTCATGGAGGAACCTGCAAGCCAATTTAATTTGTTTTGCATCCTTTTTCACTATTTCAATTAAATTTGCAATATGTACACAAACCAACGCAATCAATGAGGTTCTCTGCCAAATTCAGGTCTTCAAGATACTTCAGCATGTCCAGGCCCTAGTCAAAGTAATGTTGTTGCAGTGCTTATTCCATAAAATGTTTGACTTTCATTAAGTAGCTGTTACTAAACATAATCATAATTGTTATAATGTTATTGCTGGGCTTATATGGTTTATAGCAATAAAAAAAAAATGAGTATTGAAGTTTTAGAGTTCCTACCTGTATAGTTCTAATCTGATTGTTATTAAGATGTAAAACTTTCAAGCAGGTCAGAGTGTCCAAATTCTCAATTTTTGAGATTTTGTTTGAGTACAGATAAAGTTTTCTCAAGCTCAAACAATTGTCAAGTCCCACTATTTCCTAAACATTTCACCAAAATTAATTTTTCAAAATTTTGTTATCCTTTTAGATTACAACCTTTATGTCACACTCAACAATCCAGAGTTCCAACAATTTGTTTAAAGAACTTAAATTTTCGATTCGTTCGAGAGGTTGTCCGACGATACAAAGGTGTTGAAGGTTTGGAAAGTTATTCATTTCTATAAATCGTGTAAATCCTGTAAAGTACATTTCGAGGCTGAGGCATGACAATCCCTCCTGATTCAATTTACTGTATTTCATCCCATTACTGTAACACTAAAAGCAGTATTTAATCAGCACCCATTTCACCGATCGGCATAAAATTACGTACAATTTCCTTAAGAATTTCTTCAGAAATGTCGGCATTTTCCATAACTATATGCTAAAGCAGTTTTTGGTAGCCTTATGCCTAGTAACCAAATGTTATCGGTGTTACTAAGTAAAAATTAATAAGACATTTTATATTGCATAGCTATGTAACCGTTTAAACAATTTTTTAAATAAAAAATATAGTTTGATTATTCTGTCGAACAGAATTACACTGATATCCACTAATACCAACTATGTTTACATTGAGTGAGTTTACCGATTATGACTGTATCGATGTGTATCAGCTGGTGATTTCTAGACATGAAGTACATTGTGAATAACATGGAAGAAGAAAAAACTGTTGTGCGAATTAGGGTGAAGGTGAATTAAAATTTGTAATTACATATAACTTTCTTTAATGTATGAACTGCGGAAATTGGGATTTGTTATTCTTGACATTTAGTAATCTAGAATGTAGTGATTTTTATGATAATGAAAGTGAAATCGTATGATTAATCAATTTTATGGAATATTTCATCAAAATGTACAACGTTGTATCAACAAATATAAATAAATATGTCAATATTGCAAGCATTTGTACAGTGTTGGTGATTGATAACCTTCCTACAACCTAGAAATGTAATGAGACATCAAAACCTGAATACAAGAAGATGTCTGTTGATCCCAGCTTGACTTCATTTGATGTTCTTCGAAATCTCCTTATTCGAGCCTTTGACATAAAGAGGTAATGTCAGATTCTGAACCATGATTTATGAATATTTTAAGGTTTTTTATATTTTTTTTAACTTTCGCTTAACTTTACTTGCAGCAATTTCTCAATAAGTTATCTGTCAATGGATGATAGGGGGGTAGATACCTACTTGTCCATGCTGTCAGATTGGGATTTAGAGGCAGCTATCTCTACTTCTTGCAAGCCATACTTATGCTTGAAAGTAGAATTGAGGAATGCAGATAAAGGTATCTTCAATTTTGTAATGGTCCATAACATATGTCATATTTATTTCTCATTTTTACATTTCTTAGGTCTAGAAGAATGGGATGCTATACACAAATCTGATTCACTCAATAAGGCCATCACAAAAACAATACCAGGAGGGACAGTCTTTAATAATTTCTTCAAATCAATTTCCAAAGTTCTTGGTAATTTTCTTAGTTCCAAATTGAATGATTTGTGAATAATTAATTTGTTGTGAATTTAATTTGTAATATTAAAGACTTTTTATTTAGTTAATGTTGAACAAATAATTTTAATCACATAACAACAATGCAGCTAAGTTGATGTAATAAATAAATTTCATGAAAGGGAATGTCCTTTAAGAGACTTTCAGTAAATATTTACAGCTTTTACAACATATTTGATAAATTTGATTTCTAATCAGATCTAATTTGATTACGGTTATGTTATAATGTTTTTGAAGGAATAAAAAGTGAGGATGTCTCCTCTCCAGCTCATAATCCTATCTCTCCAATGTCAGATGTTCAGTTCAGAATGTTTCAGAACAAGGTCGGGTGTCTCATACACAGAGATCAGTTCAAGTTGGCCGTATTTCAGTCAGGGGTCGAGGAGTCCCTGAGGAAAGTCGTGTGGAGGCATTTATTGGACGTATACCCCGAACATCTCAACGGGCAGGAGAGAATGGAGCACCTGAAGGTATGGCTTTGATTTTATGGGAAGCCCTTTTTCCATGAATAACAAACATAAGCAAAAAAAAAACACAAATAATTGATCCATAAAAGAAATGATGTCCAAAGGCTAAGTCCAAAGGTATTCAAACCAGCGTTTTAGATTTTGGGCAGTTTTTTCGAAACTCGGGTTTCGGGTTAAAACCCGGAACTCGGGTTTTCCCTATCCATTATAAACTTATTTACTAATAACAGCTAAAGAAGCCAAAGGCAATTTTATATACCATATATAGACATATATAATAAGGTTAATAGAATTTATTTTCTGTAAAACTTTTGTAGCACCATCATTGCACATTGCAGTGTCATCATTAAGTTCTTAGTTTGTCATTACAGAAAAAGCTCTTTCTGCTTCCATTGAAGTTGGTCAAATTGTTGTCAAACATCTGTAAAGTTTGTCCAAGTTTTCAGGTCTTTTCTTAGTTGCTTGAAACAACTGAATTTCTTTTTTGATGATATGGGAGACAAATCCACATTCAAGTTGACTTTGTTGTGGGTCTTGCTCCTGCAGAAATATATTTAGCTCATCATACAGGGAGATTTCCATTTTAGAAACTTCTTTGTTCTCTTCAGCGACATCCTTGACTTCAATTTCAAAGCCATCATCATCATCTTGGTCAACTTCATTAGCTTTAAACAAACGTTCCATTAAGTTTGTTGCAAGGATGGTAATCTTGGTCTTCTGAATTTTGATACCAAACTCATCGTGAGTCTCATCAAGGAAGTCTGCCAATTTCAAAAATTTAATCAGATGGGCCAGCTCTGGATTGCTCAGCTTTAGCACTCGAATTTCAAATTTTTGAAACACAGTCTTCCCGATAGGAGTGTTTAAGTCTCTCAACTTCTTCAATGTGAATGCTGTTACGTTTTCAGCTAGGACGAGGTCAGCATATTCTTGACACAAATATTGCACTGCAATTTCAAGAGGAGCAAGTGCATCACAAAGTTCTTTAATCGTGGCCAGTTCTTGGTCATTCAGATCAAACTGCTGATCAATCTGAAGCATTGCAATTTTCACTTCTTTTTTCACCTCATAAAAACGTTGCAGCATTTTCAAAAGACTATTCCATCGTGTTTTACAGTCCAGTAAAAGATTCTTTTCTTTACCAAAAGTTTCTATGTTTTGAGGTTGCAGATTTACATCATTATGGACAGGAGATTTTCGAAATAGCTTAACAATTTTCCTGACTTTTGCAATAATCTCCTTAAGCTCAGGAACAAAATTTGATAACTTGTCTTCAGTCGATTCTTCTTGATAATCAGAATCATCATTTTCCTCTTCTTGAAAATCAAACTCTTCAATTTCCTCATCTTCCATGTTGTCCTCTTCTGATCTACTTTCCTGACTTTTGTATAGGACATCACAGACATCCAAATGAATGGCATGTGCTAGACAAGCAACATGGAGAGGGTTAGCGACCAAACTTCATCATGATGCTTACACCATCAGTGACTGAGGCTACAACGTCATCATCCAAAGAAACTTTGTACTCACTGAGCCTCTCTTTGAAAAGCTGAATCAATCTTTCTGTGTTCATGCTCCCCACAACTCTAATTAGACCTAGAGATTGGAAGTCAGTTGAAAAATGTAAATTCAGATTTATGAATCATTGGTTTCTTGTTGATGTTGATTTATCAAAATTAATTGAAAAACGACTATTGCACTCTTGATTTCAACAATTTGCTCTTGAAAATGTTTCATGAACAGAACTTTAATTTGGCTTGGGCAGGAGGATGCAATCTGATTTAAAAGCACGTTTGATAAGAGAACTATTAGCATTTTTATTGAAAGATAGGCCATCTAAAGCAACTAGACCAAAGCAACTTGGCCACAACTTCATCAACTGCTCTTTGATAAAATAGTCACCAGTTACGTGAGTTTTCAATTTGGTCCCCTCAAAAGATGAGGCATCAGGGAGAGTTCTGACTTCAATATGAATTTGTAAAACCCGGGTTTCGGCACCCATAAAATCTATGAAAAAACCTGGGTTTTTGGGTTCGGGGAAACCCTAATTCAAACCCTATTAGGAAGGCTGCCAATATGTTTTTAATCATTACTTCTTTTTTTACTCTGACTCACTCAATGAATGAACTCAATTGCTGGCAATATTTGTCATAGTGCCTGCACATCCCATTGGGATAATTTGTGCACTCAAAATATGGGCTAAATAAATGTAATGTAAATACAAAAGAATTCTAAATGAAAAGCAAATCTTTTGTTTTTTTGATGAGCAAATAAGCAAGCAAAACAAGAAGAGAATGGGTGCAAGATGGAAGGAAGAAATGACCAGATATTCAAATGTTTACGAGGCAGCAAATACAATTTGTAGAGTGATTTAAATATTGACATCAAGGTAGATGTGACCATTTCTTAGCAAAATTACTCAACAATATTCATTAAATTATTTTATCTCTACTGTTGGATTATTTGTCCCATTTAGAGAAAATCGAATGAGTATTATGAGCTGAGGGAAACTTGGAAGTCAAGGATGGCGAATAAAAGCATGACCCCCGATGAGAAGCAGGTCATGAATACTGTCAGAAAAGACGTATTGAGGACCGACAGGCACCACAGGTCTGTTTGGATTAGATTTATAGTTATTATGACATTTAATAAAACAAGTTAAATAATGTTATAAATATAATAATGTGCTAAAGACTGTCTGAATTATTACTGTAATATCCTTTGCATGTTATTACTGTTTGGGTTATGTTCAATGTTCCTTCTAAAGGCTAGTGCAGATAATTTTAATGATGAAGTCCAGAAAGCATGGCTTGTGATGACATTGAAGTTGCACGTAGATGCCATCAAAAGGGAATAAGACAAACAACTGTGTCCAGAAGCACATATTTTCTGCAAATTTTTTTGCCACATTTTCCAATAAGAGACAAAAATTAGATGTTGTTGGTGAGGAAGAGGTCGATAGATAATTGACTGACATAACTTCAGAGTTATCATCTCTTAATTGATATCTCCACCTAAAAAAATTATATGCAGTCCTAAACACTGGATTACCCAATTGCTGGATTTGAACTGAGTTTTTAAAGATTGGTATTGCCAAAACATATAAAGCAAAATATTGGTATTGGTATTGCCAATACTTTTGTAGAGTATTGTTAACAACTCTGGCCATCACATCCACATATACTCCTATACATACCAAGATACAAAATTCCTTTGCCAGATCCAAAATCACTACTTCACTTCATCACATGCTTAGTCCCAAAAATATATTCTAAGATTCCAATCACCCAGCAACCAAACTTATCTACCTTCAAATGTATGTTTAAAATATTCATTATTGACTCGCCATTGCTTCAGTGACGTATTAATTCAGTCCTTTATTT
>MPNW01000006.1:262188-319269 GCA_011800805.1 Hirudo medicinalis
GATTCCAATCACCCAGCAACCAAACTTATCTACCTTCAAATGTATGTTTAAAATATTCATTATTGACTCGCCATTGCTTCAGTGACGTATTAATTCAGTCCTTTATTTTACTCTCTGTCTGTAATAATTTACCATAGACTTATAACTAATTTTTAAATATAGTATGGGCAGTCCAGATAGCGGGATGCCATTCTTTAGGACAAAATTCCTTGAACCAATATAATTTTATTTTCTGCTCATGTTGTACATATATTTTGTTCATTTGTTTGGCTCATTGAAAAAAATAATGTATATAAATTGGGCTATTCTTACTCGTCATCATTAATTTCATTATCATTGGTGTGCTAATATTAATAGGATAGCAGAGCATTATATTAATACACAGATAGTTGAAAGAATTATATATTTATGTTCATAAAGGTTACTGATTGCATTGCATTTTTTTCTCAGTTTTTTTGAAGGAGCAGATGACAACCATAGCAGTCTGATGCTGCTCAACATTCTAGTCACCTATGCCTTCACTCATCCTGAGGTGTCCTATTGCCAAGGCATGAGCGACCTTGCTTCTCCCCTCCTGGTCATTCAGAAGGATGAAGCATCAGCCTACATCTGCTTTTGCTCACTCATGCTTCGACTGAGGAGCAACTTTCTTCCTGATGGAATCATGATGACCTCCAAGTTCAGGCATCTATCTCTCCTACTTGAGTACCATGACCCAGAATTTGCTGACCGACTCAAGAACCACAGGTTGGAGGCAGATCTCTTTTTCTGCTATCGATGGATTCTTTTGGAGATGAAGCGAGAGTTTCCATTGGATGAGGCAGCTTATGTCCTGGAGGTCATGTGGAGCACGCTGCCCACCAAGCTTCCAGGAAGAGATGGAATTTTACTCATGGATCCACAATTTGTTTCCTCTGCTTATTTGTCCAGTCATCCTAAGCCATCACTGAGTTACATCATCCTAAAGAAGAAGTTTTCTGTTGCTGGTGATGGAATAGAGTGCAGTCGGAACATTGCCCAGAACACTCCTACAGGTAACATCTTGGAGAGCCCGTCAGATGAGACACCTACTGCTATGGAATTGGTTGATGTCAACATGGAAGAGTACCTGGAATTAAAAAGAAAATCACAGGAGATTGAGCGCTCACTTGAATCTTCTCTCCATGACCTCATTCCATCGACTTCAGAACACCAAGGTGAGTATATATGTTTAATTCAATGCTTTATAATATTGATCATATTTATCATAGTCTCATAGTTTTTAATTATATTAAACATTTTAATATTTATAGTTTATTTTTTTATAATTAAATTTATTATTTATTTACATTTTTAATAATTTAATTAAAATATTTATTAATTTATAATTTACGCTTTATTGGTTGAATTTACCATAGTCTCATAGTGTTTAATTATTTTAAACATTTTAATATTTTATATAAATAATATCCCTCTAATTGGCATTTGCAAAAACTAATGTTATTTTCTTAATCAAGTATTTGATGAAGCAAGACAAAATGATCAGAAGTCAGCGCCAGATAAAGTGAAAATCGATCCTCTCAAACATTCCACTCTATCTGACTTCTTGAAATCAAGTTTGAATGATGAAAAGCACTTGGAGAAGTTTCAGTGTCAAAATAAATCCTGTCCAGCTCAACTTTCCAATGCTGATGTGAAATCTTTAAAAAGCAAAATGAAATTAGATTTGGCTATAACAAAAGAAAATAATGCCAGAGATTTTAAATCTGAAGTGGATGAAACTGATGAAGAATCATGTCTACTGGATGACAAACAGAAATTGCCCTCCTCCCTTCCCCCTCCCCAAGAATTTGGCTGTGGCAATCCATTCTTGATGTTTCTCTGTTTGTCTCTCCTTCTTCAATACAGAGATCGAATCATGACTCACAAGATGGATTACAATGACACAGCCATGTTCTTTGACAGGATGGTCAGGAGACACAATGCAAGGAGTGTTGTTGCTCAGGCAAGAGTTCTGTACTGTGCTTACGTGAAGTGTCAAAAGGAACTCTTGGAGTCTAAAACTTCATGAATTTTACTTCTGAACATTCAGTTTGTTTACTGTTGTGTTCTTGGGTTTGGGAATGATTTTTTTTACTTTTATGTATCATGGTTCTCACTGGCCATCTCAACCATTTTGTCACTAACATGTAAACCTAGCAGATTTGATTCCATCTTTTTTTTTAAATGTTTTTTTTTTGTTGCAACAGTGTACTTTTCTTTCCATTGTTTTTCTTAATCATTGTGCTATGATCTGACATGACCGAACTAACATTTGGACTAATCGGTTTATTTAGGAATAATTTTTTTTTCTTTGGAGGTCGCGGTGAGTTTATTTTGCTCTCAACTAATCTAAGCTTGGTATCGTTGCTAATGAGCACATTTTACCAAAAGAGCCATTGCTGCAAATGTGAAAGATCAATAAACGTGAGGAGCTGGTGCCATTTACTGAATAATTATATCCCACTGAATTTATTTGTTTCCATGGAGTTTGGAGTGCTATCAAAACAAGTTATCGATTGCGGGGATCTCAAAAGAAAATTCTTTCCGATAATTATTTTCTAGCTGAGAAGGTTAAGCACAACTTGGAAATGTCGTTTTGTAAAAGCTACGCCAAAAAGGAGTCTAAACGCCCTGTCTTAAGGCCGGATGGAACAATACGACTGCCACCAATTAACTTTCCGAATATTGAAGAGATGCGAACAAACACGAACCTATTGAATTTCAAACTGTCTAGAGAGAAGCAAGAGATTAACAATAAAATGCTGTATGTAGTACTTGTTTTAAATAGGTGTCGCTACAAAAAAAAACTATTAAATTCGAATTTGTAGCCTTGAGAAGGCCGTCCAGCGATATGAAAAGGCAAAACAGCTTTTTGATTCCAGGTCCAGACATCCGGAGCCACGATATCCAAGAGAAGTTAGAAATTTTAAATGTTTAAATTGTAAAACTTTCTTAATTCCAGAATGATTTTAGATGATGACGGAAGCTCGTCTTCAGAGGATGAATTATCAAACATTAAGAGAATGTGTCCAGAAAGCTCCAGTTCCCGGACTTCAGCAACACTGGATTGACGGTGTGTTTAAAATGATACCAAAAT
Organism: Hirudo medicinalis; assembly: GCA_011800805.1. NCBI lineage: Eukaryota > Metazoa > Annelida > Clitellata > Hirudinida > Hirudinidae > Hirudo > Hirudo medicinalis. Next base: position 265,307 of record MPNW01000006.1, read on the forward strand.
CCTTCACCAACCAGAGTAAGATGCAGGCGACCGCCAACTACTTGGTCGAAGAAATTAAAAATGATTTCGTTAAAGCAATGAGGGAGTTGACGGGCAAGTTTTTTTTTATAAATACTTAAAATGGGGAAATGCGGGTTTGATAAAATGAGCGTACTTTTTCTCGTATAAAAGTTTCTAGGATATTGCTTCCTCCAGAGCAATTTGAAAAGGGAGATACAATGGCACATAGAAGCAGATATTCACATAAATTACTAGATGTGACAAGGTTTGATGTCATCTCTAGATCTGGAAATTTCACAGAATTGAAAGGAAAAATATGTTTAAATTTGCATCTTTATCGCCAAAGCGTTACAAAAGTATTTGAATTTGGAAAGCTCTTCCTGGAGACCCGTACTGTCTGCGATTTCCATGAAATCTGGTAATTCTTATTTTCAATTTTTAATTGTACTACTTCACTTCTTAAAGCTCTATAAAGTGCGCTATTGTGCAGCCAAAAATCACCGCTTTCTCTGGCAAATTTGAACGCCATCATTTCAAAAGAATGTGACGCATTCGAAGAAAATGTCATGTCAAAGTATGTATCACAAAAGTTTAAATTGAACACGAGTATTGGATTCGGAATTTTTCTAGGTGGTTTCCGGAAATTGTGAAGATTGTAAAATTTCACGATAAAGTTGAAAGGTTGAAAAAGAACCAAACAAGGGGTTACCATAGATGTTTAAGTAATGTGATGTCTGTTCAAGTTCGTATAATATATTATTTATAATGTTTTAGTAGATGCTCATAGATAATTTGTTGAACAGTTAAGAAATGTCCTCCAAAGATCTGTGGATTCGTGGGTGAAACTAATTTCATCCAACGACAGTGTTCAGTTTAGTCATCATCTGTATTTCCAAGCAGCGTTGACATTTGAAGATGGAGTTATACAGTTTTATCCATCCTTTGAAGATTTTGAAGTAGCCTTATGCGCAGTTGTTGACAAAATAGTAGCAACCTTGCAGCTGGTTGGTCAAAGCATTGATCGAGTTTTATTACAATTACAATTTATAAATAAATTTGTAGTTATAACAAGTAATGCGTGCTTTTTAATAAAAGTGTATTTAGGATCTTTAGTGAGTTTCTGTTATAGCAACACATTTTATTGTATATGCTTATTATGGGAACTATCTTCATTTGATCAATATTCTTTTTTTTTCTCGTTAGTATTTCTCACTTTTCAAGATCCTATTTTATTATTATTATTATTATTACATTGAGCAGCACACATAAATTAATATTCAGCAGCAGTAGTGATGCTCAAGGATATATAAACAGATCAGAAACATGAGGATAATTAGTTCAATAAAAATTTTATTATGAAAATGTTTACTGTGTTGTGTAACAATATATTTGTGACTATCCTTGAAATTTCCGTTGAATTATTTTCGCGCATTAATTTATAAATTCAAAAACCCGATTTCGTGGTGTCCATTAACCACGCGAAACATACTTCCAAAAATCATCGAAAAATTACTAAAACTACTGTAAAACACGGACAAAATATTTGCCAATAAGAAATAACATTTCCTTTACTCTCGATAGGCTGGCCAGCTAATAACATCCAAATTTCTGCTATGGAAAGCAAACGGTTTCGCTGGAGCAAGCTGAGTTCTTTTGGCAGTTGAAGCACATGGAGGTTGATTGAGTGAAAGGGGCTGAAAATGGGCATCCATGAATTTACTCCATTTAATTATTGTTCCATTTCTATTATCCTAATACTAGAACATCTTTAGATGAATATTTCATAGGTTTTCTTGAATGGCTCGGGACAATTAAGCTGTTTTCTTGTCTTAGAAACGGGCATGCGTTACTTGGTGCTTGTGTTCTTTTGTTAAACAGTATATCTCTCGTTCGTCTCGTGCTTGTAACAGCACCTCAGCACCTTTATTTGATCCTTGTACATGAGCATTCAGTGTGTGTGCTCCCACATACCTTTTATTACCTTAATTTTCCATAAATATTTGCTTTTAACTCTTATTATTTATTATTATTATTGTTATTATCCAATATCCACAGTTTGTATCTAATTCAACTTCTTTTTTTTATAAACATTGCCTACTCATAAATGTTCTCAGATCGTTAAGTGAATGATGATTTCTTGTTGCACCAGATACCCTCTATCAATTCATATTTGTCAGAAGATCAGAGTTTTCATGATTACCGCTACATTGCATGCAAACTTCCTCAAGAGAATATCGAAGAAATATACTGTTTAACAAAGAACATTTTGAAAAAAAGGTTTGCAGAAGCTGAAGAGCATATGAGATGGTTTAGTGAGTTGTATTTTAACTTTATTTATTGTAAATTTAAGTGTCAATTTCGACTCAGTCAAGATTTTAATGATGCAGATTAAACATAATCATCTTAATAAATGTTGTTTTCACTTAGGAGTTGAATTTCTGAATCTCATGGATGGTAGTGCTATGCTGGAGGTTGAAAACGTCTTTGTCAAGCCTGATAAGTCATGGAATGACTATTTGGAAGTGAGAACAGACAAATTAAAGAATTGATATTGATATATTTAATTTATAAACTTTTAAAAATTAATGAAGAATGATAATTCTAAGATAATTCTCAATTGACCTTGAACCATTGACATGGTTTATGTAATATTTTATGTGATTTTAAGAAATTTGCAATATTTTCATATTCTCTTATTATATTGTCATTAATATTTACCTGCTTTCTAAATCTTTACAAAAAAATTTTCTAAAGCTTTCTAAATCGTACAAGAGAATGGCTGATGAGATCAGTCTACTTCCCAAGGAAGTGACTCTTGATCTTTTGATTGTTGACTGTGATGATCTTAAGCGAGACCTCATAAAAGCTGCTAGATCACTTTCTCAGTATATTCTCAGCCAGATGGCTTCTGAACTAGCTTGCAGGGGTCAAAGGTTGACCTTTGGTGATGTTCATGATTAATATTCAGAGATATTGCAATTAGAGCAATTAATTATTATTAATTAATAATTAGCTTAATTGTTATTACCAATTAATAATTGATTAACTCATATGGTTATGCTTAGAATGATATGATGCTAAATACATTTTAAGCAGAATAAGGAAAGATTATAATGACACCTTTGTCAAAGCCAGTAGCACTCCTCTCACCAGTGAACAGCTCCTCGAACTCGTAGAATTCATTGAATCTGCCAGAGTGAACGAGCTTATCCAGTTGGAAAAAAGAGTAGAGACTTACGGCATTCATCTGCTTCAACTGGCGGAATTTTACCTTTTTCCAGTTGATCAACTAATTCTTAACGTGGAAGTTTTTCAGTGGAGGGAAAAAATCACACCCGTTTTTGAACAGTCAGGGCAGGTGAGTGATCTTGAAATTGCAATATTATTATAGATATCATATTTACAATCATAATCAATGATATCACTATAATCACTGAGTACATTGTCAATATGATATTAAGAGTTTGTAATAATAAAGAGTTTGTTTGCCAGAGGACAGAGTCTATGAAGAGCCTGGCTCAAAAGATGCTCGAATCATCAAGCTTGAAGGTCTTTGAGGAAATAAATCAAATAAAGAAACGGACAGACGAATTCATTGATTATACAGACATTGAACAGATGGGCTTCTATGCTAGAGTAGTCAAAGAGGTCCAGGTGAGTTCATGAGCTTTAGGTTTTTGTTTTAGTTTTATTAGTCAAAGGTTTCTCATTAATGTTACATGATGTAATTGATTATACCAAATTATTTTTACGCTGATGGCAAATTATGTAATTTAATTAGTTATTTGTTAATCATTTATTTTTTTAGGTTTTCTCTTCTTGGTTTATTACACATGTTTCAAATTTAATAAAAATTATGAATTAGATTTTGTAGGATTCTTCAAGGTTTTGAAGTAAAGGTCAAAATAAGAAACTCTTATGGAATTTTTAGATGAGGCTAGCAGAATCTGTTGAAAAAGGGAGATGGATCAACAGGGAAGAGATGATGTACAAAATCCCTGTAACAAGTTTCCAGGAAGCTGATGATGTTGCCTCAGTCCTTGATCTTTATTATAGACTCTTTTTGGTTGTGTCCAAGTGGACAAAGGCTGAAAAGAGGCAAAGATTTTTTTATTCAACTTTAATTAAACATGTTAAGTTACAACATTCTTGGTTGATATTTTAGAAATAATGTTTTTTGTTTGGGTGAGCTAAATTTGATGGATGTATCAATTCATAAATAATTTAACTTTTGTCAACAAATTAATCAGATTGATGCTTTGCTTACTAATAATGAGTGCTGCTTTTTTGATGAATCAGGTGGATGGATGGCACTTTCCTAGAGCTCTCAGCCAGTCAGATAGAGGCAGACTTAGAAGACTATACTCAAGAACTATACAAGGTAAACAAACAACTTTCCAACAGATTCAGAAAAACTCTAAAGACTGTAGATGGAGAATCACATCAGTCTGACTTTCCACCGGTCCTTTCTGTGATCTCCAAGGTCCTGGAGGTCATGAAGAAGTTTAGGGTAAATGTTGCTGTGAAATAATAATGTCATTTTTACTGTATTATGCAAATTTAGCAATAAAATAATCTTTAAGGGGGTTGAAACGATTATTTTATTTACAAGGGTCACATCCCAGTCATATCAGTTCTCTGCAATCTTGGATTGAGGACTCGTCACTGGCAACAGATGAGTGAAGTATCAATGTTTGATCTAACCCCTGACTCCAGTACCACTCTTAGGAGGATGCTGACACTTAACCTAGGGCCTTTCATGGATCAATTTGAGGCAATCAGCACATCTGCTTCTAAGGTTTGAGTTTAATTTATTTTTTAAAAATTTATTTAATTTAAAGATAAACATATGAAGAAAAACAAAATATATCAACCCAACCCAAAAGGGTAGTTTTAAGAGAAATTTGTCATGATAATTGGACTGTATAATTTAAGAAAAAAAGAGGTGGTTGAAATAAACAAACTTTTTGTATCAAAGTATTAATAAAATTCACTTTAATAATTCACTTCAAAATTTCTTGGAGGAGTAAATATTTTGATTAACAATAAGAGAATAAGATTAAGGTGATTTTGATATTTTGTGGATCAAATAATTTAAATCAAATTTCTACAATGGTTGAAGGAAAGCATTTTGTTGATTACATCAATTAATTGGTTTGCTTGATCTGCTCAGATCACATGCTTTTGTACTAGATGCTAACAATACCAAATTATTAAAATGATAGACTTAATCCAACTTTTTGTTGATTTATTATTATTAAAAGTTTTTTAATTTTTTAAATTTTGAGCAAGTCAATCATTATTTTGATTTTGCTCAAACTTTGTTTAAATAATGGATTAACATGAAGGATACTCAATTGTTATGCCTATGTGATGTCTTCATTTGCAATGGAAATTATAAAATGTTGACAAGTGCTTTTGTAATGATCAGGAGTTCTCCCTTGAAAAGGCCATGAACAAGATGAAAGAAGATTGGAAGGATATGGCTTTCAGCATTGTCCAATACAGGGACACAGGTTAGACTTTCTGATTATGAGATGATTCATTTGTGAAAGTTAATAAAATAATGTTAGTTGAGCAATCAAATTGTTTTCAAAACTATTATTTAGAAAATTTATTTTAACATTTGAATTAATTATGATTGGCTATTGATTTTCTACAATACAGGGCTGTCAGTATTAGCCTCAGTGGATGAGGTGCAGATGATGCTAGAAGATCAGGTTTTCTCTTAACTGATAAGTTTTCTGCTGGCTTAAAAATTATAAACATTAAAATTAACATTTTAAAAGGCAATTGTAGGATGTATATGAACTAAATGAATAAGAACTGTTGAAGTCTATACAATTTCAAGAACTAAGTGAACCAAACTTCTCTAACAATGCTCAGATTGTCAAGACTCAGACCATGCGAGGCTCTCCTTTCATTAAACCATTTGAAAAAGAGGTAAAAGCTTGGGAAGATAGGATGATTTTCATACAGGATGCCATATCTGAATGGTTGAGGGTCCAGTCCCAGTGGTTGTATCTTAGTCCTATCTTTGGTTCTCAGGATATTACCAGGCAGATGCCAAATGAGTCAAGAATGTTTAAGGCCGTAGATGAGAAGTGGCGCAATCTCATGACCTATCTTTCCTCTCATCCAATGGTTCAATTTTGTTCAATATTTGCTCACTATTTTTTTTTGATTGTGGTTGCTAAATTGGCTCAGAGAGCTCGTGTTCCTGCAAGTGATGATAAAAGCAACAGTCGTTATGTGTCGTGTTTGCCCAACAGTGCCACAAAGTGCCTCTGGGAGATGGTGCTATATAAATGGTCTAAGCGCCCCTGATGCTTATGCTTATGGCGCTTTACAAAATCAATTTTATTATTATTATTATTATTAATTTATTAATTCAATTCAACTGCAACCGAAAGTCAATGATGCCAGGTCTCCACAGGCAACCAAAATAGCAATAATTTCAATTTAAATCTAAAAAGTAAAGTAAAAAAAAAATCTATCGATTTTGTTTAACTGAAATTTCAATGTCATCTTAGAATCCTTCAAAGTATTTGCGCTGTTCCATTTAATGCAATCTTCTGCATCTCATACTGACTCGGTTTTCCTGGTATCATCTCCAACTCTTTCAATTGTTCTAAGTGTCCCCACGATAAATGATATTGTTTTTACTTCAAATTTCCATATTCTGCTGTCCTCAATTTGCAAATCTTTACATTTAAGAATGTTTTCATTTAGTTTTTTTTCATAACATTTTGGTCGTCAGGTATGGAAATTTCAATCAGCAGGCAATAATTTTCTTTTCTGTCCAAAAATGTGATGATGATTATTATTGTTAATGTCATTGTCATTGTCATTATTATTATCATTATTATTATTATTATTATTATTATTATTATTATTATTATTACTATTATTACTATTATTATTATTGTTATCGTTATCGTTATCGTTATCGTTATCGTTATCGTTGTCGTTGTCGTTGTCGTTGTCGTTGTCGTTGTCGTTGTCGTTGTCGTTGCCGTTGCCGTTGCCGTTACCGTTACCGTTACCGTTACCGTTACCGTTATCGTTGTCGTTATCGTTATCGTTATCGTTATCGTTATCGTTATCGTTATCATTATCATTATCGTTATCATTATCATTATTATTATTATTATTAAAGTGATAAGTTGAGCATTTGCATAAATCTTATTTAACAATAAGTCCTGAGACCAGACCAGATGTGATTTGGTTAATAATAACCACATCTGAATGATGATTTCAAACAAAAACAATATATTATATATTTGCAAATCTCCAGGTTCTCTCTGCCACAAATTATCCAAATCTTGTGGAGGTCCTAAAAGAGTGCATGACTCTTTTAGACTCCATTTTGAAGGGTCTCAACATCTACCTTGAGGACAAGAGACTCTATTTTCCTAGGTAATGCCGTTTTTAAATGACAACATTGATTAAGAATATTACAAAATTTTAGTAATGTTAAGATGTTAATTAATCCATTATTTAAAGGATAGTAAAAATTAAAATATTTATTTCAAACAGTAATATAATATTACTTTAATATTAAGATTCTTCTTTTTGTCAAATGATGAGATGCTGGAGATCTTATCTGAGACAAAGGATCCGACAAGGGTTGAGAGCCATCTCAAAAAATGCTTTGAGGGCATCAACAGACTTCAGTTTGATGAGGAACTCAACATTTCTGCCATGTTTTCCACTGAAATGGAAAAGGTTTTGATTTGGACCATCAGACATGTACTCTATTAAATGTTTTCTGTGTTTCCACATTAATAATAATAATAATAGTTCCTTTATACGGTGCCTTAAGCATAGCGTCAGAGGCACCTTGGTTCTCCGTTTAATGCTATCTTGAATAGAATGGTCTTCAACCGATGCTTGAAGAGTTTAAGTGTAGGTTGAGACAGAATGATGGGGTCATTCCAGATGGCAAGCAAGGCATAGATGAAGTTATAGTTTTATTTTGATCATAAATAAATAAATTATATCTGCTTGGTCGATTAGTTGAGTCCAAACTTGTTATTTTGCAAGATGGTAATGACATTAGTTTTATTTTTTGATATGGTGGTTTATTTTATTTTCCTTTTGATACGAAACTCAACATGCATTATTACACATATGAATAGGTTGATTTGTTTGAGATGGTTTCCACTAAAGAGGCCAATGGGGCTGTGGAAAGGTGGCTTCTCAGGGTTCAAGAAGTCATGTTTCTTTCCATAAAGAAATAATTTCAAGGTCTAATAAGGTGAATTGTCATTCAGAAACAAAAATTGAAATGTAATTTAATTTAAAATTCCACCAAATTTGGACTGTGAATGTTTCAGGCATACTTATGCACTGAGAGGGTTGATTGGGTTAGGGGCTGGCCAGGCCAAGTAGTCCTGTGTGTCTCCCAGATGCAGTGGACCTCCAATGTGCATGAGGCAATCCGCTGTTCTTCCATAAAAAGTTTTTGGCATCAGCTTAATGAACAGCTGTCTCGGATAGTGGAGCTGGTTTGTATATTTGAATCTTAGCAGCATTGATTAATTAATTTATTATGTAATTAGAAAGTGCATAAAGTATGTGATTTAGGTGTTGCATTCAAATCTTCCATGATATATTAAGTAAGTATAGTTTTACATTTTGTATATCTGTTTTGACTAATTCTGATTTGTTAAATGAATTCAGACATTTAACCAGCTGCAAGGTAGCCAATCAAATTGTTTCTGAATGAATGAACTAATAATCGAATTTTCTCATTCTTAAGGTTCGTGGTAACTTAACTCAACATGAGCGAATAACAATGGGGGCACTAGTGGTTCTTGATGTACATGCCAGAGATGTCATAAATGATATGGTTTCTAAAAATGTCACTGATGAAAAAGATTTTGCTTGGTTGGCTCAATTAAGGTACTATTGGGAAAATGCAGAGGATGTAGACATTGTTGATAATGATAAAGATGATGTCTACATGTCTGTCATCAATGCAAGAGCAAAATATGGCTATGAATATCTTGGTAACACTGAGAGGTAATTTTTCGAATAACCAGTCATTTTAATTTTGTGTATATGATGTGTATATTTATACATTTGTACATTTATTATTTTTGGCAATATTTCAATGGTTATCTTTTGTTATGCTTAGTTTATTTAAGTCAAATAGGATTTGATTATCAAGTCTTAGTTCCACTACACAACCAATGAAAATAAGCTGGTATCATTTCAGTCTAAGTTTCATGATTTTTTCTACAGACTGGTCATCACTCCATTGACTGATAGGTGCTATAGGACACTGATGGGGGCCTTCCATCTTAACCTCAATGGAGCCCCTGAAGGTCCAGCAGGCACTGGCAAGACAGAAACTACCAAAGATCTTGCCAAGGCCATTGCAGTTCATTGTGTTGTGTTCAACTGCTCAGATGGCCTTGACTATATATCTATGGGAAAGGTCAGGGAAAGTGCAGTACTGAAACCAAATTTTGGTTTTTGAAAGAAACTATCCAACATTTGAAATATTAAGAGTGATATGTAGAATTTACACTCTTTCTAGACATCTTCAAATTTCAATTTCAAAGATGATGTACAAAAAGATGTTGCACAAAATTTAAATAAATTAAAAGAAAGAAAATAAAATAATTAACAATCTGTAATAAGCAACAGAATTTTTAATATGTACCTCCTTTAAAATTTACTCTGCAGTTCTTCAAGGGACTGGCCTCTTCTGGGGCTTGGTCATGTTTTGATGAGTTTAATAGGATTGAATTGGAGGTTCTATCTGTGGTCGCCCAACAGGTTATTGTAATAAATATATAATAAATAAATAACACTGATAGTAATAAGCAAGCATATTATTAATATGCTATTAATAATGGCTATTCTAACGATTTTGTAGATCTTGTGCATCATGAATGCAATTCAAGCTCGAGAGCAGACGTTTACTTTTGAGGGCACGGATTTGTCTCTTAATCCAAACTGCTTTATCTGTGTCACCATGAATCCGGGATATGCAGGCAGGTCTGAACTGCCTGACAACTTGAGAGTTTTATTTAGGACAGTTGCCATGATGGTTCCTGACTATGCCCTGATTGCTGAGATAAGTCTCTACTCATATGGTTTCCTGGATGCCAGGAGACTATCAGTAAAAATCATTACAACTTACAAGCTTTGTTCAGAGCAGCTCTCTTCACAATTCCATTATGACTATGGAATGAGAGCTGTCAAGGCTGTTTTGAGTGCAGCTGGGAATCTCAAGCTGGCTCTCAAGGAGATCAAGGAAGACATGCTGGTAAGTAGATTTGCCCTTTTTGATATCAAAGAAGGTTCTTTTGGAAAGTTATGGACCATTTGCATTTGATATTATGTTTATGGCCCAGAGCCACAGCCATGAATTAATAACAACATTAATAATGTGTTAAAATTCTTTAATTATAGTTTTTTAAAAAGAAATGATAATTTATACACATTAAATAAGTATATTAATATCATCATTGGAATATGGATGGATGGACAGATATATTAGATGGATTGGATGGGTAATATTATTAAATAAATTGATAAATACATATAACTATTTATACTACTGTTAATTTTATTTTTTATTTTTATTTTAAGGAGAGTTATGGTTTCCTCTAATAAATTTTCAAGAAATTAAAATATTGTATTTATTGTCTATTTGTAATTAATTAATTAATTTGAAAATGTTTTATGAAGTTACTGAAATCCATAATGGACATCAACCTCCCAAAGTTTCTTTCTCATGATATTCCCTTGTTTGAGGGCATTATATCGGACCTGTTTCCAGGAGTTACCTTGTCTAAGATGGAACATTCCATTTTTCTGGAAAGTGTAGAACGGGTTTGTCAAAAAAATGGCTTCCAGATGGTGCCTTTTTTGAGAGAGAAGATTGTGCAGATGTTTGAAATGATGCACGTTAGACATGGGTTAGGCTATTCTAAATGATGATAGAGCTTTCATCATTACTATGTTAAAATTGAACAATGACATTTCATAATAATGCTATTATTTTATAATATTATGTAATGAATTATCGATGATTATTTGAAAGTCTACATAAATAGGTCATGTGCCATAAATCTCAGCAATTTAAACACAGTAAAATACAGCAAGCAATGGCAGATTTCCAAAGATTGTTTTAATAATTTCTTTCTTATGGTATGGTACTGCAAAACCTGATTTCCAATCTTCAATCACTGTATAGTACTAGGCTAAGAATCGAACAAGCTTATCTTAATTAGATAAATTTACAATAAATTTTGTCAGGTTCATGCTGGTTGGGGAACCATTGGGAGGAAAATCTGTGGTCATCAAAACTATGGCCGAGTCATTGAACCTGTTAAAAGATGAAAATCATGCTGACTTTGAAGGAGCAAAATACAAGGTCATCAACCCAAAATCTATTACAATGGGACAGTTATATGGACAGTTTGATGCAGTTTCTCATGAGGTAGCTCATGTTTAATATTAATAACAATATAAAATGCAATAAAAGATGAAAACTGGCTTTCGGTTTTTATTTTAAGCCATAAAATTATTTTTCTTTTGTTAAGTGTGCTTTTTACTCAATTTATGAGCTGCAATATAATATCTGCATTTGGTAGTGGTCAGATGGATTGGTTGCAAACATGTTTCGTGAGTTTGCTTCTGGAAAATCAAAAGAGAGAAAATGGGTGATATTTGATGGCCCAATTGATGCCCTGTGGGTAGAGAACATGAACACAGTTCTGGATGACAACAAGAAGTTGTGCCTAGCAAGTGGAGAAGTTATCAGTATGCCTAGTGCAATGAATATCATTTTTGAAACTCTTGATCTTTCTCAGGCTTCAGTAAGAAATGCTTTACTTTTGTTATTTGTCTAAATTAATTTAAAATTGAGTTTGGAAAGTTTGTTTAAATGTGTGTTTAATTGAAGGATATCTTAAAGAAACTTAAATGTCTCACTTTATGGCAATTTCATTAGCTTCATCATTTTAGCCTGCCACAGTCAGCAGATGTGGGATGATCTATTTTGAGTCAAAATCTCTGGGTTGGAAGTGTTTTATGGATTCATGGCTTAATTCCCTGCCTGATCTGGTTCAAAAATCTAGAAAACCAATAGAAACATTTTTAATGTTCATCCTTGACCCATGCCTTGATTTTGTGCATCTCAAGTGCAAGGTCAGCATTTGTTTTTGTTTTGCATTAACTTATTTATCCTATTTATGTATTTTTATGTACCATTATGTTTTGTATATTTTTTTAATAATCTTTCTAGTATTTTGAGGCTTATTTATTTACAGTAATTTAATGTCTGATTGTGTCATGGCACATTTAAATGGCAAAAACCTTTTTTTTAAACATGTGGAAAGTAGAACGAGAAATTAAAAATCATACTCTTTTGTATATTTATATAGCCTGGATATCTCGCAACCACTCCGATTGTGCTTGCTCATTCCTTTTTCAATGTCACTGCCTCACTTGTCTCCAATGCTTATCCATATTTGGATAACAAGGATTCCAGTTTTATTTTTTCCTGTGTGGTGGTATGACATTTGTTATGGTCATGATTAATATTTTAATTTATAATGAGATTTGAATAATTTTATGACTTGCTTTATATTTATAATTTTTTGATTTATATTTACATCATTAAATATGTTCGTCATAAATGTGTTCATCATTTGTTTGTGACTTTGCACAAAGCATTGAAACATCTCCCAACAAAAGATTGAAATTTTAAAGCAATGTTTCAGCCACATCCCACTTTGATTACCTGCTCTAAATTAAACTTTTATTCTCTTTAAGAGGCTGATGCTGTTTGGATTGGTGTGGACTGTTGGAGGTCTTTTGGACTCTGAAGATAGATTGAAGTTTGATTATTTCCTAAAAGATATTCTCAACAAATCTCCTCAATCGAGTGCTGCAGATGCTGGAGTGGTACTCTCAATGCCCCACGAATCTCTCTATAATTGCTATGCTGTTATTGAGCCCATGACACACGGAGTTAATAGTTGTCATTATATATTTATAAAATGTTAAATATACTGTTATGCTATTGATATTAAATTAATTACTTTTAAATGCTATGAAGCAAGATAAGCTTATATGATTTTCTTTCAACATTTCCATTTTCCACCCACTTAGGGTAATCAGTGGCCCACTTGGCTTTCAAAATTGGAAGGAAAATCAGTGGAGAAGAGTGTGATGGTACAGGAGCCCTTGGTTCCAACTGCAGATACTGAGAGATGCAATTTTTTCTTGGAGCTCAGCATAAAATATGATAGGTTAGTTATACAGTGGGTGATTGGTTAACGAACATAATCCGTTCCAAGACTATGTTCGCTATCCGAATTGTTCGTTAACCGATCATCGATTTACCATAGATTTTATGTGAAATCAATTAATTCGTTCCGGAGANAATCTCTTGCTTTGTTTTTATGGTGAGGACAGTTCGTGACACCCCATTCTTTTTGGGCCCCATAATATTGTCAGATTTTCAGTTATTTTTATAAAGTGTTCAGAAACAGAACAGAACAGAAACCAACTAGCGTACACAACTGACAAAGTTTCGACACACACTAAATACGTTGTGGTATGCGGCAACGTGGGAAACAGAGTCGCGTGTTAGTTCACACGCACAGTGACAGCAGATTTCCGCTTACCGGTAACCGCTCTGTGATATTCGTTTAAGTTCGTTATCCGAATATGTGTTCGTTGTTCGAACACAAAAATCTGTCGTGTAAGTGTTCGTTATCCGATTCGTTCGTTATCCGGACTGTTCGTTAACCGATCACCCACTGTATATCTTTCTTAAGCATCTCAATGATGATGGCTATGATGATGATTTTTATGAAGACAGTGAAAATGGGGTCAAAACAAAATGTTTGTGGGGAGGTATGAATGCATGGTGATGATTCACTTCACAAGGCTGAATGACTGATATTTATAATATAATTATATTATTTAATTTTAAAGCTACTACATGAGTACATTAAAGAACCTAAACAAATTTTATTTATAATTCATTTTTTATTTTTTTATTGTTTCACAAAACAAACAATTCGTACATAAAACCACACTGGATATTTGAAGTTCCCATCAATGCTTGAGAATCAAAACATAATTCAAATGCCACACACGATATTGAACTTAGTGATTTCTGAGATGATATGTGTTCAAGTTCTGCTATTGATGTAAGCCTTAGCATTGTTAACTAACATATGAATTTTTGATATGAGATGTCTCTCAAATCCTGTTATGCAATCTGTTTCTGGCCATATTAAAGAAGTTCAACAAATGATCATTTCATTAGCTTATAGAATTCTTATAGAATTTATTCTGATTCACTTTATCAATGCATCTCACAACTTAATTAAGATTTTAAACTCATTGTCTCAGGCCAATACTGTTTGTTGGTCCTACTGGAACTGGCAAATCAATGTATGTGCGCCACAAATTGATGACAGAATCCAAAGCAGGTTTTGTAACTCCAGCCTTTATCAACTTTTCAGCTCAGTCAACTGCAAATCAAATCCAGGTAGTTTGAGATCTCAGTTGTTACATATTGTTCTCAAATAATTAAAGTTACAAAGTAAGAATAAATAGGAGTGTAGTTAAATATAGCTTGTATCCATTGAATGGGATCACAATGTCAAATGAAGCTTAAAATATCAGATAATGTGAGAAAATTGGCTAATGAATGAATATCACATTTGGGTGAATGCTCTTTAAAAATACTATAAGAATTTTGCTGATTGGATGGTTCATCTATTAAAGGATTTGATACTTTCAAAATTGGAGAAGAAGAGGAAGGGTTATTATGGTGCCCCAACCAACAAGAAATGTGTTATTTTTATTGATGACTTCAATTTGCCTCTACGGGAAAAGTATGGTGCTCAGCCTCCTCTTGAGCTCCTCAGATTCAAATTTGATCAAGGACACTGGTTGGTGGTCCCTTGTGCTGCAACCATAATCAATAAATAATTATCAGCAAAATCATTTTATTTTCAAAGATGTCTTGCAGTTTAGTGAAAATTAAGTTTAAAATCAGGTACGATCTGAAGGACACTAGCGTCCTGCATCTTCGTGATCTCCAGTTTGTGGGAGCCATGGTACCGAGAGATGGGATGAAGGCCCCAAATCCTCGTCTCTTAAGACACTTCCATGTCATTTCTATCAATCCATTTTCTGATGATACCATGATTCTCATTTTTTCCACTCTGGTTTCAAATTTTTTTGAGGTTTGTGAAGTTATTTAAAATTTAACAATTAATCTCTTTGTGATATTTATAAATATTGTGTGTTTGAGACATCACAGAAATAGCAGGGTTTACTATTATTGCATTAAATATTTACTGTAATTATATCAACTTTAAATCATAATCTTATTTTATCATTCATTTGCAAGTTGGCTCAGAGGGTTTGTGTTCCTGTGAGCGACAGTAAAAAGTATGTTACATGTCATCTTCGCAACCCAGCTTGCACCACCACAAAGCGCCTCTGGGAGATGGCGCTTTATAAATGGTCTAAGTCCCTGATGATTGTGCTTAGGGCGCAATGCAAATTCAATTATTATTATTATTATTATTATGGAATTTTCATATTATTCCTCTCGGCCTTCCAGCCGGTGAAGGACGAATCTGAAGCACTACCAATACTCTTAGTGATTCATCCAAGCATTTTCCCTAAAATGTGGGCAGTGCCCAACAAGGAGATTTTTTGATTCTCCTAAACCTTAGGATGTCCTGGTATCAACTCCATTCCTTTCGCAAAGTCTTTTCTCAATGTTCCAAGTGCTCCTACGACTACTGGGACGACCTTTGTTTTTGCTAATTTTTTCAGCTTCTTTAAGCGTGATGTTTTTATCGTCAGGGACAGAAACATCAATTAGCTTACAAGTCTTGGATTTTTAGTCATGGATGACCATGTCAGATCTGTTGGTTAAGATTTTTCTGTCCGTGATTATTGATTAGTCCCACAAGGTGGTATTCTCATTTATATTTACCACACTTTGGGGTGTATGTTCATACCATGGCAATCCTGTTATGTCGGTGCAAATATTCCGTTGATGCCAGCACCATGCAACATGACATTGTGTGGCTTACGGTTCCTTGCCACAGACTCTGTAAATGCCATCGATCTGCTTCTTTATTATTATTAATTTTTTAAATTATTACTACTATTATTATTATTATTATTATTATTATTATTATTATTATTTGCAAATCAATCTCTTCAAAATTATTAAACATTTGTTTATCAAGATATTATTTCAGAACGAACCTGACCTTGGTTTGAAAATGATCCTGGCCACAAAGGAGGTTTACAAGAGCTCCATTGCTCACCTAAGACCTACTCCCAATAAGTCTCATTACCTCTTGAACCTGAGGGACTTTAGCAGGGTTATCAATGGGCTTCTACTTATTCCAAAAGAGAAGTGCTCTAGTTGGCCCACAATGATCAGGTCTCAGAATAATGCCATTAATTTAATTGGAATACCATATTATTAATGTATCTACAATATAAAACAGAAAGTGCATGTGTATGTTTGTCTGTCCCAAGAACTCCTCCCAAAAGGTGAATGGTAGTGAAAGTTGCACATGTCATTGTCTAAGCCATTCGAAGATCAACTATGCTATTTTTAATGTTCAACTTTCAAGTTTTCCAACTTTCACCTTTTTCTAAGTCACATACGAGCTTTAAACTGGAAAGCTACTGAAAGCAAGGAGCATTGTGCTCCTGCATGGTCTAGTGTTTAAGACTTACCCTCTTGCGATGGCAGCACAGGTTTGAGTCCCGTTGCGGGAGCAACATCCTAATCACCCAGTTCTTCGAGGGTGATTAACTGGCTGAATTTGAAGGACATAAATAAATCATAATAGACTAAAAATAAGGGTTTGGTGAAGTTGGTTTAAAAAGCTAGCTTAACTATACTTAACTTTTTACTATAAAACGTTCTCATTTATTGAACTCCTGGTGTAACTTTATTACTTGTATTGCTCTCCTTTCTTATTTAAAGATTATGGGCACACGAGGTTATGAGGGTTTTCTCTGACCGTCTCGTCGAGGAGGAGGAGCTCGATTGGTTCGTAAGGTAAACAAACGATTTTATTCAATCATGCAACAGCTCGAGCCAATAATTACTGGACGTGGTTGTCAGCCTTCATTTAATATCATTAAATGTAGTACAAGATGGTCAAATTTATATTTATAGGCTTGTCATCAAGGTAATTCAGACAACATTTGGGGATAATTATTCCTGGGCAAATGCAGGACAAAATTTATTTAAGGTAGGTTTGTTAGTGAGCTTGTGTTAGTGTTAATGATATCTGATATTATTGTGTTTTATAATGATAACATTACATTATTTACTGAATAGACATTTTTCAGTTATTAAAGTCATATCCATGGTAATTGCCATGATATTATATTTTATTAAATTATTCTGATTTTTATTATTGCTAAAACACATTTTATTATCAAGATTTTTACTGCTTCACTTATTTGTCTGATTCCAAAGGAGGAACTGATAAAAAATCTCATGTTTGGCAACCACATCAACCTAGACAAAGAAGTGGATGAGAGAGTTTATGAGGAGATAACTGATTTCTTGGAACTGCAGAGGGTGATTGAACAATGCCTTGAGGAGTACAACTCTGTCAACAAAATGAAGATGAATCTTGTTATATTCAAGCAAGGCTTTTTGAATAATTAAGTTTAATGAATGTTATTCTTTTATTCATAATTGTCAATGAGATTTTCTCAACAAATACTCATGCATGACATTATTTGAAATGATGTTGAAGGCAGTGCAGAATAAGGTACAAACATGATGCGGATTAGGATTCATTGTCACTATCTCCCACTATAAAATTGTTGATGCAACATTACAAGATGTTGATGCCACATTACAAAATATTTCTGAAATCGCATTGTCATCATTTTTTATTTTCTTTTTTTTTTCTATACTTCCCTGGCATGGCTTTAATTATTACATTTGAATATTTTTTATAACTACACATTACATCTGTAGTTTAGAAATTTTAAATTTTTTGTTTGGAATCATATTCTTGAGAGATGAACAAGCTTTAGATGGTGTAGGAGATATGCTAACCTACTGCCTGTGATTCCTAAGTTGAAAAAAGAAATAATGAAGATTCTTATGATGCTATGAGTCTAAAATCGTGGTGGTAGTGAGCTCTCCAATGTAATGGTAAATCTGATTTCTCATCTAGATATGTCCTGGAGCACCTCTCTAGAATTGCAAGAGTCCTTCTGATGCCAGGTGGCAATGCTCTTCTGGTTGGAGTTGGAGGAAGTGGTCGACAGTCTATCACCAGACTAGCTGCTTACATTTCCAACATGTCTATCCTGCAGCCTGAGGTGTCAAAAAGTTACGGAATCAATGAATGGCACGAGGATATTAAGGTAAACAAATGGATTATATTCGAGGATCGAACTTTCTCAGGGATCAAAATGGGTTACTAGAACTTACTTGGATGTTGAAGGATTTAGATTTAGCTTTAATTCCTGTAGTCTAAGAGGCAGTTAAAACAAAATATAATCTTTTCAGATGATAGTTTTATCACCGAATAATTGATATTATTGATTAGACATCAATTGATTAACATCTTTGCAGGTGCTGTTGAAAAATTCTGGTGGAAACAACAAGCCATTCATCTTCCTCATCTTAGATTCGCAGATCAAAGAGCCCTGCTTCCTTGAGGAAATTGAGAGCCTCTTGAATTCTGGTCAAGTCCAAAATCTTTTTTCTCCCGATGAACTGGTTCAACTTTCCGAAGTGGGTGATGATAAGATTATATTCTATTAAAATCTTCAATCTAGCCATCTACTTACTGATTTCCATCAATTTTTATAGCTTGTTAGGTCAAGCATTGCTACCAATCAGAGAGCAGACAAAACTGGAGATCATTCCCCTCTTGAATTATACTCTTACTTTATCAAGCAATGTAGAGACAACCTACATATCGTGCTGGCCTTCAGTCCCATAGGCAATTCATTCAGAACAAGAATGAGAGATTTTCCATCTCTCATCAATTGCTGCACCATCGATTGGTTTCATGTGAGCTTATACATTTTGTTTAAAATAAAATGAAAAAAAATTGATAAAGATGATGACAGTTAATCTTGATGCTAATGAACATGTTGTCTTTTGAGAATTGGCCAAAAGAAGCATTATTGTGTGTGGCAAGCAAATACCTGGAGAGGGCAGATATCAGAGAGGAGGAGAAGCATCAAACTTCAATTGTCTGTGAATTTTTTCATTCGTCAGCCTGTCTTCTTTCCATTCGGTTGGCTCCATATTCAAGTTTGATGAAGTTTGGAAAGTTTAGTTCAATTATCTCAAACCAAGTCTCAATTATCATCATCATAAATATCATCTCATCGATCCAGATTCCTGGAAGAGATGGGGCATCATACCTACATCACACCTACTTCCTATCTAGATCTCATCAGCCTATTGGTCTCTCTCCTCATACAAAAGCAGGACTCTGTCACAAAAGCCAAACAGAGATACTTCTGTGGACTTGAGAAACTGGCATTTGCTGCCTCTCAGGTAATTCATGTGTTAAAAAATTTTATAGAGTAATATTAACTGATACTATTACAGCATAGTGCTATCAAAACTATTTGAATGTCAGTGTGTGTAGTATTAACATCCATTGAATAACAAGATTATTTGGATATAAACTATTTGAGACCAAATATAGTTCAAATGTAGTTCAGATTGTTTGGATCTGTATTGATCTGTGTTGGATGAAAAGCTTTTAAAAATTATTTTGAAGAACATTAAATATTATGAAAATGAAAGCAATTGTGCTGCATGCAGGAATGCAACCCATTCAGCCATGCATTTTGTATTATGTAGTTGCCTATATCAATTTGGCTAATCTGGCTACTCCTAAGTACTTTCTCAGTCATGCTCAGTATTTGGTAGTGCACTTATGCACATAATTCAAACGTTCAAGTTGTGAACACCTCTTTACATTTTAAAAGAATCTTCAAGTGAATATTTAAGTAGATGCCATTCTATCTTGCTCCAAAATTCTTAGCAAGTGTTTCCACATCTTCTTCAATTTAACAAGCCCTAGGTGGGATTTCAAATATAAGTGGCTCTGTAATGCTTTTTTTGAGAATTCTAATTTTTTGACAATTTGCAAGGATGGCAAATTTCAATTAATAATATTGGCATATCAAGATGAATATTATTACATCTACTGTTTTATATGGTTGTCTGATAATTCTACTAATTTTTTCATTATCACTTTCACATTTTCTATAATAATCAAATTGTTCTCTTCTTTTCATCCTGGATTATATTTCAAACCATTCAACCCTGCAGGTATCAGACATGCAAAAGGAGCTGGAGAGGATGAAACCCCAACTATTGCATATGGCTGAAGAAAATGCAAAGATGATGAAATTTATCAATGATGAGACCCAGGAAATGCAGTACACTACGGAAATAGTAAGATCGGAAGAAGTCATTGCCAAAAGACAGGCAGCGTCTGCCCAAGCTCTCAAGGATGAATGTGAAGCAGAACTTGCTGAAGCTATCCCAGCTCTTGAGATGGCCATTGCTGCATTAGATACTCTTAAGGTATTTTAATGCAATTGATAGAGATTGTAATAATGATTGTGATGGTAATGACAGTTATAATTTTCATTCAGCCATCAGACATCACAATTGTCAAGTCAATGGTTAATCCTCCCTCTGGAGTTAAGCTGGTCATGGCAGCAGTTTGTGTGATAAAGGGTATTCCTCCTGAGAGGGTGTCTGATCCTTCAGGGATTGGTGGAAAGGTTTTTTTTTATTCAACATTAACGATAATTATACTGACAAAAACACTGATTTTAGTTATAATCAACATCAAGAAATTAGTCATTACTTGAAATTTGAATTAACCACTGCATTTCATTGATCCAAATTATTATTAGTTTAGCACCTATAAAATGTTCTTTTTCAGAAAAATTGCATGGAATTTTTTTTATTGTTATCCCATTTAAGGTAATGGACTATTGGGGTCCCTCTAAAAAGCTCCTCAGTGACCTCAATTTTTTGAGGGATTTGAAAGAATTTGATAAAGACAGTTTGCAGGCTTGTGATATTTTTAACTTAAACAGAATTAAATGTGATTTTTAAAGCTTTAATATATTATTATGTTTGTTTTAATATCTTTTTGTTAAAGTGTGATTATTGTTAAAACAAAATGAAATTGATTGGTGTAATTGTTTCATTGATGTATTGATATTCCATGCCTTTAACCTGTACAAAACCCCCCGAAAAAAGAGTTTTCTCTAAGTATAAAATCTCTCAAAAATTTTGACAGAGGACCTAATGTGATAATTAGCTCTGTTCCGACAAACGTTTACTCATTCTCAATAATGAGCTCTGTTTGTAAGGTGGCCTTCGTATTTCAGATCTATTCCTTATATCAAGTTAAAGCAAATTATAAAAATCACTTTAGACTCTTAATGTCATTCTTAAACCATTTAATGCCTAAATATTATATGTTTTAAAGTGATATTTAGGAATTTTTCTAAAACATTTGTGAGCTCATCTATTAAGCAATGTTTGGATCGTCAAACCTGTCTTTCACCCATGCACATATTCCGGGAAGGTGAGGTCAGCAGCCAGAGGCTCCCTCGTCAAATTATCAGCCCAACATGTGACATTGATTGACATCTTTTGCCTTCGGATCTAGAACATACTCCCCTTCTATTATCAGCAATGATCCAGTTTCACTGTGCCTTAAAAACTTTCCTCTTCAAGGAAAGCTACCCTCAATATTGAAGTGGTCTTGAAGTTGAATATATGCCACTGCAATAAAATTGGATTCATTATCATCATCATTGCCTCCAAGTAGTAATATTTACCATGTGACAAATTATATGATTTTAATTAAATGTTGCCCTTAAGCTTACTACAGAGTTGTATAACAACAGTTATGTTAAGAGTTATATTTGTTTATTTAAGCCTTTGACAATGATGAAAATCAGAAGGGAGTTTATTACCAACCCTGATTTTGACCCCTTCAAAGTAGCCAATGCTTCATCAGCAGCTGAAGGTTTGTGCAGGTGGGTGCTAGCCATGGAAATCTATGACCGCGTGGCAAAGGTGGTTGCTCCAAAGAAAGACAAAATGCAGTGTGCAGAGGCAGAGCTGAAGAAAACATTGGAACATCTAAAGTTGAAGAGGCATGAGTTAAAGGGGGCTGAGGAGAGACTTAACAATCTAAAAACACAGTATCAGGTGATGGTTGACAAGAAAGAAAAATTGGGCTTCCAGGTGGAATATAGACATTGCTACTCCAAATAATTAAAAGAAGAATGACCATATTTTTTTATGCATAAAATTAATTTGATAAAGATCTTTACTGAATGTTATTTTATTTTTATAACACAATGGTTTTATATTCTAGATAAATATAAGATAACATCATCATTAGACTAATAAATTACATTCCTTATTTATGATGTTAATGGACTCTTGACAATTTTTATAGGTTGATCTATGTGAGAAAAAATTAGATCGAGCAAAGAGGCTAATCCGAGGTCTTGGAGGTGAGAAAAGCAGATGGCAACAGGCGACTTATGATCTCCAGGACATTTATGAAGGCCTCCTTGGTGATGTGCTTGTCTCCTCGGGAATAATTAGTTACCTCGGACCATTCACGCCAACTTTCAGGGATAACATTGTTGCTGATTGGGTGAAAATGTGTCGGGTAAGATTTTTCTTACCACGACCTATTCAAAAGCTAGTTTCAAATTCTTATTTGGCTATTACAACAAATTTATCATGTTACTGCTTATTGGCATAATGTTAAATAAGAGTTCTTGCACTTTAAGGATGGGAGCATCCCAATTTCGAAAGAATTTTCTTTAATGGCAACCCTTGGTGATCCAGTCAAGATACAAACCTGGAACATTGCTGGACTTCCTAAAGATTCTTTCTCCATTGATAATGCTGTAATAATTGCGAATTCCAAAAAATGGTTAGCTTAAAATAGCTAATAATTACTTTTGGAAATCCTTAAGAAGTTTTTATTAACTTTTGAGCATTCAGCATGAAATGATTCACTTCTACTAAAAGAACCAAACCAAATACAACTTGCAAATGTGTTGCTCAAAGCAACAAAATCTCAAAATTATTTACATCTACTAAGAGTCATCCACTTAGTTATAATATAATAAAAAAGAAAGAAAAAGAAAGAAAAGGTTCTGAGCAAAATAAGCTTGTTTAAATAATGGGTAAAAGCAGATATGATTTTACCAATTTTACCATTAGAAAAGAGTCAAAGAGTCACTATCACCTCTACCATTAAAATATTCTTGATCAGGACATTTGATAAAAAATGATTCAGAATGATACTTGCAGATTTCAACTGAAAATGATTTACTTATGGTTTAACTTCACATAGCTTTCAAAATAGACTCCATCATGTTTCTACAAATTTGTACATTAAAAAAAAATGATTGAAACATGTTTTCTCTTGCCAAGACAATAAATTTTTGTAAATTTCATACATTTTTTTAATGTAATTTAATAATAGTAATAATAATAAGGACAGTTAACTTGTAAGGTGCCATAGAATTGGAGGGTAAATAAAGTTCAAACAACACAGAAACAGTCTTTTTTTACAAAGGTAAAACTTTTATTTTTTTAGGCCTTTGATGATTGATCCACAAGGTCAGGCCAATCAGTGGTTGAAGAATATGGAAAAGGAAAGCAAACTGCATGTCATCAGGTTCACAAATTCCGACTACATGAGGACTTTGGAAAACTGTATCACATTTGGAAATCCAGTTCTTTTGGAGAATGTTGGAGAGGAATTGGATCCCTCTCTGGAATCCCTTTTGCTCAAACAAACATTCAAACAAAGTCAGTCATTAGACTTCTGCTTGTTTTCTCAGTAACACCTTCGACACAAATGAGGTGCTTATGGACTTTCACAGTCATTCCGATTTGCTTCCTCGATGTTTGCAGATGGAACTGAGATGATCAGACTCGGAGAGAATATTATCGAATACTCAAGTGAATTTAGATTCTACATAACAACTAAAATGAGGAATCCTCACTACTTTCCAAGTGTGTCCACTAAGGTCCTTCTCTTAAATTTCATGATCACATGTGAGGGGCTTGAAGACCAGCTCCTTGGACTTGTTGTCACTAAAGAGAGGTTAAGCCATTTAGACTTGTCTTTGTTGTTTTTTTAATTTGCTTTCATTTTAATTTATGTATATGAAGTTTGTAATTTCTGACTCATCTCTGTTTATATCAGCTGCTTGTATCAAGATTTCTTGAAACCTAGCCCAGATTTATTTTGCCAACATTTTTTCATTCAAAAGATTACAAGAAATCATGTGAAGAATAGGTAGATTTTTGTGTTAAAGCCTAGTGATGAATTGTTTTTAGACCAGAGCTAGAAGGAGAGAGACAAGAACTCATTTTGTTAAGTGCAGACATTAGTAGGCAGCTGAGGGAAATTGAGGATCGCATTCTTTACACACTCCAATCTTCAGAAGGCAACATTCTTGAGGACGAGACAACTGTTGATTTCTTAGATAAATCAAAAACACTTTCAAATGATATAACAGAGAAGCAGCAGGTAATATGCTGATCAATTATTTCGATTATCTTTCCAATATCATTGCAGTGTGCTTGCTAAACTTAATTATTTAATTTTGCCAATCATCCATGTAGGTAATTCCATTTTTTCAAAATATTCCCTGCATAAATTTCTAGTCACTTGATAAGCAATACTTAGGCCTATTATGTTCAATAAACAATTCTTGGAGTATCTTGAGTGTTTAACATCATATTTGTAATTTCCTCATCATGAACAAACATTGTGTTAATGGTGAGATGACAAGTATCTCGTTGAAATTTTTAGAATGTAAATTATTTTATTTATTTTTAAATCTTTGACTACAATATTAATATTACTTTGAGCATCCTGTTTGATTGGTTCCATGAAAAAAATTTTTTGCATCTTGTACCATGCTCAAAAAGTTTCATTGGTCCTTGCATATTTTCTTTGACTCCTGTCACCATTACATCCTCTAAGTCCATATCCATAATCAAACATCCTTACAAATCACATACTTTAAATAACTGAAATCATCTCATATGGATTTTCTGGCTTACATCTAATTACTCTTGAACTGCTACTTTATTTTTTTTTGCACTTCTGATTGATTCCTTTTTTGTGACATTTGGCTTTGAATTGTTTCGTTGGAACATGCAGTCTACCAGCGGGACTATATCCCTTCAGGCTGTCCTTTTGTGCAAAAATTGTAGCGATGAATAATGTAGTGATATATAACATTAAATTGAGTTGTTCAATAAACTGTAAAAACAGATATTATATGAAAGTGCCACACTTTATTGTTTAAATTTGAACCATAGAATGAAGAGATAAATGCATCTTACAACTTTTGGCTTAAGAGGTTTTATAAATTTCTGACCTCAATACCTTAACAACTATTTATCAAGGTTGCTTTGGTGACAGAGAAGCAAATTGAGGAATCCAGACAATGCTACAGACCAGTAGCTCAACATTCAGCCATCCTGTTCTTCTGTGTGGCTGAGCTTCCCAATCTTGATCCTATGTATCAGTTCTCTCTCAATTGGTTCATAAATCTCTACATCTCTTCTATTATTGCCAGGTCATAGAATTATTTTAGCTCCCATTCACAAGACTAAAAACATATTCCAACAATGTATCTTTTCTATGTGCTTTTGATTATGAGGTTTATCATAAATGTCTCCAAATGTGAAAACATAAGTTGATTATAAATTATTAAAATTATGTACATATTATGTTTCAGTAACAAAGCGAAGTCATTGGACAAAAGGCTTCAGAATCTGATGAGCTACTTTCAGTTGAATTTGTTTGAGAATATCTGCAGGTCTATTTCCATAAACCATAGACTTGTCTTCTCCTTCCTGATGTGCTCAAATATCCTTGTGTTAGTATTTGTTCAATCAAATTCTAGATTGGCAATTCTAGATTATCGCATTTGTAACCAAGATCAGGGTCACCAACAGAAATTTCTGGCACCTAAATAAAACTGCCATGAGCCCCTATGTTGCGTCAATTTGGTAATGGAAAAGCACGAAAAAGGTCATGATTGTAATGTTTTAATATTTTAAAACCTGGACAGGCCAAAAAATAGTTGACAAAAAGTAGCTAAGATCTAAAATAGAAATTGGAGAATTAGGTATTTGGTGATTTTTAAGCTGGATTTAATTAGTATTGTTGTTTCTGAGGATTGGATGAGGGGCAGGGAAAGCAAAATATGTCATGTGTCCAAGAACATTGAAAGATTGGTTGTCATATTTCAATCGAGACATCTGATCCTTTGTCATCTAGTCAACATGACTAAATGCACATGATGATTTTCATTTTTAGATCTGCTGGTGAAATGAACAGAGAGGAAATTTTATTTTTTTTGACTGGAGGAATTGGTTTAAAGCCTGAAATACCAAATCCTGACCCGAGTTGGATTTCGGAAAAAATGTGGGGCGAACTGTGCATCATGGTTCAGCTGGATGTCTTTAAAGGATTTCCGTTAGTTTGATTACATTCATCTTTTATGACTCTTTCACAGAAAAATACATATTGTTTGGCCTTTATTTGGACCCAAACCAGACAAATGTTTAAATTTTTAAATAATAATAATTAGGAATACTTTTTCAGCAAGAGTTTTATAGAAAATCTGGCCCTTTGGAGAGCCTGGCATGAGACACCACTTGCTGTGGAAAACAAAATGCCTGCTCCATGGAATTCTGTCACAGATTTTCATAGGATGGTAGTCATCAGGATCATCAGACCTGACAGAGTTGTGATGACAGTTTGATGATGATTTATAGCGAAAATATTATAAAAAATTTTATTAAAAACGCAATTAAAATAATTTATTTGTTAAATGCATTATTGTTTCATTAATATTGATTGAACGATGATTATCTTGGTTTAAGGTGGTTTGTGCAGTTCAGAAATTTATTAGTTTAAAGATGGGAAGCTCCTTCGTGGAGTCTCCAAAGTTTGACCTGATGAAATCCTTTGAAGATTCGAATTTCTCAACCCCTCTTATTTTTATTCTCTCACCGGGAGCTGATCCCATCCAACAGCTTCTTAAATTCTCCTTGGACAAGGGCTTTGATGCTGAGAAATTGAACATTGTATCACTAGGACAGGGACAAGTAAGTCATGAAATGCCATTGAGTAATGAAGTCATCTCCAAAATGTGCACTTCTTAGGGGCCTATGGCTAGCAGAGTCATAGAAAGAGCCAAACAAAGGGGAACTTGGGTTTTGCTACAAAACTGTCATCTGGCCATATCTTGGATGCCCTCACTAGAAAAAATTTGCGAGAGTCTCAACAGGGAAAACACTCATCCAGATTTCAGATTGTGGCTTTCCAGTTATCCATCTGATAAGGGAGATAATTTTTCAAAAATTATTTATAGCATTTGTAAATTTGATTATTTTTGGTTAATGACTTTAGAAAATTGTCAATGCATTACAATTAATATAATCTTAAATTTAGCACATCTGCCAGTATTTACATGGTGTCATGTAAATTAACTATTATTGTAATTATTATCATTATCGCTAACATTATTATTATTATTATCAACTATAATGTGTCCCAAATTTTATGAATGTAAAATCTTTACATTGTAAAATTACTTTATAGTTCCCTGTGTCCATTCTGCAGAATGGGATAAAAATGACAAATGAGATTCCAACAGGAATAAAGCAGAATTTGCTCCAGTCCTACACCAGTGAACCAATCTCCAATCCTAACTTTTTCTATGGATGTCCAAACAAGCAGCTTGTAATCTTGTTGACTTCGATCTTATTGCATTAATTACAAATGTGGAATTGAATTTAAAAAATGGAAATTTTAACACTTAGAATTATCTTTGAATTTGTTTGATGTAAATTGATGTTTTTAACTTCTTTGACCATATTTACATGCAATATCTGCATGGTTTAGTATTCTAAGTCTTTTGATTTTTATTTCATCCTTAGTGAAATCACTTAGAACGTGATTATTCTTAGTGATTTATTTATGCTATCTCTAAGGGTTGTAAGTGGTATTTTTTTTAATCTATGGAGGTCTAATCTGACCATTTTATAAGGAACACAATTTTTGCTTTTTTTCAACCTCTTCATCCAAATGCAAACAATTTTTAAAATTATAAAGGCATCTCATATTACAATAGTAGAAATACCAGAAGTTTATGAAGCTAGAACATTTCAGAATTTTTATTGGTTCATAGCTTTAGTTACTTTGTTACTGAATGCAGTGAGATGCTTAATCCAAAGACCCGATTTTCAACCGAGCTATTTTTTGTGACATTTGAAGTTATAAATTCAGGTTTTTGAAAAGCTGATGTTTGGACTGTGTTTATTCCATGGAGTCCTTCAAGAAAGAAAGAAATTTGGATCAATGGGATTCAATGTCTCATATGCATTTAATGGATCAGATCTGAGGATCTCCCTCAGGCAGCTTCAGGTTAATGCACCTTTAAAATCTTATTTAAAACTTTTCTGAGATGAATTATCATCATTTGCATAACAAATTAAACAATCATTATAATTTTGTCCCACAATATAAAAACTTCTTAAAACTTCAACAGCTGCTAATCAATGATTATGAATCAGTGCCTTACGATGTCATCACCTACTTGGTCGGAGAATGCAACTACGGGGGCAGAGTGACAGATGATCGAGACAGGAGATGTCTGCTCACCATACTTGAAGATTTCTGCAATGCAGATGTGGTAAATATGCCCAGGTACAAATTTTCCTCCAGTCCCTCCTATTATGCCCCTCCAAAGGGGTCGCTAGAAAGTTACATTGAGTTCATCAAGGTCGGTTAGAAGACTGATGTGTGCTTTATATTGCTCATGGTGAAGTATATATATTGCATTATATTGACTGTTTCTGTAGAATCTACCTCTTTATGAAGATCACGAACTATTCGGCATGCACGAGAATGTGATGACAATGAAACACATCCATGACACCAGACATTTCTTTGATAATCTCCTCAACATCTTTGGAGTTTATGTAAACGTGTCTGGAAGCAAAAACGATGACCAGGTCATAACAATAACTTGTGACATTCTGGGGAAGGTATTTAATCAATCACTTGCTAAACAATTCTTTGCCAATATTTTGAATGCCTTATGCACGTGGTTCATACAGGAATTTGGAAACTCAGATTCATGACTTTTATAGGACTTTTATTCAATTTTTAGGACCGTTTTTCTTAACATAAATGCCAGTATTTAGACTATTTATTGGGGGGGTTTAGACTTTAGATGTCGCTCCCCAAGGGCGCAGGCTAGGTTCCTAAGACGACAGCTCCTCTCTAACTTTTGATTTGATTTTTTGGATCTCATGTCAACTAATTGTTGGCATTGCAAGAAAACATTAAATTTATGCAGCTCCTTGGAGAATTTAATCTCAATGTTGTCAAAAACAAGTACCCGGTCTCATATGGAGATGCTATGAATGCTCTTCTAACTCAGGAGATGGCCAGGTTTAACAGGTACTTCACTTATCTTATATATGGTATGATTATAATCTACTTCTGAATCAATTCATATTTATTTAAGGTTGACCTCGAATATTAGAGGAAGTCTGAAGAACCTGCAAAATGCTGTGCGTGGTCTGAGCGTGATGTCAGCAGAACTGGAGTCTCTTGGCAACAGCATCCTTACTGGAAGAATACCACAATCCTGGATGATCATCTCATATCCGTCCCCAAAATCTCTTGCTAGCTACATCCATGATCTTGTCCAAAGGCAGCAATTTTTTCAGGTGCAGAATCTCAGGGAAATTTCATATATCTCTCCAAGTGGCAACTTACTTTCTTTAAAAAGCTTATGCTGGGGTTGTCCTGGCCATAGTTGCTGAATCTCTCACACATATCTAAAGAAGTTGGGCCTTGAAACACAAACAAGGACGTTCAGTTAAATAGCACTTATTAAAGTTACCTGACTGCATCATTGTGACTCTGCAACAACCAAATTCCAATTAGATTTTATTAATCAAAACTTTTAATTTTTCAGTCCTGGTATGAAAAAGGAACACCCAACATCTTTTGGATTTCTGGCTTCTTCTTCATACAAGCCTTCCTAACCGGAGTGATGCAGAACTTTGCCAGGACTTATAAGATTCCTATTGATCAATTAGAGTATGACAACCAGGTTAATCCCTGCAACTCACCCCACAATTAAAAATATCTATGCAAGCACCACATGCAGCATTGTTTTCACCATTTCTTTAAAGACTAGATTCGAGTTATAATGATTTTGCTTAAATGCCACATAAGTATTCCAAAGATTATTTCCTATCTGAACGGGATTTAACATTTTTCTAATAGATGATGAAATCTTCAGAAAATTTGCCTCCTCCAGAAGTAGGAGCTTATGTGCATGGATTGTTCTTAGAAGGAGCAAAATGGGATTCCAGCAAGTTAGCATCAGCAGAAAATTACATTGTTGAAACATTCCTATTGCAATGTTACTGTATTATGTTAACAATGTTAAGGCATTAAACTTATTCCCAAAGAAATATTCAAAACCAAATGCCCCAATGTTTCATCTTATCTTAAGGAACATTATAGTTGATGAAGATTCAAAGACACTGCATTATCCAGTGCCTGTCATCTGGTTCAAACCCCTAAAGAAGGTCAAAGTGCCAGCAAGTGATCAAAGGTAAATAAACCAATAAATTCATTTTTTAATTATTTCCATCTTTCTTTCCAAGAAGAGCATTTAGGTTAGCATTAGATTAAATGAACATTGTGCTCTAAAGAGCATGAAATTAGGAACAGTTTGGTATCATTGTGCACACAAGGAATTTCACCTCAGATATAGATGCCCCCTCTACAATACAACCCAGAGAAGTGGGGTGCTGTCCACAACTGGTCATTCAACTAACTTTGTCTGCTTCATCCCACTGGACACCAAACAGCCCTCAAGACACTGGGTCAAGAGGGGCACAGCTCTTATCTGCCAGCTGGATGACTGAGTTCATTCAAAGTAATTTGAAACCATAAAATGGCAGTCTTACATAAACAAGGAGACACTATAATGACCAATTCAGTTGACATTGCAGATAAGAAAAACAAATGCTTTCAAGTTCTTACAAAATAGAAACCAAAAAATGGTAAATCATGATCATTGCAGTTCACTCTTCATCCCTATAAAGATCATCACCATTATCTTCATCAGTACTCTCATCATCTTTAGTGTTTCCTTGCATCTCATCCTGGATGTCTCTCAGATGTTGTATTTCCATATTTGGTTGAGATGCAGAGGCAGATGCCAGGGTTGAGTCCTTGAACCCCTCAGAAGTGCTTCTTGAGTCAACCCTGGCCCTTTTTGTCATCTGATGGCATTCATTAAACTATCACAAATTAAGTAAACTTTGAAATATCACAAATAAAAATCCATGCTATTGACTGACCTCTTGATACTCCTTCATCCTACACTCATATTTCTTCCTTTCTTCTTCAGCCATTTGTTCATAAGGAGCCTTCTCCTCTAGTGTCAATTTTCTCCACTCTTCACCAGCTAAATTCAGTTCAATACTAAAGTTAAATAGTAAAGTTCATTGAATGAATGAGATTCATTGAGAATGATGAACCAACCAGAATTCAACAGCAAGTTGTTTGAAAACAAAAAACAACCCATGGACTTGAGCAAAGACCAACAAACCAACTAAATGGTCACTCATAAACTTAAAATCAATTACTTAGTTGATTGCTGACTTGCCTGCTCTCAGGATTTCCTTATGTTCTGAAATCCTGTCCTTCATCTTTATTCTGAAGTCAGCCAGCCACAGAAAATAAGATGATTGGGGTCTCTTGGGTTTATTGGCATCTTTGCCAGTGTAAGCAGCCATCTGGCAAATTGATGTGGAATACCATTATAGGAAATGAGTTTTGAGCTATCAACTCTGACAAATATTATTATCTGTATTGTATGCATCTATGTAAATGCCCATTAATCCTATCAAGTATTCAGGTCAACTATTTATATAACACTGTTTTCCACAAGTCATCCAAGCTAAGGTTCAAACATGAGGAATGTTCATTCAGCATCACATGAAGAATGCAACAGAGCTATGCAGCCAGTTTAAGGGAACATTAGATCAAATTATTGTTTAAAATAAGACATGGGCTAGCCATTCATCTAACAAAGCAAAAGCAGATACAAACCAATTGACAAAAAATAAATTAAGCCAAATTAAATCTGGAGTCTATTTTCAAAATAAAACTTGTCTAATATCAACTTTTAAGTTGTCAAATCATTAGGCAAATCCATAATGCTCTGTGGAATATTATTATAGCTGGTCATAAAATAGAAAAATCATAAAACTAAAACATTAAAAAATAAAGACACTAAGCTATAAGATAATTTAAATGAGTGTACAAGAAGTGGCACACTTGAGTAATCCAAAACATTTTGCAACAATTTAGCACCATAATGCAATCCAGAAGTGTGGATTTGTTAGTTGATAAAGAATCTCCGGACATAACAGTTATATCCTAATTTTGTCAATCTATAAGAGATTGTCATAAAAGCCAACATACAATTACAGAAAACATTTCCAATTAATGCTTGTTTAAACAATTCAAACTAGCAAATATAAGTCAAATCACCTAATTTTATGTATTTGATTCAAATATAACTCAAACAAATTCAAGTTGCAGTGTATTTGGTTCTCTTTTATAAAATAATAAACCAATTTAACAACAAATGAAATTATTTGATCAAGACTGACATCAAGCAAGATTGCCCAAGGCATCAAATGGATGAAATTAAATTTATATACACTGACTTCCTGATCAAATCTTGTTTTATCTTCAGCTGCCATGGCTCGAAACTGTACCCTCGCTTCTTCATCGAGGTTCCTCCATTTCTCGGCCACCTGCTTTGTCCATTCAGAAACCTGGCTTATGCACATCTTTCATTACAACTTCTTCAATTCTAGGCAGAATATATCTCACCTTACTAATTCTTTCTCCTCTTTTGGCTGCAGACTCCCTCTCTAGCTGTGCAAAGTAGAAATAGGCTGTGGTTGGCCTTTTTGGTCTATTTGGATCTTTCTGCTTCCTCTTTGTACCATGTGGCATGAGAACATTTGCACCATATTGGCCAGGCATTCTGAGAGTTGTAGCATAATTTGAATTTCTGGTCATATCATTAGTATATGAATTCATTCTCAGGTGAGATTGCAGATTAGACATTCGGTTGTAAAATGTTGTTGGTGTGTTGATAGCTGTTGATTTCACATCCAAACTCAGAGGACATGGTTTAGTCATGGACATGTTACTTGTGAATGTAGTAACTGAAGTAGAAATGGCACTTGGCGCAGTGCCAGTCGCCAAACCACAAATCATCTCTCCTCTATCAATTGGTCTATCTGAAGACGCACCTGAGCGAATGTTAAATCATTTCTTCATTTACATAATTCGGAAAAAAATTGAACGCTTACAACATACTTGTGATGCTAGCTTGATTTGTAACGATCTGCTGCACAGACCTCACCACATGTGTTTGTAAATGTTTGTCGATGTCTTTACAAGCATCAACAATTAATGAATTATGGTGAATGAAAACGCTCCCAAAAATTAGTTCTACCTGTATTAACAAAATGTTGATAAGACATGGCAATAAAATCCACCCTCTTCAAAAATGTGTCACAAAGCCGCAAGATGCTGCGAACCAGTATTATCAAATATCAGTCGACAGAAGCGAAGCCCAACACAACAAACGACGGCTTGGACACGTGACAACATTCAGCTCAATTTAGTGCGGGAAGACATTTTTACAGCTACCAACAACTTACTTCATTCATACTTTTATTTTTAATAATTTAAAAGTATCTTGATATGCAATCTGTATTCAGGATTGACTTCAATCGAACATCTTTAACTTTTTACTTCATTCTATCTAGCTTCACTTGTTATGATTCTACTATTGATTGCATGGAAGGTGAAATTTCTTATGATTTGTGAAAAGATAATGAAGACTATTTTTACACCATAACGAGAGGTGCCGTCACTTCTTTGTAAGTAAACAAGCTTTTGACGGCTATTGCAAAATAAAGATAATCTAAATATAATTGTAAAGTATTGGTGGACAATGGTTGAGAAACGCTTAAATGTTTTTGATATGTTCTGGATTGCCTTTCTACTTTTTTCCTGCGATATGTATATTTATTTATTTAAAGCTTATATTTAAAGTGTCGAAAGCATCCATGACCGGATATAAAAGGCATTATGACAATCAAATCAGTCAAATATAATCTTCTTTAAGGTTCTAATCACAGAAAACTGTGTGCTACCGAAAATACTTTTATGATGGTACCTTGTCAATATCTTAGACGTGTCTTTAGGCACTTGCTGACAATCGTTCCCATTTAAATTTCCCAACACGTTGAAACATTACACTTGATCAAAAACTTAGTTGTCTTGCAGTTCTGTTTAACACACCACCCTCATGCCACTCTAATCAAGCTCTGTATCGTTATCGTCAACTCAAGGACCTTTTATTAATTATGAATTCTTTGCTAGTTTTACTGTATTCCAAATAACATTAAAACTTCATTCAGTTCCACAATGTTGGTTCTTTATCTTATATTCTTGAAAAAGATTTCTAGATTTTTTTTCTGTACTTTTTTCTTTTTGTACTACTCATTTCCTTCCCAGAAGATGCATTTATGTTGATTTACCTCTCCATTTTCTTACATTTGTGAACATATATTCATGCACATCAACATTCCAGTGCACATCAGTATTGAAGAATAACCATCATTTTTTTCTCCACTTTATTGAACAATTCATCTAAATATTCCATGGTCATTATACATTGCTACATTACAAACCACTACAATTTTTTTACAAAAGGACAGCCCAGAGGGATGTACTCCCTGTGATGGGCTGCCTGTTCCAATGAAATAATTCAAAGCCGAATGTCAAAAAAGGAATCAATCAGAAGTGCAAAAATTTAAAGTAGCAGTTCAGCAATAGAAATTAGATGTAAGCCAGAAAAGCCACATGAGATGATTTCACTTATTCAAAATATAGGATTTGTAAGGATGTTTGAATATGGATATGGACTCAGAATTTCAATTAAAGTAATAGCTGGATTGAAGCTTCAAAGAATTTTAGTTTAGATTTTCTGTTAGCATCTGAATTTAGTGTATCAGCAAGCATATTCCATACAAAAACCAGATGTCAGTAAGAAGTTTGATTCCAATGCTGAAATAATAAAAACACTTTGTTTCAAGAATTGCAAACTAAATGAATTTGTCATGGTCTCACCGAAGTTCAGAACTAGTTGGAAATGAATGTAAAGAGTCCACTAAAATGTTCCCCACCAGTCAGAAATGCCAGAATATTTGTCACAAGCTATACTAGAATGAGTATGTAAAGATTTAGTCTTCATAGTAAAGATTTATCAACTTCACCCCAATATAGTTTTGAATATGGTGACAATGTAAAATGAATGCTATGAGAAGTGTGATTGAATTCAAAGCATTTCAAGCCTCTTTAATGCATGCGAACGTTTTCAACACAGTGTCTACATAAGTATTGGCAATACCAATACCAATATTTTGATTTAAATGTATTGCCACACAGAAGCAGACTTCATTGCCAACTCTATGACTTAAGCCTTTGCTAAAAAATAGTTTTGCTTATTGAATCATTACATACTTTTTCAAATCATTGTGAACCTATGGTCACATGCTCTACTTAAAAAATGCTCCACTATTGACGAGCTGCACTTTTTCGGTTACCCTGGCTCCTGAAATCATTAACTCCACAGTTCTCTGACGCTTTAAATCATGTATCTATACAATTGATCCCAGCAACATCTTGTCATTAAATGATTGATTAATCCTCTATGGTGAGAATTTGGTAACAAAACCATCACTTTCAATCGACTGAAGGGAGTCCGATCAATTAACCTTTCTAAAATATTCACTTGAACTTCAATCAAAGTAGATGTAAAGCGAAGATTTAAATTAATAAAAGCCGATGACTTTGACGCCGATTACGTTCTACACTTTTTGATTTCAGGTCGAGTTATATTCAGCTGTTGCCCGTCATTTAGACGAGAGAGAAGGAACATTTCTGTAGTTAGTGCTGTGCTTTTTTGTTTTGTTTTTGGAAATAACTCTTAGTTAAATTTGTTTCATTCAGAAATAATAGTCATTGTTCGTGGTATCTCAAATCTTTACAAATTTGAACCTGGAAAGTGGATTACTATTAGTGAATCTACTAGTTTACATAGACCGAGCTTCATACAAGTTATTGAAGATTATAAATATACTCGGCAGATGTCAGCTTATGTTAGATGTAAAAATATTTCGCAGTTAACGAATTTCAAAAGTAACACAATATATCGCTTATATACATGCGTTAAAGAAGAATAACATAATTAAATTAAGAAACATTAATCATTAAAATTGATTAAGGCTGAATACTAGTTAAGAGACTGGGAGGAGGAACAAATTTATTGCGCAAGCCCTTCATTTTCACCACAAGGTCGTTTGATTTTAAATTGATTATTCAAACAATGACGAATGAATTACACGATTGGCTTCTTGTTAATAAGTTAAGCACCTCTTCAATGAATTTCCCTAGGTTTTGATACAGGACTACTTTAAAAAAATTATCTCAAAATTTTTTAACATCTAACTATACTGAATGTGAAATTTTGATAAACTTGAGAGTTTTGAATTTCATGTGGACTTGAGGTGTCAGAGGTAAAATTTGTTTTACCAGATCCTTTGCCATGACCAGCGTTACAGTTGTACAACAGATCAAGGCCTTCCGAGAGAATGGGCAGGGGACACCCGGTTGCCACGCACATTTTTAGGGCTTATTATTTTAGTCTTAAAATATTATAATCAATTATGCAAAGTTTATAATTTATAAGTTTATAAATTTTATAATGTAGCAAAGAATATAATTTTTAAAACCCATGTAATGACGTTACTGCCATACCTAGTCAAATGAAATGATAGACTTATGAAAAAAAAAAAAATAATTGCTGGCAAGACGCAGAAAGCATAGAAACATTTTTGCTATTATAACTTCATTTTGGCATTAACTTATAGAAAACAATTTTTTGTTAAAATAGTATCAGTATCAACCAGATGCGAGTCTATATTATTAAGATTTGTATGACGACTAGTTTTTAAAAATTTTTTCGTAAAAAATAAAGATATTTTAGGTGCCCAAACTTTCTATCAGCGGCCTAATTGTTAAATTAATGTCCATTCTTATATTTAACTAATCCTAACCTTTTTATTACTGAGATTTCAACGATTTTTAAAACTGAAGTTATACGTAACTTGAGATCTGTTTACTTTGAAATGAATTTAGCATGAGTTTTTTGTTGTTGATTGTACTTTTAAAGATGACGCTTAAATAATTGTTAGCATGCTTTGCAAGTTAAGATTTTCAGAAAAACAATTATTTAAATGTATATAGAGGATGCCATTCCAAGACGTAGAACTGAGATAAAATGGATTCAATTTGTGTTAAAGAAGGATGGCTTTTGAAATGGACCAACTACTGGAGACGTTACAAAAAGCGATACGTAAAAATTGTGAGGGAACAACTGCACATTTACAAGTTAGTGCAATCCTGTCGAAATTTATTTAAATACCTATTGGATTTTCCTTCAAATTCTTTAGACGCGACAAAAGCGGTGTCGATATTGTCCTGAAAAGCCGCTTCGACATCTGCGACTTGCTTATTCACTCTGGCGCTGGACCAAGTTTTGTTGTGAGCGATGGTTTAAAAACAGTGCTGTTCAAAGCTCAGAGCGTTGATGAAAAGGAAGGTTGGCTCTCCGCTCTGAGAATCGCAAAAGCAAAAGCAATCTCCCGTCATGAAGCTGGTACACCACTGTAATGACGCTTATAAATCGCTAGAAAATTACTTTCACAAAATGGATGTAATTTGAATCAGTTTTAATTCTATTACATATTTTTTTTAAATTGAAACAAGATGACAGCGAAATGGCCTTCAAAAATGCCGAAATTTCGGAAATGTTGGAAGAGCTTTCTGCAAAGCAGCATGAAATGAAGGTCATTGAATCAAATCTTGTGGCTGAAAGAACAGTCTTAGAAGAGTTCTATAGCACTTCACTAAAATCTTCCAGTCAATCTACGTTGACGAACTTTTTTAATTGCGCGGAAAAAATCATGACATTAACCTCGAAATCGCTCTCAGTAAGTTGATGTTTTGCTGAATTGAGGAATAAATGATCCATTTCGGTCTTTTACAAAACAACATTAAATAGCTCAACCATGACTACCTATCGCTTGCCGAGAGGTTTTCTACTTCTTTCAAGTCATTCATCAAGCTTGAAGAATCACAAGTGGAAAAACTAGAATTGGTAGTTGAAGAACTGGGAATGGATCAAATAATGCTCGAAGAGACGTTGCGGGGGTCACTTAAAACTGGTAAGGTAAGGTTCAGTGAAGAATAAGCTATGTGATTTATATCAAAGTTTGTGTAAATTTAGATTTGTACAGGTTATCTATAGATATTTCCAGTTTTAAGCTATTCGTCATTGTCGATGCCAGCTAAGAACGAAATAGTAGAGTTAACTAGGTATTGATATTACAATTGAAATTGTAAATTAAATGTTACCGAAAATGACCTGTAAGAGCGCATCACATCACAACTTTCCGTTGATACAGTTATCGATGCACTTAGGAAATGAACAGTTGTTAAGATGTTTATTACCTTAGAAGCGGCAAATGAGTTGCTCAGTTTTGCATTATTGGTAGATGTGTCAGTTTGATATACAAATCATACAAATATCAGAAATAATTTGTAGGTGTTATGTTTATGCCAAACTTATACTTTTACATGGTGAACTCAAAGAAATTACATGTTCATAATCAGAGACCATCGATGATGAAGTTTTCTTTGATGCCACCGACTCCTTCCTCTTCAAGTCAAAAGCTCTGTTAGTCGATAATTATTTTTATTAAGCAAAATAAATAATATTTTAAACTAAAATCCAATGATCATATTCTCACAACATCACAGCTTATGAAACATAAAATCTATAATTGTAATATTACTATTTCAAATTTTCTAAAAAATCAGTCACAGTATATAATTTGATCGCACGATGATTAAATCAGTTTACTTTCGCCTTTTCAGCATTGAGTTGCAAAATGTCAACAGGTATTCCAGTATTATACGAACTGACAAGCTTCCTGTTTGGACTGAAAAGGTTATGCTTTGTTTTACCATAATTTCAGAAATAAATTGTCATTGCGTTCATGTTTGACTTAGGACTCACCATCTAGACATAAGATACCCTGCTCCAAGAAGCAGAGGAGAAAGATAATTCCAGATAGACTCAATCAAAACTCGAATTGGTGGGAAGTTTTAAAAAATAATATTGGAAAAGACTTGACCAAAATTTCTTTACCAGTTAGTGGTTTTTTTGGAAATCAAACATGTGCCAATATTATTGTTATTCACGGTCGATTACGCACAGTTGCATTGATTAAGAACTCTTTTGGTCCCATTTGAGCAATTAAGATTAACCACAATTTCATTTTGGAAATGTAATATTACTCACAAATATAAATCCATACTAATAAACTCGTACAGGTCAATTTTGTTGAGCCTTTGTCAATGCTTCAGAAGTTGACCGAAGATCTAGAGTATTCGTCCTGCCTAGATAAAGCCTGTTTATGCGATGATCCATGGGAAAGATTCGCTTGGGTGGCGGCTTTTGCTGTTTCGGGATATTCTACCACACTCACGCGGATTTACAAGCCGTTCAACCCTATTTTGGGTGAAACATTTGAGTGCGATAGAACTGATGAAATGGGATGGAGATCAATAACAGAACAGGTTTTCGATTGACAATGACAAATATTTGCAGTCACTTCAGTTATTGCTATAGTCATTATAACGTAATTAAATATTAACCTAATAGTTTTCAATAAAAGCTAGTAGACTCGTGAAGAAGGCTGCCTAAGTAGTTTTTTTTGTTTTGTTTTTGTTTTGTCTACTCAGATACCTATGAATGGCTGTAACTATTAAGTTAATTTGGCGTCAAAGTAGTTAATAATTTAATAAAATGTATCTAGAAACTTTGTAGCATTGCGTTTTTTTAAATGCTTTTTTATTATTGAATGATAACTTGAATGTTAAACTACTGAAGCATTAGTTCTACATGTTTCCACAATGTTTTGTACTCAGTTTAGTATTGTTCAATCTTTTCATTAGTAAGGGATATTTTCAAGAAACGTCACTTTCCTCTAGGTCAGTCATCATCCTCCTATAGTGGCAATGCACGCTCAGAGCAAAAAGTGGACTTTTTGGCAGGAGCAAAGTGCAACATGTAAATTCAGAGGAAAATATTTCCAGGTTATTCCAAAAGGTTACTGCTTCCTTGCTCTTTTAAATTGGCAAATTTAGATATTTGTTATTACGTGAGCGTATTATTATCCGCGTGAGTGTGGTAGTTACATGTGGTAGTCATCATGCCGCATATACAAGTATAAGTGAATTTTCTTGGTTTTTCAAGTTTACAGTAAACCGCCTGATCATGTAAAAAAAATTAACTAAAATCAATATTAGCATTGAATGTTTCGCAAATGAAAACTTTAAACGTATCATTAGCTAGCTCAATAATCACAGTACAACCGATAGATAAGATAAGCATAACCATACAAGATTTCATTCAATGCTGCTTTTGATTTTAGGGATAGTTCATCTGGTGCTGAAAGGTTACGGAAATGTTTATACATGGAACAAAGTATCGACTACTGTGCACAACATCATTATGGGGCAGCCATGGATTGAGAACCATGGAGAAATGGAGATGATAGACCATTCTACTGGAGTTAAATGCCTCGTGAAGTACATTCCAACCAGCATGTTTTCCAGAGAAACTGGGCGCAAAGTATATGCGCCTATACTTAACGAGCTTTATGCAATTCAATTTATGTTTTTATGTTTTCGAATCACCATTGTCGTCCGTTTGCAGACTAAAACAATATTTATTTAATTATTATTTTTATTTGGTGAAATAGGTAACTGGAATGGTATATGATAAAGATGGAAACCCAAAGTACGTCATTTCCGGCACGTGGTCGGAGCAAATTGAGGGAGCTGCAGTCATCTCTCAAAAGGGCTCTGACGTCGATAAGCTTGTCTTCCAAACTGCTCCTCCCAAGATCTTATGGAAATGCACTCAACCTCCGTCAGTAGATCTTTTATGAGTAAACATCTATAGTAAACATTTCAAGCTTATGTTGTAATCTAAAATTGGGTGATAAAGTTAACCACTGCCCTCATACCTACCTCACCTACAAATACATTAGCCTCTCTTCTGTGAAACTTTGCAACAGAGAATATTTGAGCAAATGTTACAACTTTACTGAGTTCGCTGTGACCTTGAACGAGCCAGAAGAAGATGTTGCTCCAACAGATAGTAGGAGAAGACCCGATCAGAGGTTGATGGAAGAAGGCAAATGGGAAGAAGCGAACAAAATCAAAGCGGAGTTGGAGATGATCCAACGTGCCGCTAGGAAAGAACTCGAACTTCAAGTCGAAGGTTTAAGAATATATTCAAATATTTGACATGAACGAGTTTGAAAGTTATTTTAATTTAATCTAATAGTTTTAATTTAATTAATTAATTTCTTAAAGAAAGTGAAACTTTAAAAAAATGAAAATTAAATTTATTAAATTTAGATTTAATCCGTAAGTGCAAGTTCATTTCGTTTAAACGATTTAATGAGTTACCCTTGGAGATAAAAAAATAATGCTGCAATTTAAGTTAATGCCTAGTCTTATTTTAAATTTGATAAATATTCCAGCCGACCCAAATTTCGTTGGTTACTTACCAAAATGGTTCAGACAGGAGAACAACACGACCATCGACAGACTAACTCATATCTACACTGGAGAGTATTGGGAGTGCAAGGCCGCTAATGATTGGTCCAGGTGTCCTGACATATTTTCTTTGACGAAAATCAATAAGAACGAACAGAACTACCACGAAAATTAAGCGCACCATGATTACTTAAGATATGACGGCATCCTAAAAGTGAAAAATAGAAAGATTATATTTATTACCTTTTTACGTTTATTTGTTAAGTGGCGGAATACCATTATGTAAATGTCATTGACAAACTAATTTACTGTAATTGAGTGATTGATTTAAAAATTATTCTCCTCGTTGATCGACTGTGCTTCTAAACTGATTAAGTAATTGAATCTCTATTCTTGTCGAATTGAAATTATTGATTTTAACATTATTCATTATTGAAGACGTTAGTTTTCTGTATGTAGAGCTTTATAATTTTATAACTTTATAATTCTAAAGTCTGATATTGGACCTTGATTGATGAAATAACTTTTTGAATTCGTTTTTAGTAGGCATAAGAGAGCGCCAGCGTTATTATAGAAAAGGGGTATTTGCTATAATAAATAGGAATAATGAAGTGTGTATGTAATTTTAATTTCGAGTCATAATAATGTCCAAAAGCTCAGTTAAACCCGATTTGTTATTATTCACCTAAATATTTTGTAAGAAGATTAAATAAAATCTAGTTAATTACAATCCATTGATTATTCAAAATCCGCTTTCTTGATAATTTGAAAATGCCATATCACCTGATTCTATCTTGGATGCGCAACTCTTGTTTTTCAAGAGGTGCATTATGAATGAAAACTATGCACAAAAATCATAAGTAAATGTTTAAAATAATATTGGATAAATTTCATAATTTCAAGGACACACTGAGAACATCTTTACAAATTGTTATGTACATTATAAGTCATCTATATCTAAGTATATCTAAGTATATCTGATATATCTAAGTGATATATCATTGATAATCAATGATATCCCCGTCCGCAATCCCGTCTTAAATGTTCTTGGAACAGTGATTCAGAAATGGTAGGCATTGACAATCATAGTATTAAGTTTTCATCTATCATTAAATTTTTTGAGACACTCTAGTTTGCTAAATGTGTCGATTGTAAATGTCATCTGAATTTTAAGATACCTATCTGACATAGAACGGTATGCTTTTGATTGCTATTTGCATGCTAGCTTGAAAGTGCAGATCGCGCGTCAACGAGGTTGCGCATCAGATGCACCATATATTATGTGCCGAT
The DNA here is from genome assembly GCA_011800805.1 of Hirudo medicinalis. NCBI lineage: Eukaryota > Metazoa > Annelida > Clitellata > Hirudinida > Hirudinidae > Hirudo > Hirudo medicinalis. The sequence continues at coordinate 308,539 of MPNW01000006.1, forward strand.
TGTTTGTTCAAGCCAAGAAAAACAATCCGCTTGATTGTATGGTCCCTTTGTATGGATAAAATCTGCCAGGTATATAAAAGCTTAAAATCGACTCTCCAGTTGCAATAGGGGCTTTAACGCTTATTCAGAATAACATGCATGCCCTTGATCGTATTTTGTGCGTTGTTATTTGAAAATAATTTTTGACAATTTATATTATATCCCTAATAATTTGGAAATGCTACATAGTGTCTGATGCCTCGTTTTGAGTTTATATGAAAAAGATACATTTAATTAGGTTCAAGCCCTTTGCCCTCCATGTTTACCAAATTGATCTTAATGACATGCTTTTTTGGATGGCCCGAGGCTCTTCGTAATAACATTGAGTTTGTTCATGACGAGCCTGCTACAAACAAAGTTACAGATTACGATGTTACTCTCGAGTATTACACCTTAGAGGAGGAGAAAATAAGATACGATCTCGCAAGGAATCAGAAACTTCATGCCCTCATTTCTTCGTTGGTTTTTACACCTTATAAATTCCTTTTTCGCAAACAAACAAAGATCTTCAAGCTAACTTCCGCAGGAATTCTGTCATCTGTTGGATCCTTGGACAGAGAAAGGTTGTGTGCTTCAGAAGCTTTGTGCCAGATCTGTATCGACGTTGGATTGCAAGTGAAAGATATGCCTCTAAAAAATATAACGATTTTAATTATGATAGAAGATATTAACGACCATCCACCAACCTTTGAAAATCACAGGATGGTGCTCAATGTATCAGAAAACGAAGAACTCGGTTACATAGTGGCTTTGCCATCAGCTAGCGACTCAGATGGGCCAAAATATGGAATAGACAAATACCAGTTGGAAGAAATAGGAGAAAGATATTTCTTTGATCTCCTGCTTGATTCTGATGAAAATTTGATACTCGATTCATCAACACACCATCTAGGCTACAGGAACCCAAGGCTGAAGTTAGTTAACAAGTTGGACCGTGAAAATAAAGATCTACACAGACTTAGATTGATTGCATATGATAAAGGAATTCCAAATAAGTCCGGAATGTTATTGATTGGTGAGTATATTTTTGTTAACTGTAGGTAATGTTAACCTTTATTTTATTAAATATTAATAGAAATTCAAGTAGAAGATGCAAATGATAATTACCCTCAGTTCGAAAGTTCATATTATATTGCTAATTCTATAGAAGAACATTCTAATCCCGTCTCGTCTCTGATACAAGTACGAGCTCATGACTTAGACATGGGATATAATGGGGAAGTTTGGTACGATTTCACGAAAGAAACGAAACATGCGTTTGGGCATTTGTTTAGCATTGATTCGATCACAGGGATTATTTCAAACACTAAAAGCCTGGATTGTGAACTTTTAGGACGAGAAGTCATTTTGGAAGTGATCGCCTACGATATGGCTGATAACTTTTCGTCTCTGCCCGCTAAAGTGATCGTGAACATAGAGGACATAAATGATCACATGCCTGAGATAATTCATGATATTGCTTGGTATGATTCTGATAAATTCGAATGCTTATCTGGCGTTAATGACATGAAAAAGAAAGTTTATCCAATTTTTATCAAAGAAGTTGCAAATACATTTAGAAATCAGACCATACACATTTCATTTTCAGTTACTGATAAAGATAATAATTATGATAATGTTGTGTCGTGCCAAATTGTACAGAGCAACATCAAGTCTGGATTTCGATTGGAAAACGTTAATGAAAACGTGTACCAACTTTGCTTTCCATGTTATAGTGAAAGTGTTCAAGATTTCGAATCTATGAACATGAATTTGTTCGATCGCGAAATGCAGGACTGTCATTTTGTAGTCATTTCCTGCTCCGATACTGACGATAAGATTTCGTTCACATCTGATGTAACGTTTGTCATTTCCCTAGAAGACATTAACGATAACAAGCCAAAATTAGAATTCCAACAATACCATTTTACCACCACAAGTCGAGCTTTATGCGACGGCGAAGCAATTGGACAATTCAAGAGCATCGATCCAGACGAAAACGACAATGGCAAGCTTCGTGTTTTCGTTGAAAATTGTGCATGGGTTAATTTTAAAAACTACTCTGAGAATGCTGCAACACTGACCCCTAAGTTAAACGTCAACGATGGAATTTTACGATTTGTTAAATTTGGAGAAAGGATATCTTGTGAAGAATCTTATTACGGCTTGCATGAATGCATAATTAAAGTTGAAGATTTCGGTCTGCCAAAGCTTAGTTCTTCATCAAGTGTTTTTATTTTTATCGATCCATCACAGATAACCCCTTTAGATATAACATCTCAGAAATGCTATTCCATGTTTATACGTGAAAATCAACCCAGACACACTTTTATCGGAAACATCAGATCCTACTTGAATGTTAATGCCTCTCTGCTAAAAGTATTAAGCTCAGATAATACTGATATCTATTTCGACCCTGTGACTGGCAGCATATCTACTCGTATTTCTCTTGATTATGAGTTAAAAAATTGTTATAAATTAAGCATTTTGATGATGGTGAAAAACAATTCTAGAGAACAACATGATTCTGAGATCAACGTGGACATTCATGTACTTGATGAAAATGACAATTCACCCATTATATTGTATCCTCGTGATAATGACATCATAAAGGTGTTTCAGATATCCCATGTAGTAAGTTTAGATGTTTGCAACATTGTAGCAGTAGACCACGATGATGGGGAGAACGGAGAAATAGATTTTCAAATTATGCAGAATGAAAGCTCAAGAGAATTAGAGTTAGTTCTAGGAGTACATTTTAAATTATTACACTTTTGATGATACCTATTGATGACTGATAATAAACATTGATATAATGCGCAGGAATTTCTTTCGATTGAATGCTACCACCGGGAAATTGGTTTTCAACTTAATTGAAAGAGCATTTCAGCCCAATTCTAAAGAATTGTCTTACCATATCACTGTGATTGCTTGTGATAAAGGCAAGATAAAAAAACAAACGAGGTTTGATTGACTTTTATTGCAATAATGATAATAATAATAAAGATAACAATAAGAATCAAATTTGGATATTTTATTTATCATGTCATGGACAATATTTTATATTGTTTCTGTATTTAAATTGCGGCATAGAATTACTGAGGTAAATTTTTAATTTTACAAGCGGTTCAATTCATTTGTTATTGCCATCAATATTCCTTGAAATCGAGAAATAAAGCTCATGTGTGGATTGACAATTATTTGTTTCACATCAGAATTTTGTTTCCGCAGAGTATCTTTCACTATATTGATCAGCTCTAATTCGTCCTCTGAACTTCTTCTGACGTCAGCAAAAAAACTGAATAATTATGATCCTACATTGTCTACAAACAATCTGAGTGCAACAGCCATTCTCGTCCTTTCATCCTTGCTTTGTATCACGACACTCGTCGTTTTCATAATATGTTGCGCGGTTTTCTCCAAAAGAACAGTTACACCTCGGATAGAAAGACCAGCGGAGGAAATGCAAGACAAATCCCACTTTGATGTCAAGCGATCTCTCAATAAGTCGAAATTTAGCGATCAACCATCTCAGAAGTTTAATACAATTATTACGTCTAAAGGAGATGTTGGTATTTATTTCATGTATTTGATAATATATATTAAATAAATTTATTAAATTTTATGATCATTAAATCATTAAATATTAAATTTATGATCAAATTTTATAATCCTTACCAAAAACGTTATTGCATTTAATTATTTTACTTAAGAAGTTTGCATAATTTTTTTCGTTTGCTGGCTGACCTCTCACTCTGCTTCAAAATCAAAAATCACCTTATTCACACCACAATTCCTCTCATCAGCTCAAACTGTTACAGAACCCGAGGCCACAATCACAAATTGACAACCGGCAAANGCAATTCGGCAATTAAACTTCAATCAATACCTCAGATTTAAAGAACTTTAGGATGACTTAATTCTTGGGACAAATTAATTTCTAAGCTTTTTCGTGTGCCTTTTGTCTGTTGCTCGAATGTTTTTTTTTGTTTGTTTGTTTACATTTGCTTGGTCATGTAAGCGGCTGAAAGCCCTTTGACCTCGTGTGAATAAAATAAAATAAATAAAATAAATAATCTTTTGCCGAGTAGATAGCATAATGCGAAACCCAAATTAAAGAGAAAAATTAAACTTGACAAAAACAAACTTTCCTTGCGTTTGTAAATGTTCACAATTAACCAAATATTCGTAGTCACGTTTAATAAGAAATCAATTTAATAAAATTTGAAAGCTGTAGCTGAAACCATGTGAGTCGTTTGCTAAACCGCTTTTTGACCCCTCTGGCCGAATGAAAATTTGTGGTTTCTGCTAAAAATTATAATATTTTAGCTAAAATTAAAGTTCCATATGTAAAAGTAACGCCTGCGGGCGTGCAGGTTGGCCGAATGGGTGCATTCGGATTCATTCAGAAGCATAAGGCACACAAAAGATGGGCTAAATACATGTAAAAAGACAGTAATAGTTAATTGACTTCAATAGCCAACGAGAAGCACTTCCCAAAATTTATTTGAGTCTTATACTGAACTTCGAGCTTATTTATGTTTCAATATCATATTTCCCCATGTATAACATGCACCTTCATTTTGGGAACAAGCGCGAAATGGAGAAATGTAAAATTTACATTGTAAATATAAAATTCTACAACGACTGTATAAGACGCATCCAGTTTTTAGACCATAAATTTTTCGAAATAAAGTGCGTCTCATACATGGGGAAATACGGAAATACTTTATTTCAACAATAATAACTGATATTTTACTTTAATGTAGTAAAAACTTTCTAGCGACATTTCTTATAAAAATTGCAAAATATTTCGTTGTCTCTGGATGATGCCTGTTGACTTTAGGCAGTTGCAGATATTGCAAATGTTTTGCGTGTGGATAATCGAGAATCTGCTCCAAAAATAACAGAACGGGTGACACTGCTCACTTTTCTAGAACAACATCAAAAACTCTATACTTGCAATGTCACGGTTTATTATTATGTTACGGTTTAAGATTATATGCCACCATTTGTCGCTCATTAATAAGCGATAAGATGGTATCAAGTGTCACTTTCATATTATTTACTTATTATTTCAAAAATAGTAAAACTTTTAATTACTGGATTGGTATAAATTTTTGTAACAAGAATTCTATTATTGTTTCGCTGGCGATTTTTGGTATTAGTTTTATGTTTCAATTTAAATATATAGCTATTAAATTTCGTTTACAAATTTTGTTTAATCTGCTAGCGGAGGAAATCACTTTCTTTATTTATAATCACATTATATATATTTATAATCTTTATAATCACTTATCTTTTTAAAAAATGCATTACGTTCTTTAAAAATAATTACCATAGGCGTTAATAAGCATGGAATATCTATTGCTAAGACGTAATCTAAATTTAATTATTTTTAGATGAGTGGCTTGCTGAAGGAAATTGATCAACGATTTTGCAACTCATCAGTTAATCATCTTACAACGCCTATTATTGTTCACATGAGTTCTAGTGCAAGAGAAAACGATCACTGTTTCCAATGCAGCCCAACTTTCTGGACACCTCAAATGGCAAGAACCTCGCTACATCAAAGTTTGTTATAACAGTTTTTGTGTATTCTCAAGCGATTCCAAAGCCTAATCCGCTTCTTTCCAGATGACATGAGAATGATGCAAAATTTAAATAACTACTGGACACTGCAGAAAAATACGAAGGTTTCGGAAAATAATCGTTCGTCCGAATTTTTCCAAAACTACTTCCATAATTGATAAATCATAAGAAAACCTTGTAAAAAGTTTTTATAAAAAATGCATAACCATAATCAAATACATGCACTACGTAGGGGAGCGTTGTTCGTGAACAAATTAAGAAAATGAGAAATGTGTTGTACCGATAACCGAAATCAGAAATAAATTCACGAATTTTTTTTAAGAGTCTGTTTATTGGTATAAAAAATATAAAAAAAAGCATTTCATGTTCATTTTTGTGAGTCCAATTTCGAACCAGGATGTAATAAGTCAATAAATGAATTAAATAATTATTACATTTTAATTTAGCATTACTTAATTGTTAAAATCACAGTAGTTCATGATTATTATAATGACATTACTAAAATAACTTCGTTAGACTCTCATTTACATGTGTTGAAACATCCACTCTAACTCAACAATGATAAATGACCAGTCAACCAATCCATCCATCCAATCATATCATTGTTATCATCAATGTACCTACTATTAATGACAATCTACCATGTCAAATCCATTGAACCATAAACTATTATGTTGAAACTCACCTGGAATGGCTTTGTTTTGTAAACTTCAAAGGCCAGCTTCCCGTAATCCAAAATGTACTTAAAAGAAACAAGATGTGGAGTTTTTAGAATCATAATTTCAAGGAATTAATTTAAAACATTTGTGAGATCATTAAGGAATGCAATAATTTAAGATCTGCGTTCTAAACGTTCAATTATTGTTTACTGTTAACTTTGGTGCGATAATCCTGGCATAAGCATAAACTAGATGGATATTACCCATCCAATGCATCGATCCAATAATCTATATTTTGTTATTTCTGAGCAATTATAAATAATGAATAAAATAATCTACATAAAAAATAAAGTATGTGTCAGTTCAAGGTCCTTCAATATGCAAAAAATGTAAAATAATCAAAATATGCAAAACCAGAAACAAAATATGTCCTTAGCAACATTAAAAACTTCTCGAATTCACAATTCCAGCACCAACGTTATCATCGAGAACTAATAATCACCAAATAACATTAATCAATCTCTAGGTAATTATTATTTCATAAAACAATTATTATAATTGCTGGGTCTTTCGAACTTGCAAGTTTAAATTTAAAACCTTGGTATGACAATATAAATCTATCCCTTCGTTGAAAGAGCTTTTGATCTGAACAGAACTGAGAAGTGTGCTCAATACACAATACACATCCTCTTGGGATTTGTTCTGCGCATAACAATAACTAAATAACAATAACTTCTAACTTCATCACCTTAACGCTCTCGCAATAATTACGCATCTTCTAAATAAATAAGTCAAGACTTTCTTTTAACTGCTCTAGGCCCTCGATTTATTAAAAAATCTTCTAAGGAGCTACATTTTAAAAGAAAGAATTGAACGAGCGAGCGTGCTTATAAAGACAGCGGTGGGGTGGACAAAATGGCGAGCCAGCATGGAAAATTAAGGTTAATGTCGACATCTGGCGATCTGGCAATTGTGGTATTCAAGCGAATAAACAATTTTTAAAATTAGCTTATAACCTGATAATCGAGGAACAAATGAAACTTGAATTTTAGCGGATGCATGAAAAAGCAAATCAATCGCATAAAACCAGTTTAGTACACTCGATAAACAGCACAAAAAAATTAATAACTTTCAAATAAATTAAATTGTCCATTCTTTGAATTGCCGGCAACGCGATCTTGATAGTAGTCGTCTTCAGCGGAGAGCGAGTAGTGATGATAGTCGTCATCAGCTGACACCTCTGTTCTGGCCCCGGGCGTGTGCGCCTTCGTTTGTTCCGTGTCCGTCTCCTTGTCCGTGTCCAGGCTGCTGCTCTCTTATTTATCTTCGAATTACGCAATTATTAGCGATGGTACCGGGTTAGGGTTAGGGTTAGGGTTAAAAAATTGCAACAAGCGCCTTAACGCTCTTACACTTTCGCTGCTAACTCCAAGGACAACTGCCCACTGCCCCAAAATCATCGAGCGTGCAGATAAAATTCAGATATAACTCACTTGATTTTTGAATGTTTTTTTATCCGGCTCTAGGCCCTCGATTTCAAATAAAATCTTCGATGGAGCGAACATGGGTTAAGGTTAGGCTTAGAAATAGATAAAATCCTTATACGAGGGTTAGGGTTAGAAAATTATGCAGTAAAATAAATTACTCTTACTATTAATTACGAAAATTCTATATTAATAAGTCAAGTCTTCCATCTAACTGCTCTGGCCTTCGATTTATTACAAATCTTCAAGGAGCTACATTTTAAATGGAAGAAATGAGCGAGCGAGCACGCTTTATAAAGAACGGCGGGGTAGACAACGAGCCAACAGGGAACATTAAGATTGATGCGACATCTGGTAATCTGGCAATGTGACAGGAAACAATGTTTAAAATCAGTTATCGGGTGACACTTAAATAAATCCGGATGATTTCAAATCACATAATTAAATTCGAATGATTTCAAATCAAATAATTCCGGATGATTTCAAATCACATAATATCTCAATTAAATTCCAATGATTTCAAATCAAATAATTCCGGATGATTTCAAATAACATAATACCTTAATAATTTAAAGTCAAGGGTTAGGTAAGAAGTTCCAAAACGGAAAAGCCTTATCCTCTTTCAATCCTAGCAAATAGAGTCCTTGAGAAGTCGAGAGTTTTGAAGAAATTTAAACGAAAGGATTGAGTTTTGGGATTTGCCTAGCGCCTCGGTTTATTATGAACCTTCAAAGGGCGAAATGATCTGAGTGATGATGAAATTATCGTGAATCTTGCACTACGAGCTAAGCTTTTCATAAAAAAGATTATGAGATTGGACTCATTTACAATTACAGATTAATTTAACAAATTTAAATTTTTATAGGTTTGGTAATAAATTTGTAAATTTCTATAATGGCTCTTCCCCTTTCTATGTAGAGTTATTTTGTAAGCTCTTCTTTCTTCTTCTTTTTATGTTTGAAACGAGAAAAAATCTGTGCATTATCATCTATCCTTTTGTGTTATTAATTCCTGGAATCCTCATCTTCTATCTCTTAGAAACCATTTGTTTCGTCTTGATGGTACCGGCAAGTTAGGGTTAGTAGTCCAAAACGGAAAAGCCTTATCCTCTTTCAATCCTAGCAAATAGAGTCCTTGAGAAGTCGAGAGTTATGAAGAAATTTAAACAAAAGGAGTCAGTTTTGGGTTAGGGTTAGTTGTAGGGTTAGGATTAGCAATGTAGGGTTAATCGATGTTATGGGATTAGAGCTGCTTGGGGTGGGGACAATTGTTGGACTCGAGTTGGTGTTCTGAGGGACTATGGAAGCGAGGCCCTGATTGGAAGTCAGACTCTCAGGAATATCCTCTGTTTGTTGTATGGTTTCTGGGTTCAGAAGGATTAGGTGACCTGTGAGTTTGTTTTCCAAGAACAAGTTCTTGCAATCTCGGATGATCTCCTCGATGTTCTGTTTGCTCCACCTTTTATGTGCCCTCTTCCTCACAAATTCTCTCGTAGATTTTTCCACGTACGGCCATGTTTCGCTTGACAGATTTTGTTTGGCATCAAATAGTTTTCTTATCAGCAAATCATGTAAGGATTCCAGTTCATTTAGAGTTGTTTGTGATGTGAACATGGATAAGTTGTCCTTAGCCGTAAGTATTATATTGCTATAGGAATCTCTACTTAGAGGTACTTTCAATTGCCGTAGGAATTGATCAAGCTGGTTTTCAAGATGTTTAGGTGTCCCATTCTTCCAGGTTTCCAGATGGGCATTATTTTGGATTAGTTTGAAAATATGTAGGGAATATGCCATGCACTTTTCCCAAACATGTTTTTCGATTCTAGGTAGACTCTGTTGTCTCAGCCTCACTTGGTTATTCTGGATTTGTGGGTTTTGTTGGAGTTTGTTCTTGTCCCATTCATGAAGTTGTGTTCTGTAGTTATTGGTTGTGTTGCTTCTTTGTGGTTCTTGTTTTTTTCTTCTGTTATCGGTTTTTCTTAGGTTGTTCGAATCTTTGTTGTTGTGGTCGTTTTTGCCCTTGTTTTGATGAGTTGGTTTTTTATGGTTTTTGTTGTTATTTGTTTGGGGATTAACAGTTATCTTTACAAAATTCCTTGAATGATTCTTTTGGGGGTTCTTCACGAAATTTGTGTTTGATTTGGTAACGCTCTTTGGTGCATCTTTTGGTTTTTGTGTCTTAGGTCTTTGATTCGGGACACTAATCTTGAGATTTTGTGTCATGAAGTCTTTCAATTCCATGACCGCTTTTTCTAAGTCCCTTATTTCCTGATGCACATTCATGTCTCTGTGAATAGAATCCAAACTTAAAGGAAGTGAAGAGTTTTACTCGTTAGAACGATGGCACCAGTTAGGGTTAGAAGTCCAAAGGGAAAAGCCTTATCCTCTTTCGTTCTTTCGAGAACAAAATCAACAAATTCTTACAAGCAGGAAACTATTTGGTTATTTTGGGGAATGTTTTTAGAGAATGAGTATTTTTGAGCGCGTCGATTTTATTATAAATCTTCTAGTAGCTTTTTCTAATTTTGGGTGATCAATTCATATGAAGTGAGCGTTCGACTTCAAATAAAAAGATTGTCAATATTAGAAAATTTAATTAAAAATTAATTGAATTAAATAGTTAATAAATTTACAAAAAAGTAATCTTTGGAGGTTTTTGGTTATTGGTGAAGGCTTTGACTGTTTTGTAATTCTTGAAAAGGTCTTCTTCTCCAATGATCCTCTGGAATCCATTTCCTAACTGCATCCCCAGGTTGCTGTAAGGAATGATTATCGGTAAGATGTCTTGTTTGTAGGTCTCTTCCGGTGGTTGGTATTTTAAGATTTCACTGAGAGTTTTCCATGATTTTCTTACTGAGAAGCCATTTTGGATTTGTATTTTAATGTAATCTCTGGATGTTTCCATGAAGTCTTTGTCATCAGAAGAAACTCTCCTAAAACGAATAATCTGTTATCTCTATCACTCTTTCGTGCTACGAC
>MPNW01000007.1:0-55000 GCA_011800805.1 Hirudo medicinalis
AACAAAAAACAAAGATTGCTGATGCCAACAGTAATGGCGCATATAAATGAACTATTACTATTATTAATATTATTATTATTATTATTATTATTATTATTAATATTATTATTATTATTATTATTATTATCATTACTATTATTATTTCAACTTCAACTTCGCTTCAACTTCTAAATTTATACGTATGATTACGAGATATATTTAAGTATTTACCTGTAAACAGAACCTACACAAGCACATTTCACCATTTGAAAGGTCCAAGAAACAAATAAAAGTATCGCAGACACATATTAGCATCAGTTAAGTGATTAACGGATTTATTTACAACCACCTGAACTTACTCCACCTTCTAACTACGCACAAACTTCTGTCCACGAGAAAATAAATAATAAATAATCGAGAAATAATGTCCAGGAAGACGAAACTAAAGTCCCCTACAAAAGAAATTTTCATTATTTGCTCAGAAAATACTTCGTCTGTGCGCCTTTAATTTAGATATTTAGTTTAATATGTCGGATAAATAATTATTCGGCTTAATTCCTCTAAATATAATTACTCTATTTTGTCGTTGTTATTTATTTTTTTAATCACAACTCCGTAATTAAGTTTGAAATGATAAAAATAAACAATAAATGCGTCGTCGCCAACACTTCGAGAGGAATTCAGCACGAAAACTCATCACGTCAAGAAGATCATATTTACACGACCAACAATTGCCTAATTATTTATTATAATTTCAACTGAAATTATTATTACTATTTATCATAATTTCATCAGAGATTATTATTATTATTATTAATTACAATCATGCATATTTAAATCAAATCTCTAAGGAGGCACTCACACGCACACAAACTCTCACACACAGACACACACACAAACGCACACACACCATTTTCTCCAGGACACCTACAGCATCTATCCGTGCTCCTCTAAACATCCAAAGATGGCTCAACCAGACCTGGATTACGTGGCACCAGAAATTCAACTCCAAACGGCAAAGTTTGCCACTTCCAGTTGCGACATCTTCTCGCTCGGGATGCTCATCTGCTCCGTGTACAACGATGGTAGGAGCCTCATCCAAGCCTCCCACAACTGCGCTCTCTATGCCAAACAAATTGAAAGGGTAATTAATTCTCTAATTAAGTAATAATTAATTAATTCTGCCGATAAATTTCTTATTCTGCTTCTTTGTTTCTCTCGATTGTTGCTTCAAATTATCATCGGACTCCTTATGTCACTTGCAGACGTGAACATTTCTGCTTGAAAGTTTATCCAAATTAATGAAATTATGTGTACATAAATAATTACGTAATAAAATTGTACACAATTAAATAATTAAGCAATTATCAATAATTATTTAAAATCTATTAAATGAAATTATTAATAGATTAAAGACAGACAAGATAAATCGAAGAAGTATAGATTTAATTTCTGTAGATAATTACCAAGCTAGTTTGAAACTTGTTGTTGATGATCCAAACAAGCAGATGTCTGACCTGTTCGGGGAGATGGCTTCCAAGTTACCACTGCCGCTGGTGGAACCAACTGAGAAGATGATCAACAGGGATGTCAGATACAGACCAACTGCTCAACTCTTCATGCTGGTTTAATGCCTTAAATTTTTAATTTGTTGAGTATTTCAATATTAATTCAATAACTTCTCAAATGTGTTTTGAATAATTCATTCGGAACAAATTGTAATAAATTATTGTTATTTTAATTAATTCCTTGTTGTTGTTGTTTCGGAAATTTTTCTCGTCATTTTATTTTTTTAGATTTCAGTTTAAAGTTTAAGCACTCAATAATATCCAATAAATAATAACTATTTCTTTATGTTCTTAATTAATTTAAAATTTTAAATGATATTTAATAGTAATAATAATAATAATAAGAAGAAGACGAAAAAGAAAAATATTAATAATACAACTACTAATAATATGATATTTAATTTTAATATTAATATTATTATTATATTTAATAATGTTATAGTAAAAGTTCAAATTATCAAAAATTTGATGCAAAATTTTGAGTGTTTAAACGTTTACATCCAAGGAGATTATCAATAATAAATTATTATTTTGAACAGATCACCAATATTACATATTGAACAGATCACCAATATTAAATACTGAACAAATCACCAATTTCAATCAAATGTCTCCAAATTCTGCTTATTGAAGCCTTCACAGAAGACATTATAAATTGTAATGCAAATATTATTATTATCATCATCATTATAATATTATTATTATTTTTATTATTATTACTAATAGTATTTTTTATCACTATTATTATTTTGTAATCACTATTATTATCGTTATTATTATTATTACATTAAATTCAAAGTAATTACTAAATCATAATTTTTATTAAACAAATATGAGCAATATTTAGTCCTGAATTACCAACATAGAAACACGACAAACGATTCAAATTCAACATCACAGGAAGTTGGAGTTCTTTGGAGATCTTTTTTTGGAGTTTGAAGTTTGAGCGATAAATACGTGAATAATCCTGGATTGAGAAAATGAAATTCCTTTTCTAAAAATGTTTGAAACAAAATTAAAATATTTGTTTCGAATTTATGAAATTCTTTAACAATAATTTGTTCTAATATGCTGGAATTGATTAAGAATATTTGCAATTATATTACTTCCGTCAAATATGATTCTGCCTGCGCTGCAGTCACGAAGTGGCGCTATATGAATGTTCTTTCCAATATTAAATAAATATTAAACCAAAAACAATTGGATAAATAAAAATAATTTTCTCTTGAAATGTTTAAAGTTGAAATTCTTCGATGACAACATTGTGAGGTGCATACAAGCACTCGATGCTTCTGACTGTGCAAAAGATCTTTCGCACAACTGCGATCTCTTCAACAAGATTCAACAGGTCCTGCCCCAGTGTCCCAGGGTTGGTTCGAACATTCGGATGATGATGATGATGATGATGCTGATGTTCATTATCAAATTATTCATTATTATTATTATATATTTGTATAAATATGCACATCTGCTGTTAGAAGGAATATTGTTTCTTTCTTAAATATTATTGTTATGATCAATTTATAAAAATGTGTCATGTCATAAGTGTGTGATATCTTAAGACCTGACATGGCGTAATGCAACTTAATGCAACTGAATATTACTAGTTATAGTCATTCAATCCAACTGAACACAAGCTAATAAGACCGAATAGAACTTAATAAAACTGAATAGAATTGAATAGAACTGAATAGAATTGAATAGAACTGAATAGAATTGAATAGAACTGAATAAAACTGAATAGAATTGAATAGAACTGAACCCAACCACAGAAACTCCAGTTCAGCACCTTCTTCCCCATCCTCAAGGAGCAGATGGTCAAAGCGGAAATGTTGATTCTGGTCCTGCCGTGCATCGTAGTCCTCATTGAGTCCTGCTCAGCACAGGACTACCACCAGATCATCATGCCAGAGTTGAAAAAGGTCTTCTGCATGCCCAACAGGCCTGTGCAGGTTCTGATTGATAAGCTGATATTATTTCTATTATCTGCTACGATTGTTATTATTTTACTTTTTTACTTTGGCGTTTTAAATGTCAAAATTAATCCTTAACTCTTAAAATGTCATGTTTTAAATTTTCGAAAATTCTAGCTTTCAAGCAAATTCGTTTGCACCGAGATCTCAAAAAAATTATTTAAAAAAAAAACAAACAAAAGCGGAACAAAAACAAATTGCTTTAAAATAATTTTTTAAAATTAATCTTTTGAAATATTTACTGCAATACATTTCTCTCGAAAAATTATTCCTGGAAATTATAACCCGGAAATTGTGACCTGGAAATTATGACGAAGGCGACGGTGTTCCTGCTGGAGAGACTGAGCATAATTCTGGTGAAAGCAACCGAAGAGGACATCAAGACCGATGTTCTTCCGCTCGTATTTGCAACCATAGAATCAAACTCCATCCCTGGACAGGTGATTATAATCACATTCATTTATGATTGGTAGTGAATATACTGTTAGATTATTTATTGCTTATTGTTATTTTTTATTTTTTATTTTTTATTGTTGTTGTTGTTATTATAATTATTATTATAGTTATTGTTATTATTATTATTATTATTTACAATGTTTTTGTTGTTTTTAAAGTTAAAGTGTCAACACTTGTTAATTGAGACTTCATTCGTAATTATTAAACAATCGCTGTAACTGTTTCTAATAATTTGTTATTTATTATTTAATCAATTAAATTAGTGACTAAATTCAAGCGATGTGATTTTCCACATTCAAGGAAGCCGCCATCAACGTGTTCAACACGATAAAGAAGTACTTGGATGATCAGTCCATGAGGAAACTCGTTCTGCCGAAAGCCAAATCCCTCTTTATGAAGTCAACCAGTGTCAGAGTAAGCAAGATGGTGATGATAGTGATGATGGTGATGATGATGATGAAGATGACTACATGCTAGTGTTATAATTATTTCTGCAGCAAAAGTCTCAAATGTCTGCCATGGAAAAAGACTTCCATTTTAAAATTAAAATTTGTTGGCAAATTTTTGAAGTTTTGAGATGAGAATTATTGAAAATTTTGAAACATGAAGTCCGCTGCTTTTAGGAGAAAATGAAAGTATTATTGCACTTGTATCCAAAATAATTGAAATACATTCAGAATCGGAATATTTTATTTCGTCGGAAATGCGGCATATTTATGCGTCCGTAAATTTAATGTTTCCCGCGGTCTGATGCTCGTCTGCCGAGGAGTTAAAATTGATGACTTGTAAATGTTCGTTGATTTTCAACTTATCTCGAATTTTCAGATTTTCATCCCTAAATAAATTAATATATTCATCACAAGACATTCAAATGCGACTAACTGTATGGTTATGTTTTATTTAAATATTTTTTAATTACGAAATATGTTCTTGTTGCTTGTAATTAATAATTCAGATCGAATCATGCATCGAATGAAAACGCAAAATTTTTATTACAGCTTCAATGAATCTTCGATAAATTATAATTTACATTAGAGATTCAATGAATTTTGTTAACCATTATTAAATTAAGAAAAGTTAGAAACCATCGGAAACATGACGAAGGATTGAAAGTTGATATGAGAGTTCAAAAGTCTTTTGAACCTTAAACGCTGAATTTTTAAATTTTCTCGAATTGAACTCGGAAATAAATTTTCATTCAAATTCTGACATATTTTCAAGTAATTTCGATGATTTCCATTGATTTGCCATGAAATCCCATCCTCCAAATACTCCAAGCACCTGTCGTCTCATTAATTCATCCATTCATTAAATTCACTAATTCATCCATTATTCCATCAATTACTCCATCCGTTAAATCTTCATAATCTTCATAAATCAAAATAACCAATTTCTTCCTCCTTTAATATCTAATTCATCGATATTTTCCTAAGAGAATAATGAGAACCTATTATCAACTTCGTCGTGCATTAAAACAGCAGCAGAACAAAAACATTGAAATCACAATATATTTATAATATAACACAATATAAGAACAAATATTTGAAAAAAAAACTAAAAAAAAACTCTTGAGTAATTTAACTCATTAATTAAAATTCAGATTTTGTTTGGTTTAAAAAACAATTCCGCATTTAAATTGAGACTTTTTTGGTTAATCAAAGAAAACGAATTAATGTCAATTAACATGAAATTTATTTTGAAAATAGGCATTTAATCAGCGACATCTTTCGGAGATCGGATTAATAAATAATCGTTCATTATTATAATTATATCGTGTTATTATAATTACAACAATACGTTATTGTTGTAATTATGTCGTATTACATTTAAGTTACATGTAACTGATCCACCTGTACTGAGATGTACTGCAATGACGCTGTACAGGGCCTGATAATGCACAGGCATGTCGTGAAAACGTCGACATTTTGCTGGAGTTTGTTTCATAAACAACTTGTAATTCGAACGAATGTTCTCATCTCCGATGGAATCCCGTGGTTTTATTGGGCCTCCGATCTTGTGCTGAGGAGGTAAAGATTCAAAAAGAGCAGACGATATACTGATTCGAGAGGCATACAGGCTTTTACGAGAACTCAACTGAGCTTAGCGACATTTAAACGTTACAACATTTCAACATTTCAACATTGCAACATTTCAACATTTCAACATTGCAACATTTCAACATTCAACATTGCAACATTTCAACATTGCAACATTTCAACGTTGTAACAAAGACATAAATGTTCAAGTACCGATTTGAGTCGTAAGTTGAAATTAGGGGATTCGCTTCTTCGATCCCCAGGAAAGTAATTAATTAATCAATAGTTCCGATGAGAGGGCGTCGATATTTTCTCTATTTTTCTACTCCTTAATTTCCTCCTCCTGAAGAAGCTTCGCCTTCCTGTCGTAAAAACATATTTGGAGGAGTTGAAACCACCTGGTGACTCATTTGCTGTGGTCGTTGTTGACCACGCGAATCTCCAAAGCTGTTGTTCTCACCCGATTTCGCGTCAGTGTTTGATGAACAAAGATTTCCACTTGAACCGCTTGAAATCATGAGCAACAAAAATTCCAGAAAAAGAAGGAAGGATTGTGAAGGGTTTGGAAGGATTGTGAGTTTGTGAGTTTGTAACTGTTGATGCATTTGCATCGAGCTTGGAAACATGAAAAGACACTTAGGTTGTTGTTGTTGTTGTTGTTGTTGTTGTTGTTGTTGTTGTTGTTGTTGTTGTTGTTGTTGTTGTTGTCGTTGTTGTTGTTGTGCAAGCAGTCTTTGAAAACATCATTAATGCCATTTCTAGAATCACCATCCTTAAGCACAGGTCGTGTTATTCTGTTGGTATCACCAATTCATTAATTTCTCAGAAATTATTTGAAATGATCGAAAAATGTAAAAAAACTTAAATTAAATTGTAAAAAAGACTTGAAATTAAGTATTTTATTCCGAGAGAATTAATGGTCGATGGTGACGTTGCAAATTGAAATTGATCGACATGCTGAATATTTCACATAATATCTCTTAAACAAAACGTTCTAAAACAAATTATTAACTTGCCGATGTTATCAATAATGCTTCAATAGTTATTTATTTTACAATGAAACACTCCAAATGTGTGACGAGTTTTTTTTTGACTTTGCAAAAGTAAAAAATATGAATATATTTAAGAAGAACAAAACAACAAAATAAATAATTTCTATCCGACATTTTAACTCTTATGCTTGACTGCTTCAAAGTTGACATACAAATACAAACACACACAAAAATTACAAGGCCACAAACTTTCTTCCGACCTAAAAGTTTTGGCGGTAAAATTTCAGACGAAGCTGAACGCACTGGCATGCATCGATCGTCTGCTTGATAGTTTGGACAAAATGATGATCTTGGATGATGTCCTCCCCTTCCTGACTGAAATCAACTGCTCGGATGTTGACATCATCATGTCAATCACAGGTGGTCATTTCTTTCGATTCAATGAGTCACATTTTAATTATTCACATTATGTCATTACAGTGGCTGGAGTGAAGGAATTATTGCAGAGCAAACATTACGATTAATTAGTAGCTTATAATTATTGTTAAATGTAATTATTGTTGAATGTAATTAATATTAAATGTAATTATTGTTAAATGTAGTTAATATTATTAAATGTAATTATTGTTATTAAATGTAATCAATGTTATTAAATGAAAATATTGTTAAGTGTTGTTTTTCCACAAGAGTAACTTGATTAAAAAGCCACCTAAAAGATTACAAACGATCAACAAAGCAGCTTGTACTGAGTTGTACTTAACGTACTCCAAGTACCGGACGCGTACAAGAGCCTCTGTAAGCGCTTCCATGCATACGAATGTGCTGCAAACCACGTTAAGGTCGACCTTATCTTAGATGTGAAATGCTGATTGAAAGGAGACAAACTAATTGAAGACTTTACTTGCCTTCGTTTTGCAATGCAATATATTTACCTAACAAGTATTCCTATTTTCTCGTGTAATTGTACGGGTTATTTGCACCATTTCTTCAGTGCAGTTCTGTTTGCCTTCATTCATTTATTTATTCTCAAAATTGACCGAAAGCCTCACCGATGGTGCTTTGTTAAACAAGAATCCTGTGTACATTTAGTAATGTTTATTCTGGAGAACTTGTTTAGCGCATCGATGACATTCTCCGATAAGAAATGTCGCGAGCGAATGGCACAAATTGATTTCAGTCCAAAAGAAAATCCTTAATTGAAAAGTAATCTTAATGTTACGTGCAATTGGACGTAACTTCCTGATGTCACAGGAGCCGTTGAATGTCATCTGCATCGCATTTCATCAGCTTAAATATCGCCGACAACTATTTCTACGTTGCTCTTAAAGTTTCCATTTCCAAGCAATTTTTAAATGTCATATTAGCAAATCAATATCTGATGACATTTCACTTCATTTCGTTTTCCTTAATTAGGGAATCAATTGTTGATACTTTCAGCCATCTACCGCCATCTTCTGAGCGACAGGATGTTCGGTTTGAGTCACAGTTTGATTGCCACGAGGATCATGCCCACCCTCATTCCCTATACTGTCTGCCCTGGACTTAACCTTGATCAGGTCAGTCTGTGTAATTACAATTTCATTATTATTATTATTATTATTATTATTATTAATTGGGTTAATTAATTCGTCATTATTATTTGATTTATTATTTCATTAGTTGTGGTGAAAACAAGAAAACAAGACCGATAAATAGATGATAAACGGCTTTTCAATGTAATAAATGGATTTGATGAGGTCAATTTACAAATTAAGTTTTTAATTAATTCAGTTACGAAGTCTCGTTTAGTTCCAAAGAATGATGACATTCGAATAATAATAATAATGATGATGATGATGATAATAATAATAATAATAACAACAACAATAATAATAATAACAACAACAATAATAATAATAATA
Source organism: Hirudo medicinalis (assembly GCA_011800805.1). NCBI lineage: Eukaryota > Metazoa > Annelida > Clitellata > Hirudinida > Hirudinidae > Hirudo > Hirudo medicinalis. The sequence goes on from MPNW01000007.1 coordinate 8,906, forward strand.
ATAATAATAATAATAATAATAACAACAACAACAACAACAATAATAATAATAATAATAATAATAATAATAATAATGACGTTGTCGACGACGAAGATGACGATGACGATGGTGATGATAATTCAAAAACGTTATTTAAACCTAAAAATAGATAACAAATAAAAACAATTCAATAAATATTTATAAAATGTACAACTTAATAAAAACAAAGAATTGTTTCTCAACTGAGAAAGGCATGTTAATTGGTTGTCACGGACACGACATCTTGGAGTGGTGACGTCACATTTTTCGTCACACGACAATGACCGAGTGGGATGATAATCATCATCAGGAGGCACAACATATTATGACATAATCACATCAAATTCAATACATTAATATCAATAATATCACTAAAACTTTACAATTCTTATTCATGCATTATATTTTGCTGTCTTTCGTTTCTATTATCGAACAATTTACTCCAACTGTTGTTGAATTCATTTAAATTACTTACTTCCTCCAAGTTAAATATTTACGATTAATAATAATAATAATAATAACTTTTGTAGTCTTTGTAAATTCTAATTGCAGTTCAGTGAGTTGATGGAGGTTCTGTTTGAAATGTTGGCAATTATTGATACCCAGAGAAGGACCAAGATGATCAACGAGGCACCTGACCTAAAAGCTCTTGAGATGAGGTTCAATCAAACAATTAGTTACTTCAATTTCATTTAAATAATATTTTAATGAATTAGTTATGAAAATTAAAACGTTACAAAATTGCAAACAAAATTTATGTTTATGTTGTCAAATATACTTCCCTTCCCTCCCTCCAAATGTGTTGAATGAGTGCGAGGAATGAATGAATGAATGTGTTCAAATGAGGCAATATTAGTTGAAAATATCATCCTACTCTTACTTAAAAAGAATTTCTATTGAAACAAATTTCCAGGAGGACTTCCATGGACATGAGATTCAATCAAGACAAACAGGTCTGCCTCGATTCATCGGTCAGAAGCTACGCTGTTCAATCCCAACTGACGGTCGAAGATCCCAGGAATCATCGAGGTAAAATCGTGTTAAAATATATTTTTAAAATAGTACTTTCACTTTAATTATGTTCAACGTGAAATGTAATTGAAAGGGTGAGGTAGATAAGACGTGGATAACTACGAAAACAATCGTCAAAGATTGGATTGCCAACTCCTTTGACATTAGTCGTATTATTATTAGTAATATATTTGTTATATTTGATAATTTAATTACATTAATTAATTAATAAGTTAGTTATTAGTTATAATAACAAAAGTGAATTAATTAATATTATGTTATCAATTTAATGGTGTTATTATAACTGATTAATACTTGTTACGCAGCACTTTCGGCTCCAGGTTCATCAAGAGAACTTTCAGTTCTTTCCTGTCCAAAGCCGAACGTGTCGCTTTCATCCAATCGCAGACATTCCAGTTTTCAAGGTCTCATTATGGCCGTGAGTAGTTTGATAGATTATTTCATGCTTAATTAACCAGTGATTTGAGTCCCGTTGACCCTTCCTACCTTCTTCCCCTGAGTAGCTGTTTCACCCCTTCCATTTAGCCATGGACCTCTCCGACCTCTGCCCCCTCCCTGTGATTTCTAAAAATTAAATAAAATCTATTTTAATTTTTTTATTTTTTTATTCCTATAATTTACGACTTTGGAAGAAAATTTTAGCAGCTCTGTCTCCAAAACCACCACTGGTTCCAGTGTGCGACCCCCGCCAAAGTGTTCTAAATCCGCCCATGCCCTCATCCCCCTTACTTTTGGTGAGAAGCAAACAAAATACCAAATTCATCTTGTTGATCATGGGTTTGTCCCTCCTCTGGAAAAACTGAAATAGCGTCCCCGTAATTAATGAATATTTTCATGAATGCATTTTTATATCAACATTAATGTTTAAGATGATAAAACTGCGATTAGATTTGCATGGAGATTTATGTAGGCGAGAATGTTTTCCTTTGTATTAAAATATTCGCCAACGTTAAAATCAAACTGCAGGCATATTTGAGCAATTACAAACAACGTGGACGATTTCGTTTCACTTTTTCCCCGAAATGGAGCTCATTTCATATTCCCGCGGGCCTTTATTAGCACCGGTTGCACCCAATAATCGGATGTTGTCATAGAAACACACTTAGAGGGTGAATGGTGATTACCACCACTGGCATTCAAACAAGCCTCCTCTCGTGATTTATGGCCTCGACATAAACATGATGAATGCTTTCCTAAGCGTTTATTCTCTAAAGTAAACAAACTCAACGAAAACTTCTTTGGTTTCAACTAGAAAATACTTCCAAACAATCTTCCAACATTTTCCCCATAAACATATATCGCCGAAATCGACCCCTGCTTATTTCCAGCCAAACCAGCTCAGTTTGGAGGAGAATTCCAGCAGCAGGACAATGCTGGGAGGGTTGCCATCTTACTTCTCACGTCAATCAAGCATTCCTGTCAATTCACCTCCTCCACCATGCACTCCATCTATACTGGTCTCAAAGCCCTCAGTCAATGACTTCAAGGAACTTCTATCTGCAGCTCCAAACTTGTGGAACAAGAGCAGTCAGGGTCAGGAAGAAAACAGTAGGAGAGCAAGCACCCACAGCATAGGAGTGATCGTGAGTTTCTGAACATAGAACATGTAAATGTTTACAAAGCCAAATGTCAAAATTCAGTGTCAGACATCATCGCATCATAAAAAAAATTCATGCCAGCCTCAATTCTACATCGAATAAACAGGAGCCTATCAGACGAAACAGTAGGGAGCTCCTGGACAGGCTTCCAATTTCAAACAGAAGACCAAGTTTCCATGGGATGTGCGAAACAGCTGTAAGAGAACCTCCTCCAGGTTGAAATGCAGGGATCGTTAGTTTTAATATCCCTCCACCTACTTTTGCAGATGCAGTTCTTCTCTGGGAAACAATAGCAAGCCATCAAAGGAGGGCAACCAGGTGCAGTTTCCATTCGAACCAGACTAACACAACAACTATCATATATTTTTTTGAATTTGTCACAATGACTTGAATTCTTATTTTTCTATCCCTCAACGACATGATTTTCACAACTGAGACATTAAAAACAACTGATGAGACAAGATGATTCTTATTATTCAGCTAATATCATTGAGACACCAAAGTAAATTATGTAAAAAAAGTTGTAAAAATCAAGCAGACGTCAGACGACAGAAACCTCTTCATAATTTTGTCCGACCATCGACCAACTTTTGATTCAACCCAAGACCGGGGGTTCATTTGATTGAAATCAACTCAACATCGAAAATGAGGGTGGCATTTGGAGGAATAGTGCAATGCAATAAGGAATCCAAACCAATTACAAACTCAACAAAAATATATGCAGCTATCACTTCAACAACTTCACTCTAGGAAATAAATTTGCCTAATTTGATAAACAAACGCTCAAAAAGGATATACTCCACCCACTCCCTGAGAGCCATAAGCATAGTCGGGAGTGCAAGTAAGCTTGGCAACTTGTCCAACGCTCATCTACGACATTAATCAACCATTAAAATTAAAATTATGTAAAGTCATAAGTACAAATAAATCATTACCTGGGCGACTCCTTCATCCCATCCTGAAATAATCAAACATGAGACATCAGAATCCATAGGAAAAAGTAGTCAATGTTAAGCTCTAAAACAACAATAAAACAAATAAAACTGAACATGAAACCCACCCTTAATGACCTGACCAACTCCTATCTGGAACTCGAAAGGCTTTCCTCTGTCACGAGAGGAATCGAACTTCTTGCCATCAGTCAGAGTACCTGACAAAATAACCAAAAATTAAATAACTATCACTTAAGTTTGTCACAAGACATTTATTCAACCTGTGTAGTGGACCACAACATTCTGGCCCTTTCTGGGGAATGTCTTCCCTATAGGAAATAGTCAAAAAGTCAGTTATTAGAAAAACATTTGATATGCATCTAGGCAAAGCCTCAGATGCCGCATAAATGACACTAATTTTTGGCGAATAATGAACGGCATAACTAAGACAAAATGAATGCTTATTCCCACTCACCATCTCCGGGCTTGACGGTTTGAATGTCCACACCCATTTCCAATAACAAATTCTGAGCGGCCGGAAAGGAAATAATGCCCGAAGCCCCTGTGTATCACCAGGATCGAGTAACTTTTAGTAATTTTTATTTTATTGAAATGTTATTGCAAATTAATTTATTTATTTCTATGAAATATTTGCAGTATTTAACAACAACAAAAATGTCTATATTTCTGCTCTAGGTGCAATTAAATAAGTGCGTGAATATGCATTAAATACTGATTTAAATATAATGTTAATTTTCTTTATTAATAATTTAAAAATTAATGTTAAGTAACTCTTTGATAGGAATCGACAGGGCAAATTTTAGCATCACTGAATTTCCATTGTGAATAGTTTTAAAGATTTGAACAAAAGCAGACTATTACACTGTTAATACATTAGAAGGTTCTATCTTTAAACATGTATTTTATTCCCCGACATCTGAACCCGGCCCCGGTCGATCCCTACTCTTTGATATCATTCAAAAATCGATTATAAAAATTTTTCAATTAAAATGAGTTAGGGAATTGTCGTGTTTTCAATTATAAAAACTGAGTGGCTTAAAATTTTACGTGATCAGCTCTCAAGTATTGTTTAAGGAAATATGGGGCTTCGGGAAAAGCCTAAAAATGAACGTCACAAAACGATGTTTTGAAACAAAATTAAGTTTTATAAATAATTATCTGTTAGGAACATTCTTTATTAATGCTTACTTCTAGGTGAATGACACTTAATTTGTTCCAGATAATTTGCGATTGAAATTAATAATCATTTCTGAAGCTGATTGTTTCAGGAATTGCAAGGCTCTGATCGTAATCTGTACATCATCCCTTCTGATTTCAAGTAACAGTGATTTCGACTTTCAAACCCTCGACATAGTGCATACGATGGGTATCAAGTCAACCTACGAACCATTTGATTACAAAATGTCCAGGTGTGGGAAAGATGTGTCCAAGTGTCTTGGAGGTATTTCCAGGATTGCTGGCTTCGTCAAGAACTACAGACAAGATCACGGCCAGATCATTTTGCTGGATGGTGGCAACTTCATAAGCAAAAACGTCTGGTACGACATTCACCGCGGCAAAGCAGCGAGCGATTTCCTGAACAGCATGAAATACGATGCCATGGTTAATAAATATGAGTTATCGTTATTAAGAGTCATATTACCTAATATTGGCAATTATTTGAATCGTTGTTAACAAGTTTTTCACAACAAATAACATTTAAAAGATAATTATAATTACAAAAAATGTCACAAATCCTTCATTTGGAATATGTTTCAAACCACATAAGCAATTTAATATTTTTTTTTATCCCGTTTCATAGTTTTGTTAATTTATGTGAATTTTTGTGATCAAAAGTTTGATGTTTAAGTTATAAGATTTTTTTTTTTAATATTTAAAATTATTATTTTTGAGAAATGTTGGCCAACAATGTTGGGATTGTTTGCCAAGTAAGGGGCAAATGCCAACTCACTGGCAGCGAAATTTCAAAAAAAAAAAAGAGAAAATGCCCGTCAGATATTTCTCCACGGTTATTTTGCTTCACCGGTGAGTCGGCCTGTTGCTTCACCGCCTGTTAATCAGCCTTTGCGTTAGTAGTAGTTTATTAACTTCATCAGCATAACTTGACGAGTAGGACAACAACGAAAACAACAAAAGAAAAACAGCAATAAACAACGAACAAAAATTCATAATGTGATTTCATCGATTTTTACAAATCCAATGGAATATTAGCTCCTCACTTGCAGTATTTATTGAAAATTATGGAAGCAAACGGAAACATCAGTTAATAGTTTAATAAACAACTGAATATAACTGCCAACTTTAAGCAATTAAGGAACTTTACTACAGTCTTTCTACAACACAATTTCTATCGACAACTTCACCATGACAAGCTACTCGCTGCAAGTTCTCACCAACTTCCGTGTGCCCCCTAACCACATAACATAGTTTTAGAACCATTAACAAACCTATTTCAGCAGTATTGCTAAGTGGAACTCCAGTGGACTTATTTTGTCCCTTATTGTTATTCTCAGACTTGACTGGGTCGGACATTCCATTAAGAAATGTTGCTTAGTCTCATCTTCCTGAGGGCATGTTTGGCATTAACCATCTGCATTAACCTCATCTTAAAAAGGTGTCGATTTAGAGCGCAATTTCCAAGATGGAGTTTAGAGATCAAAGTTTCCTTCTTCCTTCCGGCACATTGGAATTTGCTCTTCATCGACATTAATTTCTCCACTAGCTTGCAATGCTTCTATTCTTTGTTTTCCCATCTGTCTGCCATCGATGTCGGACATTTTGGTCGATCAACCTCTTGATTGTTGCCGGAATAAAGTATTCATTTGTATCCTTGGTTGTAAGAGCTTTTGCCAAGGCGTCCGCTTGCTCATTTCCAGGAATTCCGACATGGGCAGGTACCCAGACCAGTGTGACTTCTTTGCCTTTTTCTTGAAGTTCTGAAATAATAGAAAGAATTCGGGGTCGTTTTAAGCATTGTTGCTTTTTTTCAAGTTCATCTTAGTTCATCAAGTTCATCAAGAGAACTTAAAGAGTCGGTAAGAATTACTATGTTGAGGGTCTGTCTGGTAGGATTCCTCCACGAGCAGCAGGTAACTCTCGATGGAACTGATGGTACTCTGATACAAGTAAAGATTTAATTGCTAAATCAATCAATGACGTTATGCCCTGGTTATAGTAGCATGTTCGAGAAATTGCAACAACCACCAAGCAGCATTCATAAAAAGTTGAACAAGAACCTGCATGTAAACGCTGATTAACAGCGACGAAGCGGGCGACATGGCCCTAATCTATTCGCGGGCAGTAGTGGCCATCTTGGCCAACCCCCGGGCACCCTGACTGGTCATCAACCAGAAGTGACGGGTGCCGAAACTGAATGCCAGTGAGTTGGCCTGTCACTTCTCCAACCACCAATGTTGTTGACAGTCATCGGCTTCAAAACTTTAGTTATTGCTAACGACTATTTCAAAAGCAGACCAATGTAATTCACAAATAAAATTGTCATGATAATCGCTTTCATTCATAAATTCGTTCAAGGTTCTTGGATGTAGTGACTTCTCATTGTTCAATAATTTCATTGCTGATCTGAATATGCCGGTTCTGTTTTCAAACCTCGCCACCAATGCAAGCAGCAACCCAAGGATGAATAAGTTGAGGACTGAGCCTCTCATCATCGACGTAAAGTCTGTTCAGGTGGGCATCATAGGCTTCACAAAGAGTTGCCCCATATTCAGAAAAAGTAGGTCGTTTATATTCCATTAATTTTTAAATAAATTTGAATTAAATTTTTGATTTGAATGTTTCACATCTTTGACTTTAGTGATTTCTGAAACCTAATATTTTCACTTTTTTCAAGTTACTGCTTTTACGACATTTGCATGAAATTGCATTTCGTAAAATTCAATAATTAAATAAATCTTTGTTTTGTCATTTTCAAGTTAATTTAGTTGCCCTCGGCGACTCAATAATACAAGAAAAGATTGATTTCCTGAAAGATAAGAGCGTCGGAATCATCATACTTGTGAGCCACGAAGATTTTGAAACTAACAAAAGACTTGCCTTCAAATTTCCCGAAATTGATCTTGTTGTCGGGGGTGAGAGGAACTTTCTGTATTCTGGTGTGCAGCAGTTTTTTCTGTTTTGTTTTTTGTTTTTTTGGTAATTTTTACCTGAACATTTGAATCTATTCCAGGCTCTCCGCCCACAGATGAGAAGGTGGATGGTACTTATCCGTACCTAGTTAGGAACAAGTACTCTTCCAACTTAGTCGTATGCAATGGGTTGTACGGGAAGTACGTGGGGGCGATTAGCATCCAGTACACGACGCACGGACAGTCGGTCACTTGGGAAGGCAATCCAGTTCTTATGGATAAATTCGTTGGAAAGGGTTAGAAATAAACTTGTTTATTTGTGGCTTGTTGTTTGCGTTTGTGAGATACTTATCTGGTTTGATTTTTATTGAAAATAAATTATAAATTAATTAACAATAATATAATTACATAATCCATAATTTGATAATATTTTCTAATATATTGAATAATGCAATGTTAAAGTTAATTATTATTAAATTTATTAAATTGTAAATCATAAAAATTATAAGCAGTCGTAAAAAAATTCTTGAAGACAAAGAATTTGACGAGATTTACTCTAGCTTGCAACGCCAATTGAAGCCATGTACCATAAGCAGGTTGGTTCAGCACTTGAACATCTCGAAGGATCAGAAACAACTTGTCAAACTAAGGAGTGCTCGCTTGGTCTCTCATTTAAGTTCATTATTACTGGAGATTATTGAATTTATTTATAAAATTTTTGTGCAATAAAATTTATCAATAATGTGTTTAATAAATGCTATTGGACATTTTAGGAAAATGTAGATATATTCACAAGTTATTATTAATATTATTATTCTTAAATAATACAAGGTCCTCACATTTCAATCATGTAATTAATACAATAATTATTTTTCTTGATTACCACATTGCATAATATTTCTCTTTCTTGAAATTTAAGACAAATATGTTTACACTTGCATCTTTTTACCGGACATCAAATATAAAAAAAAATAACTAAATCCACGATCTAATTATTTATTCTTAATTAAGACTTAAAGTAAATTTGGAATTAAATAAATTCCTCAGGCAATCTCTTGTGTGACGCCATTGCAGACGAAGCTCTCTCATTAGGTGCGGCGTGTCACACCTGTGCCATGCAGGCCAGCGCTATCAGGGACAACATAGCAGAAGGTGAGACTTGAAAATAATTGTAGAAAAGAATTAACTTACCTAAATAAATCAACAAAATAAATGATGCAAGTGAATGGATTAAATTCATATGCAGTTGATTAGAACGATCAAATATGTAATCATAAATTAGAATTAATAGAATTAAAAATTAACCCGATCAATCAACCCCGTTAGGTGAAATTTCCTTGCACGACGTGGTCACTGCAATACCACTCAATATGAGTGTGGAAGCGGTTTATATAAATGGTTCGACACTTTGGAAGCTCTTAGAATTTTCAATCAAAAACATCGAATCTGTTGCTGTCGACGGAAGGTTTCTGCAAGTTTCTGGTAATCTCAACATTAACTGCAATAACTTTTAACTAATTTTTGTCCAAATCTTGATAATCACACGGTCAACATTTTCATTCACGTCTAAGATGACTTGATATGTCATGAAAATGTACCATGAAAAGGAAGACCAAAGCGAGCGCCTCTGACGCTGACGATAGGGCGCCCTATAAATTAGTAGCTTTTACAGTCCTTTATGCTAGGTTTTTCTGATATTATTATTATTAATTATTATTATTATGGTTGTTGTTGTTATTATTATTATTATTTCGAATTCTAAGACATTTTTGTTTTATTTAACATTCATATATTAAGCATTTATTTGCTAAAATGTAATTTTAAGTGATTGATATGTAGCCGTCGCCTGTCTTGACAAGAAATTAATGAAATTGAAAATAAGAATCGAATAAAAACTGAGTCGATAAAAGATGTGTCTTACTCCAAGTAATATCACAGCAATTCATCCTAACGGTTTGTGAAATGAATTGATTGTCAACAGGCATCAGGGTCAAATACAACTTCAAAGCGTCAAAATACGTCGACCAAATATGGACTTCCTTGTGTCACGGTTGCAAAACATACAAAGTGGTGGTCCACAAGATGCATTACTGTGTTTTGTTGAGCAGTTTCATAATAAACGGTGGTGAAGGCTACGATTGGCTAGCAGACGAAATTATTAGAAGCACCACCTTAAGTTGGTTCACTTTTTTGCTTTAATCTTTTTAATTTTTTTGAAGGAACGTAATTTATAGAATTATTATTATTATCATCTTTTTTCTCCTTTATTTTCTCAGCCAAACAAACGAACAATACATAATTACGGATCATGAACCTCAACAAATATTTAAAGTCTGGGCCTGAGAGAACCCCGAGACATAATGTGCAAACCACAGCACAATCAACATTTTAAAATCAGTCCGTGCATTACACAATAAATGTCATCGCTACAATCCAATTCTTTTCCGCCATCGCTTTTGCGTTTTTCGCTTGTGATGTTTCCACAAGCGGTAAGTGCCAGAGAGAGCTACTGTTGACAAATTCATTAAAATGCTTCTGGAGAAGCCGAGGCCGCGCCAAGAGGAGTACGATTTCGATGAGAACACTCCTCTCCAGTTGCAAACGAATGCCATCACATCAACCTTCGGAGGAAGGAATTCACCTGGACTCTTGTTTGTCATCCATATTTGAACATCTTTATCGTCATACTTTTGCACTTTGGATGTGTGCACTTCGTCTAATGGGGCTATGTCAGAGACGATGGTGACATCGCAGACTATGGACTGATCCTAGTAGGTCTGGAATTCTGAGGTTTCCATCACTATTTATTCTCGGCTCAACTTTGGTGATGTAGCCTTTCTTGGTCAGCCTCTCCTCCAACAGGCGAACAAAGTTGTTATGCCGCTCTCTTCTCCCTGCGTCCATACCTGGGCAAACCTGGATGATGTGGTCCAGGCACTCAAAGGCACCAAACCGGAATCACAATAAGTGTTTATCTCTGGATGATACTTGGAGATCCTGAGATTGTTTGGGAGGACGGCAGCTCTGACTTTGATACATTGTATGTATTCGCATGGAGACATCCCTGGAACGACCGTCTACTATCCAATCACTAATTCCTGCCCCATGGGAAAAGGACTGAAGTCCGTATCCATCGACCGAGTCATATAAACTCTCTGCAGTTTCTTGTTTCAGTTGTTTCTTGGCTGCGGGTCCTTTTGACTTTCCAAACTTTCTGTATTCGCAAAGAATTACGTTTTCAAATCCGAGTTATCTTTCAAAGCATCAAGCAGAAACTCATCCTCATTGGACTTGGACTGTGCCACCATTGCCGACATTCTATTGATTCTAATAATCGGCACCCATTTTCTGAGTTGCAGTATTCCTAGTCCTCCAGCCTTGACCCCCGCGTAGAAGAAAGCAACCGGCGTGTCTTTGGGAAGGCGCAGCCATTGTCGGATAGCGGATCTAATCTCGGTGTCAGAAGCACTGAGAAACTTTAACGAAATACTATTGAAGGTGCGGTAATGCACGATACTTAGCATTAGATGGGACCTGAGAGTGTACATTTTTTGATTTGGTTTCAATGGAGCCCTGGATATTGAGTGCAACTTGTTCTGAATTTTTTCTCATATCGATGCATATTTCAATTTAGGACCAATGTCAGCACCGAGGTACTTGTAAGTGTCAAGAATGTTCATTGCCGTAATTTGATGTTGGTTGACCTCAAGGTAAGGATCCGGATTGACAATCCTCCTCTGCACTTCCGCCCTTAGAGACGAGCATTTTTGAGCATTGATACTCAGTCCCACTTTCGCCAAAGACATCTCAACTTGTTACAGAAGCTTATTCATTCCTAGCAAGGATCGAATCATCTGCAAATAACAATAATTGCACTTGACTGACGAATTAATATCTCCTGTCTCACCGATGGAAGGGTCCACCTCTGCCATCACCATGTCAATCACCGCGTTAAAAAGTAGAGGAGACATGGGGTCTCCTTACCGTACTCCTCTGTTCACTTGGATGTCATGACTCAATTTTCCTCCATTCTTTAGTTGGACTGAGCAATTACAATAGGCCTCTGAAATATATCTCAGCATGAATGGCGGAGTTCCGAGTCTGTGGGCTGCTCTAACAATCGATTATTGGGAAACCGAATTAAATGCTTTGCTCACGTCGATGAAGGTGAGGTTCAGCCTTCGCTTCTGCTCCCTCTTTTTTTTATGATTGCTTTGACTAGCCATATATTGTCCGCTAGGCCATCGCCGTGCCTGAAAGCCTTCTGACGATTTGAGAGAGGGGCCAGTGTGTGAGCATTCTTTTGCTCAGCACGCGGTGGAATAATCTGCCAATGATTGGTCCAACTGTGATCGGCCTGAAATCGCCGGGATTGAGTGTTCCTTGTTTATTTGGAATACATGTAACGTTTTCTTTTTTGATCACATCTGGGGGACTCCCACTGAACAGCCAGAGTGTCATGTGGGTGGCCCTGTCTTCTGGAGCTATTTTGTTCAAGTCACATTTTTTCATTCCGTCAAGACCAGGAGCGAAATTCTTCAGGTTCTTCAAAGCCTGAATGATTTCATCGTGACCAGAACATCCATTTCTTCAAAAGTATCGATGGCTCTCTACAGTCTGCAATCACTTTTAGACTTCTGGATGAAGACCTTTTCCCAATATTTGAGTAATGCCTCGTCAGCAGGAGGTACAGAATGTTTTTCGTGATCTCCGCTCATTGCAAACTGGACTCCCAAACTTGGAAAGTTTGTTTTATAAACATTTGTTGAACTCTCGCATACTCCATTTTCTTTGCTTTATTTGCTGTTCTGACAATATTCGCGAGTATTGGATTCACCTTTTTTCTCCTCTCCGAATTCACGTTTCTGCATATTCCTTTTACATCTCCTCGTGTTTTCCTCTTTGACGCTATCTTCTCAGAAATCCATCTTTGATATTCCATGTTAATGATGGATCTTTTGACCCCGCTTTCCTCATTGGGGTCAATGATCTGTACTCGTCATCATCCGCCAATCGGAGTAGAAACCTTTTTCTTTCAATGAACTGTAGCAGACCAATAACGTTTTCCAAATCAATTCTTGCGCAACTGGTTATGGCTTTAAAATCGGCCTTCACGTCCGATGTTATCATATTTGAGACCAGTTTGCGGTACTGTGGTTTGTTCATAATTCTCATTATGATATCCACATCGAGAGTGGGGAAGTTGTTGATCCTTTTTTTTGCAATCCACCAAGGTTCAATTCTGCCGTAGCTGGTGCTTTCCATGACTTTGGTTTGGAACAGGAAGGTGATGAATTCTTTCCTCAGCAGGACCTGAAGCTTGGCATGAGATGACTGTTGGAATTGACGTCTCAGTAAGCGTGGTTGTTGCTGAAGGTATCTCTCCAGTATTGCTTTATATTTGTCAGCGGGTCTTTGGCTTTTGATGGCATTCAATGTTCTGTGCTTAAATCTTTTATGGAGTTCTTTATTGACATTGTGTACTCCATTTCGAATCATCCCAGCCTCCATGGCAACAAGCATGCAATATTCTTTTTCTGTCCACCTTGCTTTTGAAGAGGGAATACCAGCTCTGGTTTTGTGATATTCAATTGGCTGTTTTCGAGGATGTGATAATTTATAGAATTATTATTGTTATTATTATTCGAACAATCTATTGGGATAGTAACAAGTTGAATTATTACCCTTTTTATTGTGCCATTACGTCATGACATTTCAATAATTTATTTATAACTACCTCTCCAAAAGTTGTCGTTGAGCACAATGCCCGCCAGTGAAATACCTGCCATAAATTACAGATATGACAGATACAGCCTCCTTCATCAGATACTTGAGGAGGTATTCTCCTGTTTACGTCAGAATGAAAGAACGTTTGACGGGATTTGATACGTTTCCAAATCTTAATCGAAAGAGCTGCGCAATGTCATTGTTGAATGATTACAACTGTGTATGTTTCTTGTTCCTTTTACATGTCCTCTTGCAAGACCACCGCAAGCATTAACTTTTTTGATAACCGATTATTTGCTAATCGATATTTTAAAATAATTATCGCAAAATAAAACCATTTTTTGCACTAAGTCTTTTGAACGATATTAGAGTTTGTGGGATTGTTATAAATAATGCTGTAAAAGTGGTCGAGCACACCAAATATTTCATCAATGGATATGTTGCTCGTCCTATTCAAAACACAATAGTTTCAAGATCCGACTATTATTATTCGCTTCAAATTTTTATTATTTATAAAAAAATATTTGCAATGAAACTTTTAGAAACTGGATCAATGAAACAGTAAAAAAAAATCTGATAAATTGTTCTATCGATCGAAACGCTTCAGCAACTTCACTTTTGCACACACTTCGAGGACAATTTAAGAAAATACAATCTTGTAAAATCGTTTATTAATTAATACTAATAATAAAGTTTTTAAATGTTATCTGGAAATAAACTGCAGAAAAATTGTTATTTATCGAACTCGAACTGTCAGCGGCTGATTTGAAGCTGCATGTGAAAGATGGGTAAACCAACCAACCTAATCTCTCAAATGCAGCATAAAATCGGACACCGTTTAGACTTGAAATGTTGAATATTGAGAATATGATGAAGATTTAAAACTGCTTTACGTTATTTAGTTATTTAATAAAACAATTGGCATTTATTAAGTTATCTCTGGATGAAATTGATCTTTGCACCAAATTTGACCGTACATTATATGCAAGAGTCCAAGAACTTCTTTGAACATATAACGGGCAGTCAAATCGAAATTGCAAGCTAAATCCTCGCTGGTTCGGTTGATTTTTCTAAATGGCTGTTAGCCTTTTAACTTATGATATATGTAATAAATTTAACATGCAATAACTCGAAGAAATATTCATTTATTATTTATTAAGGCAAGCTAACCTCTGGGAAATGATAAACTTTATACAAACACAAACTGCAAATACGGCAATCACAATTTCATGTTATTAGGTTATTATTAATAATAAAACCATCATGATTTAAACCACCAATTTTCAAACCTGATTTGTTTTAATCTTGGGAATCGAATTGCTTAGACCACGTTAGATTTCAAATTCAAATCCTTTTCTCTTGTCACTTATGAGGAATTTGTTGGTCGTGACTTCCAAGTAATGATTTTTGCTGATCCTGAAATTTAAAAAAAATATTCATCAAATAGTTTAAGTATTCGGAAAGACTCTAAGTAATGATTTTGGCAAACCTGCTTATGAAAAAGAACAGTTCCTTTGAGATGCCTCTAATTTCAAGCGATTCTTTAAAGGGGACAATTTTATTTCAAGTAACATGAAAATGTCAAAACTCTTTTCATTTGCTTTTATATCCCCACGGGGAGGTGCAAAATCAAATTGAGAGGCAAATGAAAAGACGAGTAATCTTTGACTGACAATCAATGATGATTTCCATATTAGCTGAATCGTGTTCAGAATAAAACCTTTCTCTATTACCTACAGAATTTTTCAGGTCATACGATGTACGAGATACTTGCGGAATTAAATGAAAAGCTAAGCCGCTTCGACAAGTTTCTTAATGGTTTCTAATAGAATGAAGTTGTATGTTGATTTTGACGAAATCTAAGCTTCATAACAAGCCTTATCATTTTGTCTAGCACTGGCATTTGAAAATTTGCATTTTGGTAAAGAAAAACTACTAACGGTTGAAAAATCAACTGCCGAAAGAAAGCCGAAAAATCTGAAATCGATAATTCAAAACGAATAATGGTGGTCAATGAAGCACATCTCTAAATAATGATTTCAAAATGGTGTTCTGATTCGGCAGGTGTGTTTTAATGAGCGGGTTCATGCGCTGATCATCTTTTTTTATTTTAATCGATATATTTTAACCAAGAGAACTTTTGTGCAAATAATCTATAATCGCCTAACTTTAGTTTCGATTTGCTATGTTATATTTTCACTGAATATATTATTAAATTTATGTTTAAAATTATGACATAAAATTATGATTTGTTGCTTTCCGAACTAATTAAATTTCGATCATGTGGTGCACATAAACTTACTTATTGAGGGAATAATCCCGAATAAAAAAGAAAAGCAAACATCTTTGATTAAAACTCGGAATTTTTATATATAAAATACACAAATAAGTAGTTTTTTTTAAAGTAAATCAAATAGAATTATTACAAATGGGTTACGAACATATATGTGTTGTAAAATATTACTCACTGTTGTCATAAGAATAAACAATAACCGGACCGGTAAGGTACTACTGTGAGCAGTTTTCTTTGGGGGATTTAGTTGCTGGACTTCCAGGTTGCTTTTTACAATTAAACTTGTTGCAAGGTGCATTTATTTTAATATAAATAACTTCTAAATGTACTACGCATATGTTAGGGATTCTGCCGTTAATTGTACACATTATTAAAGTAGAGATAAGTACGTCTCTGTAAGTGTA
The DNA here is from genome assembly GCA_011800805.1 of Hirudo medicinalis. Classification (NCBI taxonomy): domain Eukaryota; kingdom Metazoa; phylum Annelida; class Clitellata; order Hirudinida; family Hirudinidae; genus Hirudo; species Hirudo medicinalis. The sequence goes on from MPNW01000007.1 coordinate 25,019, forward strand.
AGATGTACGTCTAAATACATAAGTTAGTTAAAATGACAAAACAGGCAAGTTGACTTGCATAGCATATGTAAAGAAACTGAAGGAAAATGAACTATAGATATTGCAGACATGCAATGAACTCTAGATATTGTTCATTTTCCTTCAGTTTCTTTACATATGCTATAACAATATCTATAGTTATAAGTTTTGATCTCAGTGAGTAGTTACAAAAATTACTCATTAAACTTGCTAAAGAAAACTGAGTTTGTCTTGAAATTAAAGCTTTATCAATTTAAATTGGATTTACACATTTTACACAAAAGTTTGCTTTTTATTATAAAAATGACATGATATGTCTGCAGATAAAAAAAAGTACTATCAGCTAAAAATGTCTACACCGGCCAGGAGACGTTTAATGCGTGACTTTAAAAGGTAGTGTGAGATTTTACTAGATTTAAATGAATATTCAGGAATTATTCAATCTTCATTACTATTATAATGCCATTTTGAGAAATGGATCTTAAACATATTAATTAATGTCATCTATAAGGCTTAGAAACGTAATGGTTTAGTACTTTTCATCATTTAACGTTGATTGTTTTTTCAAAACATTTCGTCAGACTCCAAGAAGATCCACCGGCAGGAGTAAGTGGAGCACCGACAGACAACAACATCATGACGTGGGATGCTGTCATATTTGGGTAAGAATCTGTGACTTAATGAATTTAAAGTTTGAAATATCAATTTAAATTATATTATTTGTTTATATAAGAACTGGATGTGACACTAATTTGTCAAATTTCTTACTTCTCGTTATCAATTTTACCTGGCGAATGATGAGGGGTCGTTGTCCTCCGTTCCTATTGAAATAAATCTAAAAATTGTCATTTAAGACCTCAGGACACCCCTTTTGAAGATGGGACTTTCAAACTGACCATCTCTTTCACCGAGGAGTACCCCAACAAACCACCTACGGTCAGGTTCACATCCAAAATGTTCCATCCAAATGGTTATTTGATATTTGTTTATCAATTTGTATGCTAATTTGGATTTATTATTATTGTTGTTGTTGTTATTGTTATGTTAAGTTATTTAAATTATTTATGGCCAATATCCATAATTGCCTTTATTTTATGTGCTTACTTTTCTATAATGTTATTGTAACCTATTTGGTGGTTATTAATATGTTATATGTTTAATGTGTTACTCTGAATAAATATGGCTTAATGGATCTGATCATTATCTTGCTTGAAGTTTATGCTGATGGAAGCATCTGCCTTGATCTCCTTCAGAACAGATGGAGCCCCACTTATGATGTTTCAGCCATTTTGACTTCCATTCAGGTTTATTATAGCCATCGCCTTCTCTCCTGGACGATGCCTTGATAATTGGATGCTCTTTTTTGCAGTCCCTTCTGGACGAACCGAACCCAAACAGTCCGGCGAACAACGTCGCGGCCCAGCTGTACCAAGAGAACAGGAGAGAATATGAAAAGAGGGTTGCTGCTGTGGTTGAAGAAAGTTGGATCCATAAGTGATTGGTGTCCTGAAAGCTTATTTTATATATTTTCTGCATTAGTGGACTGGTTTTGAAGTTTTACATTGACAATATTCAGTGAGAAATTCACATTAATGGATGATAATTGAAATAACCACTAGGCAATTTTGAATTTAACATGTTTCTGACCACTTCCTTGAGACTTGGTAAGATGTGATAATTTTTGAGGATTTTGGACTTTAAGTCAAGGAGAACTTATTTAGATGTTTCATTTCATAAGTGCTTTGGTCGATGAAGAACAAAGGTTTTTCGTTCGTAGCATTTTTAGTGAATAAAGTTTTTTCATACGGAAGGAATGACGTAGTCCACCTACTTCGTAGGTATGACCAGACTAGTTAATGACTGCCCCCTAAGCTCAAATTTTGAGTTGGGCCAAAGTTGATTCATAAGCACGAGAAGAACAAGCGCGAACGGAACCGGTAATGGTTAATCACATAGTTATTAGTCTACTTAAGCCATTATAAATTAATGCTGTGTTATGTTAAGCTACAGTATGATATTGCATGTAGATGAACTTAAAAAGGAGATACAGAGGTAGAAGTGAATTCTCGTAAGGAATTCTTGAATTAGCAAATAATGAACAAGGTAATCATGAAAAAACCCTATGGCCCACACAACGAATGGGATGAAATTTAATATTGGATCTGGCAAAATCGGGTTGAGTCCAATTTCTGGTATCATGTGGACATAAAAGGTTCAGAGTAAAATAGTTATTAAATATTGGAGGTAACATATGATGATGTATTTGTACATAAACATTGCTGTTTGAAAAAAATGAATTTGATAAATTGACGTAATGTCCAATTTCTTAAATGAATCTCCAGTATGAGACTGTAAGGTAATAAAGAAATGACACGAACAACTTTTTTTGAAATTTAAATAGTGGGAGTAAATATGAGGGATAATTAGCTGCCCAAACAGCATTAGAATAATTAAAGTTTGGATACAGAAGAGAGTAATCGAGAATAAGGGCTGTTTTTTTATCAATGAAACAACGAATATGGGAAATGACATCAACAGTTTTGGAGACCTTACTTATTACATGTTCAATGTGAGGTTTAAATGACAAATGTTGGTCAATTATAACACCCAAGAATTTACAAGAGTTAACTCGGCCGATTTGCAATCACAAATGCAAATGGAGAGACTGTCACGATTAATTTTTTTCTTGTTGAATGAAATAATATATAAGAGGGTGTGTGTTTGCGACGAATATTTACACCTTTGCAGTATTTTAAGCATGGCAAATTTTGCAATAACATGACTTTTATTTAACTTTTTTTGTCTATTTAAAATGACTAAGGTGGTTAGATTCACTTTTATTGATCTAAACATAAACAATACTGGACTGGTTTATTGTGTGAAATGGATCAACTTAAAGATAAAGAGCATCTGTTGGCTTTAAAGGGTCTGCTTTTACTTTGCTTTGTATTTGCACCAGCTAGAAGATATGACTTTTAAAATGAAGTCCATTTCGTTATCTTGGGTTGTGTTTCGGTGCTATCTGCTCGTAACGATTACATTGTAATTTGGATGAATAATAAACAGACCTTAACCAAATCCTAGGAATTAAGAATGACTTGCACAACTAAAATTTATTTACACCTTGTATAGTTTATTTGCAATCTGAATTATTTCTCTCAGTCATGATTTATATTATTTATTACTTATATTTATTTTTATTACTTTTTTTTATATTTATTACTTATATTATTTATTACACCTGTAGTATTTGATAAAATTGTTGTCAAGTTAGATTTATCTCACAAATTTAAATTGATTTGCTGCCACAGATATGTCTCAATTAAAACAATGTTTCAGTCATGAGACTCACAAAGCCAACCCTCTTGGTCACGGTGCCAAGGCTACAGTGTGACCCCTGGGATCTGCCAAAAGACTCTTTTGAGCACAACAACAAACTTGAACTGAATGTTTTGCCAAGATTTCAGAGCGTGACTCTTGAAGAATTGCTTTTATTGCCTCAAAACTTTGGGTTTGTTGTTATTATTAAATTTATTTGAGTACTCTATATTACAGATCCATCAAACCAATGTTACTCTGAAATAAGATCAGTTGTGTCATTCCTATGGAATTTTTTGTTGTCTGTTTAGGTCGCACATGAATAATTATCACAAACCAATGTCACAACTTTGTAGAACCAGTGGCTGTTGCTAGATCTTAAGCTGTTGATAATGAATACCATTTTTTACTAGGAACATCTTTCTCGGTGAAACGTTTTCAAGTTATGTGAGCATCAACAATGGCAGTGGCCAGACTTGCCATGATATTACAGTCAAGGTAGGTAAAATGTAAGAGATTAAATGCCTTTTGGATTTTAATGTTTTTTTTTTTTAATGTAAAATCATCTGATTATTATGTTTGAAATGAATACATTACAATTACATGTTTAAGAAAAAAAATGGATTTCTCCTGGTTTTGATTATCACTTTGTAAGTAACATTCCTGTAAGGCTCAGTGTTTTGGAAGGATGGGGTCCCATTTAACTTTATGTTAATAATAACAACACAATTATAATTTATAAATAAATAAATAATGTCAATATTATTGTTATTATTTTAGGGCTGCTTTTGATAATTTTTGAAAGAATTTTATTTTGATAAAAGCTGAGCACAACAGCGATAATAAGCAGGAATAACGATGAAGAAGATATTTAATACTTTAATTAGTATTTTTATAAAATCAAAATCCATTCTGTCCAATCATTCATATTTTGCCAGGCTGAACTTCAGACTTCATCTCAGAGAGTGATGCTTTCGAGGGCAGGCAGCATGTCAAGGTCAGAATTGGAGCCTGGTGAGAGCATTGACGAGATCATCCACCACGAAGTTAAAGAACTCGGAACCCACATGTGAGCATCTCGTGTTATGCCATTGTTGGCATTTCTGTATGTTCTTGTATGTAGGGTTCTGTTGTTATCATTCACTTTTATGGCACACAAACAGATTGATGTGCACTGTGACATACTCAAATGCTGTGGGGGAGAGCTTGAATTTCAGAAAGTTTTTCAAGTTTCACGTGAGTTTTTCAAGAAGTTCTTGTCAATTGATTGTCATTTGTTGAAGGAAATATATGTTGTGACTTATTATCAGCTATGGGAAATGTTTTTGTATATGGAATGGACTTATTTGTTGCTTTAAATTGAATTTATTTTGTACGAACAAGTTTTAAGTCACCGTGTTTGCCTGCACAGGTTCTGAAACCTCTGGACGTAAAAACAAAATTTTACAACACAGATGTAAGTCATAAGACATTTCATTGCAAGACCTTTTTTTCATTTCATAAAACTTCTAACTAATTTGATCTAAAAATCTAGATTGGAGATGTTTATTTGGAGGCTCAAATTCAGAACCAAACCTTGGGTCCAATTTTTCTGGAGAAAGTCATTCTTGAACCATGCCATCCATATGCAGTTGAGCCATTGAATTCTTTGCCAGGCAGCAACAAGTTGAGAGATTTTACAAGTTTGCAGCTAAAATTTGAAGTTTAATATTTTTTCTGTTCCTAGGCAAGACAGCGTGTTTGAGCCATTCAACTACATCGGTTCTCAAGATACGAAACAGTATTTATACAGACTACTGAACAGAGGATCAACATCTCTGCCAAGCGACTCCAAGGAAGATGTTGATGCTCAAACTCAAACATCAAATCTCAGTCAGAGTCCCTCATCCTCTCCTCACCACCTGCAGGTCAACAAGGGCATAACCAACATGGGGAAACTTGACATCATTTGGAAGTCATGCATGGGTGAAAAGGGGAGATTGCAGACTAGTCAACTGCAAAAGGTGACCCATGGCAGTGGAGACATGAGGGTTACTGTTGTGGAGGCACCTGGGGAAGTGATGGTTGGGAAGATGTGTCCGATCGTGGTTTGCATCACAAACTGCTGGTAAGTGGGGCACATATTGTTTTAAATGTTTGTGAAATATTTCATAGAAGTATCTGCATAAACATTTGGAAATGTTCCTGTTTTTTTTCATTTTTCAGTGAGCGTTCAATGGATTTGGTCGTGATGTTGCACAACAACAACAAGTTTGGCTTTTCCTGGATTGGAGTCAGTGGCCAGAAGATTGGGAAACTGGAAAGCGGTTCAAGTGTTGACCTCAACTTTGACATTATGACCCTCACCTCTGGGCTGATTGTGAGTTCATAAGTTAGATTAATTCAGCTATTCCCTATTTATAACATTCATGAGTTGAGATTAAATTCTTTAATTTATTAAAACTATATTATAATTATAATTATCTTCAGAGCATCTCTGGTCTCCACATTACCGACCAATTCCTTAAAAGGACCTATGAGCACGATGACTTTTTCCAAATTCTTTCCCATGTCTCTCATGGTGATGTAATTAACTGAAATTGTAGCTAAAAATGGAACATTCCTGTGGAAATGGAGCTGAAGTTCAACTGTCCACAAGTTTATTAAGTTATTTTGTCTCTATCAACTTTAGAGATAAGTATGAAGACTGCCATTATTTGGCATTTTTGAACAATTGAAACAATTCAGAAAACATAATTAGATTACACATCACCTGTTAGAGAATGCAATATAAATATGTAATTACTTTTTTGAATGATGGCAAGATATAAATTTCACTTTATATTTTAAAAATCTCGATATAAGTCTAATTATAATTCGCTTAACAATATAAATATTATTTTCGAATGCCTCTATTTTTGTGTGCCTCTTTTGAGATATTTGCATTTTTTTTCCTAACGGATGATTTTCAAACTTGCACTTTAGAGTTTTAAAGCTTAATCTAACTAAAATCAATCAAACCAAGTTTGGATTAAATTGAGAAAAATTAACGTAATATTAAATTGTTTACAAATATTGGCTATTAAATTTACAGCTTGAGTCATTCTTTTGGACAATTTAAGTTATTAAGCCATGCAAATTAGCTCAGAGGGCTGCATTCCTGCATGCAGTGGTAACAGCAACAGCTGTAATACATCTCAATTTTTGAAACCCGGCTTGCAGTGCCACAAGCGTCCTTGTTTTTATTAACGTCCGTTACATATCTGGATGATTAGGACGGTGCTCCCGCAACTGGATTCGAATTCATGTCACAAGCGCCCTTGGGGAGCATATATAAGTGATTAAAAACAAAACAAAAAGCCTCTGACGCTGTGTGTAAGGTACTACATTAATTAACCACATTTACATAGCAATCTTAAGTAAATTTTCAGCATGTCTTCATGGGGTATGTCAGCAAATAAAGTCATTCAAAGAATCACAAGCGTGACCTCCTGGTAATATGAAAATGCAATGAATCTCAGTGATGAAGCAAAATAATGCTTTTATGTGAGAAACATGTTGTGATATGAGAGTCCATATCTTTGGGGGTTAAATTTAATTTTGACATTTATTGGTAGTATTAAATACTGAAATAATAACATGATCAGTAAGAACTGAATGCAACAATAAGGCCACACGCATCCTACATAAACCGCATGCAGTTTGATTTTGAATCAGAATGCAAAAATAAAATGTCATTTACAGTTTGCAAGAGTGAAGAGATGTTGAAATTTTTTTTTGTAAACTAACAACTTATGCGAGGTAGTTGTAAGTGTTACTTTGACCTTTAGCCCTCTCCAAATACTGTCTTACTATTAGATCTTCAACAATCCTTTCAATGAAATGATGATTCGGTACGAAATTCGCGATGATCTGATTCATCACATCATTCAAAAGTTCCTCATGAGTCATTGTTTTCTTGGCTTTCATGATCCTAACTACGAGGGCTTGAAGATATAATTTCCTATCCTCCACAACCGATTTTGTTGTTACCTTAGCTTCCTGGGTGGCCTCCTCTATAATAGGCATCAACTTGAATTTTTCTCTTTTATTTTCATATTGATGATTCAAGCTGAACTTTGACTTTCCGATTTCGTCCTTTAAATATAAAGAATTCAAAATGTATGTTCTTACTTTTAAGCAATTTTTAAACACAAATATAGATTATCTTTAACACTCACATTGGACAACAGAATACCGTAAGTCGACAGAAATTGCACATATTTAAGGAGGTCCTCTGCATCGATGTTGGTCATAGTCCTTATTTCTTCAAATGTGGCTGCTTCCACATTGTTGAATATGGCCAAAATAGCGGTTACGACCACTGATGCTAGAATTGTGTAGCTTTTACTCAAATAATTGAGATTAATGTCACAAGTACTCAAAGCGTGATTCCAATAAAGTTTTCGACCATTAAAGGTTTTCGAATAAAATTCGTTGAAATATTGAGAGGCATTTGCAAGTTCTTGGGGAACCAAAAGCGAAGATATTCTTGCTTTTATTGGCCACAATCCACTCTGAAAAAAACATATTGTTTTGTTATTCTGTTAATCACATAAGATATTGCAATAAGTTGTGCCAACCTGCATGATTAATACGTTGAACGACAAAGTGAGGCCAACTTCGACATTAAATTTCGAGGTTAATTCTTTACTCAGTACATTGTCTGATATCATTTTTTTTAAATTTTTCACAAATATGTAACCGCAATTTGACTACAAATTTAAAGCGAATATATCAAATCTGGAAGTTAAAATCTTTAAAATTGTTTCAATTTAAAATTCCTACTTTCAACTTATCGATCAGCATTTCCTCTGCTTCCACAGATTGTGACGATGAAAGGATCAATCTTTCGGACAAACTTTTAGAATAAAGCTGTTGATTTGTAAAGTGAATTTATAAGTTCAAATCCAAAATGAACAAACCAAAATGTTGTTTATACCTTGCCAAAGATGTCTATATCATCTATAAAGCGGAATAAGGTGATGATATCGTCAAACTTCTTTTCCAATTCAACTTTATTCAATCCATTTGTTCCAGTTCTCATAAAGTTATCACAGTAATTTGCAAGCTGATTGAAATAAAAATTAAAATTTTTGATGTTTAAATTATGAAATAACTTCATTCTTTGTAATATATTAAAATAATTGGACTTACTAGATCTGGTATTGGCAAAATGTTCACATCCGCATCTGGTTTTGTAGACTTGCGGCATACATTTTTAGAGATTTATTATTTTGAGTTTTAAACACTAAATCGCAAAATGAATCCTCTTACCTTTTCAGCGTTTAATGTCATGTTAATGGCTTTGGAAATCCCCTGACGAGATAAGGAACTAATTAACCCTATTATAAGTTAATGTTAAAGTCCCACTGAAGAGATGAATGTAGATAGACTGACCTTATCCAATGCAGACAATATCTCTTTGGCCGAATCAAACACATTGGCAATGTAGTTCGTTTCTTCACGATATTTTGTGATGAAAGTTTCACAAAATTTGGAAGCATCACATGTTTTTCGCAAGTTGCAGAAGATGACTTCTTCGTGAAATTGCAATTCTTTTTTCAAACAATTCATTACTTCCGGTGATTGCTTCACCAAAATGTATATTTTCTTCAGATCTTAAAACATGACACAATGTTACTCGAACCTGCTTTAAAATCTATTTAATAAATAAAAATAGCTAACCATCCGGTTTATGAAATTCTGCGAGATTCTCGAATTCGAGAAGTGGTTCTTGAAGTCCAAAGTGACAATTGATCAAATTATCTCTCAATGTGTCCACCACATCCTCAACAGTCTCTGGTAGAAATCGTTTGGCAATTTCGACCTCATAATCCAAGATCTCGACGCACTTTTTAATATATTCACGTGTTGAAATCATTGATATGGATTTGCATGATTCTTCGTGGTAGTAGTCTTTTAATATGAGGATGTAAGGTTCCTTCACTAAACCTTTGAAAAGCTGTGACGAGCAATTAGGTTACGATATGGCATTCCTAATTTTTTATTACAATTTCTATCACAAAATATAATAATAATAATAGTTAATTTATAATGCGCCATTTGCATAGCGTCAGAGGCGCCTAAATCATATCATTTTAATATAGTATTAATTTTAATACCTGTCTTTCACAATACCCCAGTTTTGCTTCCAAATTAGCGATTGAATCAAGAAGCATTTTTATAAACATTGCTGCTCTTTCCATGTCAGCTTCTTTTCTATAAAATGTGAAATATTGATATTAATTTTCATAATTGAAATTATTTCTCATCACGCTAGACGAAACGAACTTTCTCAAAAATTTAAAAACTGATCCAATAATTGCCCTTTTCATGTCATTCATCTTTACTTCCCAGATATTCATCATTATCTGAAATTTGAAAGTTAATCGTAATCTTAAAAATGTAAACATTTGTGACAAACTGTTTACCACTTACTTTGTAGATAGTCTCTTTTGGTTTAAAATAATTACAGGTTTCATACCAATTATTATTTAAAATCTTTTCTTTTCTTATTTCGCCGTTGTGCCACATTCTAGAAATAAAAATCAAATCAACTTCAAAAAACACTAAGAATTAGGTTTCCTTATTAAAAGTCACAGGAGATAAGTTTCATAATAACACAATTTGATGTATAAAAAATAATAGGTATTTGATTTTATCAATTCTTAAGAAAAGCAACAAATATCTTGCCTAAACAGTGTGTCCAGGTTTTCAGAGGATGTCAGGTACTTGTTCCAGCTTTCAAAATACTCCTCCAAGCCTTTGAGCTCGTCGTCAAAAGTGATTGTCTAAATAGGTTGAATTAAATTAAGATTTTAATCGGATTAGAATTTAAAAAATCTTTACTCACCGAAAATTTGTCTTTGACGAAGGTCGTGATGAGACCTATGACATATTGATAAATGCCAGCGATGTCCAAGCCAGAGCGTTTGGTTTTCACGAACAAGCTAAGTGCAAAATAAGTAACTTTATATAAAAGTAAAATTAACGTATGTGTTTAATATTTATTACGCTCGGGAACGGTTAAAGGATAAATGAAATATTAATGTCAATTTTTAAAATGAAATCGCCTTCGATATATTTTAGAATGTTTTGACCAAGTAGCAAACAATAATTACAAATTAAAGCTCATCAAAACTTAATTGTCAATTTAAGAATGTCTGATCTGGGGACCTACTTGACTACTTCCATCCTCCTTGACCGACTGCAAGGAATGTGATGTAAGATTTCTTCTACCGCTTTTCCAATTTCTGCAACATGCCCATCCATATCTTTGGCGATACAACCAATAGCAATTTTATACTTAAATGCGCACATCTCTTGAATGAGGTCCATCTTTGTAAAAGGTTAGGCTAGATTGAAAGAAATAAAAATCCTTAACGCCAAAACTGTTTATTTGACGGCAGCAGTGGTTTCAGCGCACTTAATTCAGTTATGATCCTTTATTTCTGAAAGAAGGCTGAATTAAAAAACGATCATATAGTTGAATAATTTTAAAATAAAAATTTTAAAAAGCAATATCAAAATAAATTGCAAGGTGCTACGAGGCGAAATGAGAAATTTAAAAAACAAGTTATAATTAATTACCTATGGTTTGAAAAGGTGAAGTGTGGTCGGGGACTTTGTGTTATCCCAATCGACATGAAGCCTTTTTTGCGCGTTCCATGAGAAAACAGAAATAAATTCATCTCAATAATATTCAAATTTGACAAACCCACAAAAGTTCCATGAAAGGCATTTGGCAAAGGGATTCTATAGGCAATTCGACCTTATAAACTCCAAAAAACACCAAAACCTATTTAGCAAACCAAAAGTAACTTGAAAAGAAACAAGGCATGCTTGTAAGCTCAATGGGTTGTGATCATGGAGATTACAGGATTTTGTAATTGCGAGGGTGTTAACCAACAGGTGGTGCATCTGGCCAGCTTGTTATCTGACGACCTTTGATGCTTATCCAGACATGTATTTACACATACCTGGTCGCTTGTGAGTGTACTGTCGGGGTGCAGCTCCAGGGGAATGCCTTCATTCAAAATGTTGGCGGGGGGCTGAAATGGTTGAAGGTAATTAACTCCCTGGTCATGATCCTGCATGCGGTGATATTGACATAACTCGCAATGTGTCATGTTCGCAAAACGGCCTTCACAGCCTGGGAGCGCCCTTAACAAATGGTTGTAGTGTCTTCACTCCCGCTTCAGACATACAAGGCCATCAAAATATTGATTAACTTTGAGATAATTGATTTCTAAGTTGCTACTTTAGTTTAATATCATTGAATTTGTCATCTCTTTTTTAACATTTAATTTATTGCGCGAAAATATTTCAACGAAAATTCCAGAGATAATCACAAACATATGGTTGCATGACGAATTAAAATTTTTTCCCAACCAAATTTTCATTTAGTTATCACGAAATTATGGTGTCTTCATTGTTTAGGTTCTCATTGTAGCTTATTTCTTCACGATATTTTGTGATGAATGTTTCACAAAAGTTGTTAATTTTTAATTTGCACTAAAGTGGCTTCCCAGCAAGCACAAGAAATCGGGACTTCCCACTCGGGAAGAAAAGCGGGGCCCGATTAGGCAGCCCACCGGGGCCCCGCTGGTTTATGACCGCGGGCACCAGTCGGGTCACTCGTACCCGTGACACTCGGGTAGCCCGCTGGGTTAGAAATATCATTAATTATGAATAAAATTTATCTTATACACATACATGCACACAAACACATATACACATTATTTTCCGGCGGGGATAAGCAACTGGGCTACGCACGGGATCCTTGTGGGCTCTTTGACACATTAACGAGCTTCTTTCCCCCACGGGTCCCGACCCTATCCCGGCTGGGTTCTTCGTGTAATTGCAGTTAGTTTTTCAAGCAATTCATTGCTTCCGGTGATTAAAATTGTCAATCCGTATATTTTCTTCAAATCTAAAAACATGGCGCAATTTAACTCGTATCTGCTTCAAAATTATCTTTTTTTAAAAACAAACCTTCTCGTCCAAGAAATTCTTCAAAAGTTTTGAATTCGGAAAGCAGGACCTTTAAGTGATCTATGATCAAAGTATACCTCCATGACATCCTCAACCGACTCTGGTAGAAATCGTTCGGCAATTTCAACCTCAAAATCCAAGATATCGACACATTTTTGAATGTATTCACGGCATGTGAGCGTTAATAAGACAAGGCGGGATTCTTCTCGATAGTGGTCTCTTAATAAGCGGGAGTACGGGTCCTCCATAACACTTTTGTAAAGCTGCTAAGAATAATAATTATACAATATTTGCATTCTGCATTCGTTGACTTATGTCGCATATTTTAATTTGTAATACAAAATATTACGATATATACCTCTCTTTCACAAAATCCTTGTTTCGATTCCAAATTAGCGATTGAATCAAGAAGCATTTTTATTGACGTTGCTGCTCTTTTCATGTCAGCTTCTTTTTTATAAAATGTCTGACATTGATATTAATGATCATAATTGAATTTACATCTCAGCACATTAGACGAAACGAACTCAAATTTCTAGAAACTGATCCAATCATTTCCTTTTTTACGTTGAACATTTTTTCTGACCAGATCTTCGTCATAGCGTGACATTTTACATTCAATCATGATCTCATGAAAAACGATGGTGACAAAAAGGTGGAAAAATTATGATAAAATGGTGGGAAATAACTAAACCCACATCGAACTCTGGAATGAGCAATAAAATTACAAAGCTAGTCGGGAATGTCTTTTGTCCTTTGAGCATGCGGTCACAATAACGATTTTCATCCTTACGACTTCCCTCAATAATAATAACAACGATGATGATTGTGATGATGATAATGATGACGACGAAGAAGAAGAAGATGAATAATAATAAACTCCTAACGGTATCGGATCATTTTACAATCAGAGAAACTCAAAACTATTCATTTTAATTTCTTTCACAGCAACAAATGTTGAATGTGCACTCGTAAGAACATTTTAAGCACATTATCACCACTTTTATTAGCACTCCAAGACGAAGTCAAAAATAGAAAAAAAGACTCTAAAAGTCAAAACGAAGTTTCTTGGTTGTTTCTTATTTTAAACTGAGTGAAATGTCAACACTATATGCAATCAAAATCCTCAGTTGCTCGGTCATCGAGATTGCTCTTCTCGTCTGAACTTTCCAACCAGTAAGTTTCCATCTCTCCTTTGCCCTGTGAGCAATTTATAATGGGATGGTTTACAATTTTGTAATTGTCTTTATAATTTATGAACACTGGTGAAGCATAAAACTTAATTGAAACATAAGTTCATCGGTTTAAGATCCGTTGACCTTAATTTGCACGACACCCCGAGATGGAATCCTGAACTCCGTGCATCCATCAAGAGCATCCTTTGTGCTCTGACTGATGTGGATTTTCTTGGCTGCAATGAACTTTTTAATTGAAAACAAAGTTAATTAAAAAATGTTATAAAAAAATTCAACTGAAAAAAAAAAATTGCCAGTTCAAAAGGTACATCAGACCTTTAAAATATCTGGCATAAATTTGCATCTAAATGTTATTAATTAATTGCAATAAAAATAATTATTTTTAATAAAGAAAATGAAACTCAGTTATGGAATTCAAAAAGTCAACTGCATTGCCATAACATTCACACCAGCTCCATGGGACTCCATTCTGCTGGCCGTATTCACCGTGTCTCCGAATAAGCAGTACCTCGGCATTTTCAACCCGACCACACCTGCCACCACAGAGCCTGTAGCGTAACAAACATGGTGAAACTGGTTAATTGTCTTCCTAACACGTATATCAATTAATGCTCCCCACCTGTGTGAATTCCAATCCTCAACAAAAGCATCTGCTCAGGTAAATGTGGAATCTCGAAATGCGCAGCAAATTCAAGCAAACAGAGGGCCAACTTTGCCATTTGTCTCGCATGACCTTCCATCACCTTGACATGGTAAGGGTCTTATTTAAATTATTTGCTTCTCGATGACCGCTAACGATCCCACCTTGGGCACTCCGGCAGACACCATGTACGCGTCGCCTATCGTTTCCACTTTGTACACCTCGAACAACTCGATTCTTTCATCAAATCCACTGCAAGAGAATTTTTGAGTGTACTCAAAGGCTGTGGATTATGCTTTTTTGTCATGATAATTATATTATAATTACATGTTTGTTGACCTTGACGTTTATATTGATTCATTGTAATCATCATAATTTCATTGTTGAGTTTTCACCTGTACAGAAGATTAAGCATGTCCACAATCTGCATAGGTGAACTCATGGCAGATATTTCAGTGAACTTGACAATGTCACTGAAGTAGATTGTGACACTCTCGTAGTGTTTCGCTTGCACCTCACTGCCTCTCATCAGCTGTTCAACAACCTGACATGCAATTTACAAATGGTTTAAATTTTTTTTTTAATTAAAAAGTATTTATTGCATAAAAATGATATGAATATGAATTGTATATGAATATAATATGTATTTTATACGAACACAAAAACAAAATAAGTGACAACTTCATCAGACCACAATTTATACAATATTTAAGATCAACTTTTAAATCGATTCATCAATAAAGATACAACAATGAACAAAATTATGGAAGTTGATTTCTCAAAATTTTTGACATTTACATAAAAACACTATCTTGTTTGTTTCATTCCTTTACACTATTCATTGTACTGAGAAACTCCTACCACGGAGCGTACCAACAGGGAATCGTCAGAGTGCCCCCATCACTGAACGTTTCGGCCCAAACTCCTTACGTTCTCAGGGGGTGGGCCACACCCGTTGATCAGGTGGGTGTCCCTGTCGGTTGTTACCCTACTTAAACCATCTAGATCCACATCTACTACACACATTATATGGTTATCGACTAAAGAAAATTAACTTTACCCGAAAGCCACTATCCTCCAGATCTTTCGCTAAATCAGAGTATTTCTCCGTTTTCAGCACATTACTCGCTTCGATCCTATCCTCCCATGATACCGTCAACTTTACCAAAATTAAAGCCTCTGACGACGACGACGATGCGAGAACAACATCTGGCCTCCTGCCGCTATCCCTAAGCAATCGGGGATAGTGCCTCAATCCTTCTAGGTCGGCGGCGACGTTCCAATCATTGGCCTCTGTGAGAATGTCTCTCCTCGGAGGGAGTCTGTTTTTCTTGCAGGATAGTGAAAAGCCCTCTCGCAAGAAATATACCTTCCGCTGCAATATAATCTTGCGAGAATTTGCTCTGGCTACCGCCATTTTGGTGGCTTCCACCACTTCCTTTAGGACCTTATTGTATCACCACATGTACTGACCTAACTGCTGAGCAGGACTCTGAAGTTTTGCGAAGTGGTTCCATCCTACCCTACAGCATAACGGTCGGTCTGAATAGGACCTCGCATTTCCTCAAACGTCTGTTCTGAAACTCACTTATTGATCTCATCCTGTGCTTTAAACTTCCTTTTTGTTCTTAACAGTGGTTTAACTTCGCGAATTCTGATGTCCGCAGAGTTGTTTAGCATCCACTGCGTTCTTATTTTAGAGACCTTATACTCCTTCACTATGGATCTCAGAGGTAGCCTTAACTTCATGCTCTTGCTATAGAGGGCAACAGAAGACATCCCTGGAGGTAGCCCAAGCCATGATCTGATGTATCTGTTGACTTTCTTCTCTAACCCTTCGACTGTGGGCAAGCTGATCTCATAGATCATCAATGGCCACAGCAGCCTTGGAAGAAGCACAAACTTGAACAACCACACCTTGAACCTTCCTTGTAATGGTGCCTCTCCGATTACCTGCAACCCCTCAACAGCTTGCCTGACTGTGTCACTTTCTTGGTTTTTATCGGTGAGGGAATCATTAAAACACGACCCAGGCTTTTAACCAGTTCCTCGGAGACTGTGGGAACCCGTTGTCCTGCTACAACAAACGAGACATCGCTGCAAATTTTCCCTTTAACGGGGGCAAGATTTCTCGATTTTGCAGGTTTAAAAGCCATTCAGCACCACCCTAAAAGTCTGTTGAATGTATCCAGAGTGTTCTGGACTGCAGATCTTCTGTTCATCACTAGGGTGGTGTCATCCATGAATGCCTTCAACAAAGGCATGTACAAACCCTTACCTAAGTGCACCTCTGGAACATTAGACCCTATTCATTGCATTATTTTTGTTAGTAGCCCGAACAGTATTAGTGGTCTGCAGGTCCTTCTGCTCGTGAAAGGAAATAACTAAATAACATTTTTAAAAATAACAAAAAATAAAGCCAGAAAAACTTTGAAAGAACTTCACCTCAAATGGCAACATCTGGTACAAAAGAGTATTAGCTTTCTTCTTCTCCCTTGCCAACTCAGTGGACTTTTCCTGGATGGCAGAGGCAAACATGGCCATCTTTGACAGGAGTTTGTTCAGCCACGTTGAGAAGAGGAAGATGAGGATGAACTCAGCAACAATTACAGTGATGAACATGATCGTCTGGATGCTGGCCTGCAGCTGCCTGTCTGCTGTGCGACTGAAATGAACAACTAATGTCAGCAAATGGAATAATTAACTTTTTTCCAAATAATTTAATTCATGTTGGCTGATGATAGCAGATTATTGCATCATGAATGATAATAAGTCATTATCAGATGATGAGGATAAATCTGACATCTAACTTTTGAAAAGTTAATTTCCAAGAAATAAATGTTCAAATACAAATTAAATTGATTTAGATGTTTAATTTAACAAAGAAACTGATTAAATATCTGAAACCTGTCCAGATGTCTGCTGATGTAAGTGAGTAGGAAATCTTTGAGTGAAATGAGTTTGTTCATCATGATGGTCAGATTTGCAAACCACATCCTCCTCTGGGTGAGCCTCTCTGATTCTGATTCATTGTAGCAGGCATCGAACCTACTGAACTTGTCAACAATGAGGAGCATTTGGCTGCGAAAGACAGAATCAAAACCCATTTCTCTGGAGTAGTTATCGAATCCGACTCGAAGATCTGGCTGGAGGGAGAATATCTGTGAAACAAATAAAAAGTCCTGAGGTGGACTTGTAAGTTACAAAATGTTCATTTTATATGAAGTAACATCATCTAATAAGAAATGCTTCCATTAAATTCTAGGATACAAAATGGTTTATAATTAACTAGGCCAACAAGATGTGATGGTCTCCATTACTTGATCAATAAGGTAGGTGTAAGATCCATTGGCCCCACACAGTCTTGAGTAGGCAATGTTAGAGAGGTGGCACCAGTTGAAAAACATTGAACCAAGGACCCTCATCTCACCAAAAAAGTCGATTGCCTACAAGTTAAAAAAATTTACTCCACAAATAAAGCCTGCAGTGATGGGGATTCTTAGTTTATGAAACATTTTACTAAAAACCCAGAAATAGAATCAAAGTATTAGTAGCTAGAAAATTAGCTATTAATAAAAACTAAGGTGGATGAAACGAGGAGAGAAAAAAGTAAAAATTTTGAAAATTGTGCCAAAAGTTGCAAAAAGAAATGAAGTTATTTCTTATGAAGTTATTAAAACTTGACGCTTTCAAATTTTATATTCTCCCGCAAAATGCTCATAAAACCTGTCCGAAAAGTGTGTAGGAGAGAAACGTATTCCAAATGTCGTTCATGATCGGCATGTTCACAAGGGTGTTCACAAGTTTGTTCATGGAGGAAGTCATCTGAGTAAACATCCAAAACACTTCGTATGCCCGCTCGAATGTAATCTCTGCTTCGTTCCTGGTCGTGTTTCTCACTCGATCGAGCAAAACTTTGAAGATGGCCTTCGAGCTCACAACTTGTCCGCCAATCTTCAAGTCATTTGGCCATGAATCTATTTGGTCCAAAGCTTTGTCTGTTTCTCTCTGGGAAAATGTTTTTTCATTTTTTGGAGTAATGATGCAAATAAACTGTGTAATAGCATATTTAAATATCTATAGCATATTTTTGAAGATTGTGATGATGATATATGGTTTTCTAGTGGTGAATATCTGTGAATAAAATTGAAAATCCCTACCCTAGCCTGTTGAAGCTGCTCCATTGCCATGCTGGTCACCAAGTCTGGAGATCGGACAATGGAACCCCGCTCCATCTGGAGACAATGCACAAGATTCTGAAGATTTTTTAGGTCTGCCATGATTTCCAAAGTAATCTCTGCCTCTTTGCGATCCAAAACTGCTCTCTTTAACAATGTAAATTTACAAACATAAAAGTTCTCTTTTAAACAGTGTTCAATGCTTTGAATTACATGATGGCTTAATGTCTCCACTTAATAAGAATTATTTATTAATAAAAAAGTTAAAAATGTTGAAAGTTTCAGACCTGGAGGTTGATGGAGATGAGAGTGAAGAGTGAAACAACAGGAAGAATGACAACAAAAATCATCTTTAAAATGGTTAGAATTTTGTGCTTCTTCTTCTGACTGAGAATCCTCTTGATCTGTCTGAGAGTGTCACTCTCGACAAGAGCTGTCGAGTTTCTGAACTTCGATGCCCAAGAATTCTGACCTTCACAGTTTGAAAGTTTTGAGTCTCTGAATCTTTCTGGAGCACTTTCATTCTCAAGTTCAAACGGTTGACCATTATCGAATGAAGGAAAGACTTTGTCACCTTCCATTTTGAACAATCTGGACATTCTGGCAAACATTCTCATTTACAACAGCTATTTTCTGATCACTCAAAGTTCTTATAAACGTTGCACTCCTCATGCATCATGCTGTTGTAATTTAAATCCACGAAAAATAAAAATTTCCAACAAAATGTGATTATATTAACACCTTTACCACCACCTGCTGATATTTTAGAGAACCCATTTCCACTGCACTAATTAAGAATACAGGTGTGCCAATGAGAATTTTAAATTTTTGTTCTGCCAGTAAATTACACAAAAATATCACTTCTTGGTATTAAGGTATTTATTTACATCAACAAAGCAGAGGATTCAGTAAAAGTTTTTAAATCCATCTTTGAAATCTTGTGGAAGAACTTCAAGATCCGTCATCACTTCACATCGGACATCACTTTCAGGATACCATTCGAACTTGTAAACTCTGTGCAGGAAAATTTCAATATCATTCATAAAATAATTTTATTGTCTAATGGTGTAATAGTAATGCACTTGTATCTGGTAAGCAGAACAACAAACTATAAAAGCAGTGCTAAAAACCTGTCGTCATCTTGAATAGTATCCTTAACAAACTGAAGGAGGTCCTTGCAGAAATTAAAGCATATATTACCACTCCAATGTTTGCTAGGATTCTACAAAACAATAACAAGACTACATCGAATGTTTTCCACAATAATTAAATGACGAAGTACATTTCGTGCTTCATTTAAAAATCCACTCGTGCTCAACGACAACTATTCAAGAAATAATAAATGCTAGCAAAGGCAAGTTGTAGTTTCAACTCGTTCTAAAATGAATATTGAAACCGACTGAGAAATGCAATAATCAAGTAATAATAATTGGTTAATTTTTAACTCAGCACAAGAAAATCTCACGTTGGCCAGTTTAGGAATGTCGAGAGTGTTGAAAGTTTCCGTACAACCGACGACCCCGTTGTCGTCTCGGAAGCCACAAATAATCTTTGGAATTCCAAGGAGGAACGACTGAGTCCACCATTTCAACAACTTGTACCTGCCCAACAAAGAAACCTTCTTTAAAAATAAAAGTTATGCAAGTTTATTCACCTCCAAAAATAAAGTAACATGGATTACATCTGAGCAACAATGGTATTGAAATTAAATACCTGTTGAAACTGTTTAGCTGTCGCGATGTGTCAATTCTCCTGGAGGTTTTCAACTCCAGGTATTCGTGAACATTCTCTCTCGTGCAACAATCAACCTCCCCTCCAAAAACTATCGTGAAAATACAAAATACGTTACAAAGAAAAATAAGGGTGCTTTACTCATTTGATACTAACTCAGTGAATGATTGTCGAGATGTGTCCTGACCACAGAGACGAAGGACATAGTGCTATCAACAGGAACATTAGTCACTGGATGACCGTCGACTTTATCTAACATTGAACATTCCCCTTAATCTTGAATGATTCACGTGAAAAAACATTACCACAAACCTGTTGTCATGTACTGCTCAAACTTGAAACCCCAATATGACATCTCATCGTCTTTTGCTGTTTTGCTCTTTCTACTATCAATCTTTTGCTGGGTTTCCACTTCCAAAAGGAAGATTGTGCCACCAAATTTCTGAGCTTTAAATATCCACCCTTCTGATCTTTCATAGGGTGTGATCAGAAGTTTTGCAAGTAAACCTCTCCAACATAAGAAATCTGATTTCCATCTAAAAATTAATGACTTATGATGTTTATAAACATAGGCTAGGTTAAAAACAGGTTAGGAACAGAATTTAAGTGGACATAAGTGAAATAATCATCCAATGCTGTATTACAAACTAATAATATACCTTTGATGTTTACTTTTGCTATCAAAAAACAATTCAAACCACTTCAAAAGTATTGAAATTTGGCCAGGTCCATCTTCCTTAGATACGAATGATTTGTAGCCAAGTTTCAGATCCAAATTCAGATGGTCGCCAAGATTTTCATTGTATAAGAATTTTATGAAATTTCTGTTTAAGCCGACTTCATCAGAATTTACAGAAAAATAGCTGATTTCTCTTGGCTGTGCAAAATTAGGAAATTGTCTGTTAAATTTGTGCACAGGTAAAACCGAGAATTTTGGAACGGTTCGTGGACGTTTCGTTAAAGGTGATAGTTCGTCTGACTCATTACTCCTTTTCATGTTTAAATATTTAAAACTTCCGATAGTCAAAAAACCAATATTTACAAATTATTCATGAAAACAAACATTAAGTCAAGCAACTTAGCGATAATAAAATAATTATTTGTTTACATTAACCTTTTAGTGTAAAAAGTGTTCAATTAAATTTATTCTCAAATTAATAAAATAGAAATGCATTTTATAAATGTTTAAATGTGATCAAAATATATTTGACAAATAAATAATGTATTATATTGCTTGAATAATGCTTAGCAAAACCTTACTGGTGACTGTAATCGGCAAAATTGAAAGTGTGAAAAAATTTGTAGTTTCTATTTCAAAATACTGATCACATATCTTTATATTGTTCGATGTAATTCTAATTCATATTGACTATCTATCTATGTTTCGACTCGAGAGAGCCCCGTGGTGTGCAGTGGTGTTTGTTTAAGAGCACTTGTGGCAATATACAATATTCCTGCAACTTCTCAAATTCACATTTTTCAAATTTTTAGCTAAACGTTCTGTATCTAAATTTTTGTTCATATAAAGTGCTGTACAATTTCCCATACTTTCGACTGGTATTGTTTAACTTGCTATAAAGATGGATAGTGACAGTTTGTCCCAACCTATGGTTATTAAGACTCTCTTTGAGGCATGTAGCCAAGATCCACTGGTCTTAAAACAAGCCGAATCTCGCCTAAAAATATGGGAAGTCATGCCTGGTTTTTATTCAGTTGTTGCAGTAAGTTTGACTAGTCAATAGAAAGATAAGAGTCTTTATGAAATATAAAACATGGTTAAACGACATTGGGTTTTTATTGATATGTTTGTAGTTAAAATATTTATCTACGTTTTAGAGTGTATTCATGAACCAGGAGTATGAATCTAAAGTGAGGTGGATGGCTGCCTTATTTTCAAAAATGGCATTGATAGATACTGGAGAAGGACATGTCAAAAGTAAGCCGAAAAAGCATCTTTTGAGATCGTAGTACTCAAGCCATTAACATTCTTGTTTCCATCTTGCAGTGGCATTGTGGAAGAAGAGAAGCAGTTTCTAAAGCGTAACTTAATTACAAAGTTTGATGAGCCACAAATACAGGTTAACCTTATAATTTATTAATTGTTGCATAACCATTTTTCTCAGTTAATTATTAAGAGGATTGTAAACACTGGAAACAGATAGCCACCCAAATATCGGTGTTGATAGGCAAAATAGCCAGACTCGACTGTCCTAAATTCTGGCCAGAATTGGTTCCAGTGCTTATTCAATCCATTCAAGTTGAAGATTCACTGCAACAGCACAGAGCGATGTTGACTCTCTATCACGTCACAAAGTCATTGGCATCTAAGAGGATGGCCCAAGACAAAAAAGTCTTTGAGGAGGTAATGATCGTTGCTTTTGCCGTCGCTCGCACAAGAACACCTGTCAATAAGCTTCAATAAACAAACAATGCAAGGTGCAACATCAAATGATGATCTTCATATTTTGTTTACCAGCTGACTTGCAGCATCTTTGGGTTCCTCTTCAATCTGTGGAAACAGTGCTATGATGAGTTTGTCTTGGAATCGAACCATTTGAAAAGAACTGAAGTTCTCTTGTCCTGCTTGTTGAAATATATTCTCATCACTAAAAGTGGGTCTTTCGTGTTTTACAATTATTTCTTATTAATTGCCATTAATATGATTTTGTTATTAAGATGGCTGAATGTTACCAAGATATTTTAAAATTCATTTCTCGTGATTGGATTCGTGTAATTAAGTTATAACCGTGGAAAATAAATACATTTCATTTTCAGTTTTACAAATAATTGAATTTACTAGATTTTAAAATTGCTATTTAGTCTTGAAGAAGTTGATGACTTATGGCTTCCAAGACATCAGGAACAATGGCTTGGCTCTGGAGTTTGTTGAAATGGTTCTTCACAGGCTTGATGCTCTTCTTCTGTCAAGTAAGATTGCCTTGGGAATCCACAGTATCTTAAATCTGCATTTGATTTCATCATTCCGACCGATGACTGTTCAATCATTATTGATCATCGCGACACAATCAATGTCATAATGTTTGCTTGAAAACGATATTTTCTATCCACAGGAAATGCATTTAAGCAGTTTGAATCTGCTGAGGTCATGCAGCATTGGGAGAAGATCATCATGTTGCTTTCAAAGATGGTAAGTTGTTAAGCCTTGCTAAGTGTTGAAATGATCTTGTGTGCAGATTAATTGTTATAATTATTTTTAATTGAGGGAAATTTCTTGCTGATCTGCCATGTGCTTTGCTTTTCTGAAGAAGATTGTACCATTGATTCCTTTAGATTAATTTCTGTAAATAGTTAAAGAGATCAGTTCAAAGAATTCTTAACAAATTCTAACCTTTATCGTGATGTCAACTTTAAGCTTCTCGAGGTGATCGGTGCTCACGAGGAGGGATTTGCAAAATTCGTCCGCAGTTCCCTCCAGTTCGTCACCATTTATTGTTTCACCGAGGATAAAAGAGGTGATCGAGTTGTTTAGTATTCTTGAATAATTATCCCTTATTAATATTTATGTTTCATAATTCACACTTCCGATTCAAATGTAAACAAACCTGGCTTTTGTTGCAGAGCTCATTTTTGAGCAGTTTGTCATCAATTCTTTCAACTTGATGAAGAAAATATTCACTTGCGATAAGTACAAGCTTGCAAAGATTCCAGAAGGTTGGCTTCTGTCTTATTTATTCTTGTGGTTTGTTAGGCATTTGTGACATTTAAAAAAAAGAATTAAATTAAATTTCCACCATTTCTTGATTGGCTTTAAGATTAACACTACTGCAATGAAATTCTAGAGTGTTGCAGGTTCTTCCCTGTTTCAGGAATGATTGTTGTATTGTATTGATTAATAGTTATTATTATTATTATTATTGTTGTTGTTATTCCCAGAAACAAAGAGTGAAATAGCCTTAGAAGTACATAAGGCAAAGTCAGAGTTCTTCACAAGGGGAGTGCTGACAGAACTGTGCAAGCAGTTGTTGTTCACTACCTCCTCCTCACACAAGACGAGTTGTCCTGCTGGGATGGGAACCCCGAGAGTTTCATGTCGGAGGAATCGGGAGACTCTTGGATGTTCAGCCTGAAGGTTTTTAATTGTTCACTTGATTAATTTAATCTAAATTATTCATGACATACTTCATGCATGGATTAATTCTTGGCTTTTTTAAATTTTGAGCTCCATTTTATATTTTGTAATTAAAATATTCTCTTGAGAATGCTTGATTTCTTGCTTCAATTGTAGCCATGCACAGAGTCCTTATTCTTGAATCTCATCAAGGAGTTCAGGGACACTGTCACCCCTATTGTTCTTGAATTGCTGCAAGAGTGTGAAAACTGTGATGATGGCAGCCTCATCAGGTTGTTGCAGAAAGATGCAGGTAATCATCGAAGCCGTTTTAGCCTCACCGTTCATTGTCTTGATTTTCCAATTTCATCAAAGAACCCAATTTCACTAATTTAATATCAATTATTTGTTTGATTAATTAAGTAATTAATTAATATTGCCCATTAACAGTTTACAATGCAATCGGTCTGGCCTCTTACGACTTCTACGACCTGATTGACTTCGACAAATGGTTTGACAAACTCATCGACGACCTCCAGAACAAATCTTCCATGTACCGCATACTCAGGCGACGCATAATTTGGCTCATCGGGAACTGGGTCGGAGTAAAGCTGTCTCCGGAGCTGCGACCCAGATTATACGCCGTCATCCAATCGCTGATGGATCGATCCGAGGACATGGTGATAAGATTGGAGGCTGCTTCTGCTCTCAAGGCTGCCATAGATGATGCTGAGTTCCAGGCAGAGACATACGTACCGGTTGGTATTTCTTAAGTCATTTTATATTGTGCAGATGTATTTATTATTTTTAGAGTTAATTTTGTTTGTGTGGGGGGTTTTTTTCCAGTTTTTAGAAAGTCACTTCAACCTGCTCTTCAATCTCTTGAAAGATGTTTCTCAGTGTGAAACCAAGGTAGGCCATCAAAATAGATTTAATGTTCTGACATTGTCTCATTGTAAGAGTTTGAAATATTTAGATGGCAGTGTTGCACGTGATGACGTTCGTGATTGAGCGCATGGAGGAGCAGATTCGACCATACACTCCATCCCTCGTGCACTACCTCCCCCTCCTCTGGCAGGCCTCTGATGATCACAACCTACTCAGATGCGCTATCATCAACAATCTTTCTCTTATTGTTCAAGTTAGTTTTTGCACATGTTGGATTTCAGGACTGTGTTATAAGAATCTTAATAATTCCATCACGATGAGATCATCCTCATCATCACATCCATAAATATTAATAAACTTGCTCAAATGGTTTGCAGGGTCTTGGTTCTGAGACGAGAAGCCTCTACGACTTCTTGATTCCCGTCATTCATGCAAGCACAGATGTCAATCACGAGCAGCACATTTACCTGTGGGAAGATGCTCTTGAACTTTGGCTGGTCACACTCCATGCTTCCTCCCAAATGACACCTGAACTACTCCAACTCTTTCAAAATTTGCTGCCATTGTTGGGTTTGAAAGATTTCAATGCCATTTGTTGTGATATTGATTCACAAAATTTATTAGTTGATTAATGTTATTTTAACTCAGACAATGTCATATAATGAGTTTGTTTTTTTACTTGATGATTATTTCTTGCAGAGAGTGGCAGTGAAGCTTTGAAAACATGTTTGAAAATCATCGAGGCCTACATCGTCATCGATGCTGGAGCATTTTTGCATGTGGGAATTATTATTTGTTATTTTCTTGCAAACAACTTTTGACAATTGCAGTTGCAGTCATCAACACCAGCATTACTCATTTCTTACTTAATTTGTGCTTGCATTTGATCCAGAAATATCACGCTCTGTTGGGCCAGACAATCACGTCATTGCTTCAAGAACTTAAAACAGAAGGAGAAGTCTTCATCTTTAAGGTACTTTATGTGCTAGTTATATTGCTCTTATCTTAACCCAAACAAATATTATTTATAGTAATATTACAACATTTTCTAATAATTTCAGTTGCTGTCAAACATGCTGAGAGTTTGTCCGCACGAGACGATAGATATTTTCAAGCATGTCTTTGTGGACGTAATCAAGTCACTGGCCGATTTTAGTGTGAGTCTCAGGAAAAATCCCCTGGTGTTATTTTCGTCGACAAAAATGACATGGCAATCAATAAATAAATATTGTGAACAAATGTTTCAGGGTGAACCAACGAATCCATGTCCATCTCTCTATTGCGTACACATAGTCATAATATCACGTTTAGTCATACACAGCCACCAAGTCTTCTTCCAACTTGTTGATGAAATTTCTCACCAAACATCAACAGATGTGAGTTGCTTCCCACTTCATGTTGAATAGGTGATATGTTTTCAAATCTCACTCCCCAGGTATCCACAATAATGGACTCTCTCATTGGTGGATGGCTTTCCAAATTTAATTGCCTCTATCAACCAGAAAAAAAGAAGCTTTGTGTGTTGGCCCTCATAAGTCTTTTACCAACCAATCACAGGTTTGCAAGATTACTACTTTTGTTTTTAACATTAATTTCATTTAGAAATATCGAGAGTGCCGCATCACGTGTTGTGATTGAAGTTCGTTTGCAGAGTTCCATATGCATTTCACCAGAGGCACATTTTCTTGGCCATTTATATAGCACTCCTTCTAAGGGGTGCTTGCAGCAATCTGAGCTGGGTGGTGGACACAACACATCACAAATATTGCCATTATTGCTAAGTGCAAGAATATAACCCCCTAAATTGATAATTGCATGCTTGTTGCAGATCCATACTGAACAGCATCAACGCCATCCTTCTGAAGACAGCAGACACTTTGAGCGAAATCTGCAGGAAAGACTCTGAGTCCGGTATCCTAGTCGAGTGAGATTTCAAAGATTTCTTGATTCTATCTTGAATGGCACTTACACCACCACCATTTTGTCACTTAATTGTTACCATTTAAATTATAAATTGATTTTGTTGTGCTGCAGCACTTGCGTCATGACCTCAGATCACCACATAACAAGTGACAGTGGTGACGAAGGGAGCAGCGGTGAAGAGTTCGAGAAAAGATCGCTTGAGGTAAGTCGCACTTCATTTCCATCCCGAGGTGTCCGAACAAGTTGCTTACCAATAGTTTGTTATTCATAAATGTGGCAGTCTTTATTATTTCATAAAATAATTACTAGTTATTCATCTAAACATTTACAAATCTCCCTCCAGATTTCCTTACGTGACCCTGTGTATTCAGTGAGTCTCATCCATTTTACTGCCAATCAACTCCAGCTTCTGCAGACCCCCATCCTCGACTCAATTGACACTGACGCTTCCCAGCAGCTGAGGCACTTCCTCTCGAACGTCTGATGACTTTGGTGCCAAAACCAGTTTCTAATGATCATTGGTCTTTCGAATTGATTTTGAAAAGCAAAATTGCAACATAGGTGATGATTCTGAATTTTGATGCCTTTACAACTTACTGGTGCCAGCGACATTCATCAAAGGTGGAAACGGTTCTTGAACTCTGCATGATTTTATTAAATGGTAATCTTGATGTGTTTCACATGTGTCACTTATGAAATAAAACATCTCCTTAACCAAAATCACCAAAGCTTTAAAAAACACTATTGACTTTGATGTTTTCAGATGACAACAAATTTTGAGGTTTTGGTAGGGTGCCTACTAAGTAATCTAAGAGAACAATCATCAGTTATCATTGCTTTAATGCAAACATTTTCTAAAAAGCAAGTTCCATAACAGAACAGATCCTAATTAGCCAATTTTTACCTTTATGATATACCATAAAATGTCCAAAATAAAAGGCATCAAATTGCAAAAATTCCTATAATATTGCAGATGATCCATTTTCCAATATCCTTTCATTTACTTTTGAAATGGACTTGAACTGACCCTGTAGTATGAGAACTGCTGTAGAAACATTAAGAAGAGCCAATACTATGATAGGTTGTTTCATGGTTTGTAACATTTTAGAATAGACTTTGAGCACTGTTTTGTAGTCTGACAAATTTGGCAAAGGATATGTGGCATAATTCTTGGCCATTACTGAGGCTGAGCTTATCGCCAAACCTAATGGTTGTAGCAGTCCAGCAGTCACTTGAATGAGGCAGGTACGTATTCCCAAACAGGATGTACAGCCTGTGATACCCATAGCAACATCATTGGTAACAAGTGATTCTTGGCCTAAAATCGTGGTAACGAAAGGAATGCACGTGCTGGGAGCCAACAATAACGTCTTCGGCAGTCTTCTAAGGATCATTAAATTCCTGAAACCTATGCTGAACACAAAACCGCTCAATGCTGCGCATCCACCCAGTGCCAAACCACCGTACTTCAAGGCAAACCTTTGAAAAAATGTGAAGACATTAAATAATTACAATCTATCAGAATTAAAGATCTATATTAACTCACATTTCTCTGGATGGTTTCCACTCGTTTATCACTTTCTTCTGCAACTTAGCCATTTGTTCTTGTGAAACTATAATGGCATTTTGTGGGATTTCAGTGACGTCTGTCACATAACCGATCCTTCCACTTTGCAAATTCGCCTTATTCATTTTATGAGTTAATTATAAAAACAAAACCTTGGACGACTTCCGACAAACAGAACCTATCCGACGATCATCGGGGTCACGGAGAATGCGGCACTAAAAGTGAAAAATACGATCTAATTCATGATAAAAATACTATTAAAAATTAAACAAAATTAAAATGTAGTTGATATCTATAAAGTTATTTAAAAAAAAATAAAACGTTTTTTTGTTGTACCGTTTTTTGAAGGCTTATTTTATTAAAAAATTTCATAAAACATAATTTTTTAAATATAAAATCATAGCATCGAGAGAAGGTTTAGGACTAATTGAAACATTCTGGGGGAGTTCCTGGAGGCTTTGAATAAGCGGTGCTAAGCGTGTATAATAGCCTGTGTACTTCAAGTAAATATGTTTGGGTCCTTTGAAGTCTGCTTTAGAAAGTCTTTTTTCTTATTGAGTTTAAACGATTGCTTTGAAGATGTACGTGAATTGTAGATTTAAAAAGCGCTGAGGTGTATTTTGTTTTACTTATTTACGAACGCTTTACCTGGATTCTCTTTTAACATGAAAACGTAGTGTAAGTATTTTGCTTAATTAATAATCAGTTTGCGTTAATATCTCAGTATTAATATATATTTTGTTTAAGTTGAAAATTCAAAGTTAAAAAAATGGCAAACAACAAAAAGACATATAAACCACTAGAAAAAACCCAATTAAACAGAATTGCTGAAGAACAAGAGATGAAGCTAGTATTCCTTACTAATGTTTATTATAACTTTTGAGCAGCTTTAATAAATTTATTTTTAAACACTGTGAAAGACTGAAAATTTTAGCTTATCCTTTAAACACTTTTAAAATAGACAATGCAAAAGGAGTGGAGATAATATTGCAAGTTTGCTAAGAAGAAGAGCATTACTTCCAAATCCAGGACTTGGAATGAAAGGTTCGAGAGGACAATTTTCTGTCAAAAACACAAAATCTTCTGCAACCTGCCCTAAATCAGCATTATTGGTAATGTTCTATAGTTGTTGCTAAATTAGCAAATTAAAGTGATATAAATAAAGTTAAAGTGTTGAGTGAAATTATTTGGAATAGTTTTATATTATTTTAAGCACTGCTTTTGAAAATGCATTTGAAGGTTTGTCAAATTGACTCAGAAAGCCACAAATGCATCTCCCCATCGAAGGAAGAATTGAAAGGAGCTCCCTTGCGGGCTCAGAGTGTTCAGAACATCTCCAAGATTCCTTCTTCAGCTGCGCAGTGTTCAACTCGAACTGCAGGCAGCAAGAAGAAACATTCAGAAGAAAAGATCAAAAGGGCTTTCAGTGCACAGAATGT